>CM062811.1:1252605303-1253049983 GCA_031772625.1 Pinus tabuliformis
ACGACATAATTACAAGTCACTTTCATACTGAGCTATAGAATAAGCTTGCCTTCACACTCACTGGGTTATAAAATAAGCCTAACTTCACACTAGACTAGAGAATAAGCTTCACTGTTCAATAAGTAAATTATTCTTGAAATTTCCACCATCTACATAATTAGTAATAAAAAAATGTTTATTTTTACTTATTTTAATGCATAGTTATTAACTAATAATATAATAATTTTATATTTAAATTAAAACACTATTATAATTTTAATAATGCAACGAATTTATTATTGAAAATTTTCCAATATCTACGTAATTAGTGCAGTGAAGCAGTAAGATATAATGTTTGACATTGCATCCCAAACATTAGTTTTAATCTTTTTAATATTAGAAAGATGCCCTCGCAGTCGCTGGCCCAGGAAATAAATAACCAGAGGTATGAATTCACATTCTTCCTGTTACACAGTGTCCTTTACCCAAAGTCAGTTTTTCCGATTCGTGGATGCCATTGTCAATGCAATGCACTAATTTTTAATTAGTGCAGCCAATCAGGAGGGGAGACTGTTTGACATTGCAACCAAACATTAGATTTAATATTTTTTAATTAAACAGATGCCCCCGAAGCTGCTGGCCCCAGGAATTTTAATGTCTTATCTTATAACTGGTCTCAGGTTTTTGTCTGTTTCAGTTTTGATTTTTATTCAAACATGGAGTTACATTCCCTGAAATGACTTACAAATCTATATTCTGTTTTCCACCATGGAAGGACTTCTTGAACATCTCACCAAGGTTTAAAATTGTTGTTGTCATTATCTATGAAATTAAAATCGCCATTTTCTTTCGAAGGTTCTTTATTTTTAAGAATTATTTTGGTTTTTTTCAAAATTGAAATCTTCATTACCCTTCAAAAACTCTCCATCTCTGCTATCTATTCTATGACCCCACACTCTGAAATGATGGAGATTCTCTATCCAAATTACACAGTAGTCATCAAATGCAAAATGTAGTGTCAGTTGGGTATGAATTTAATTTAAAATATGTGAGGTGACTTAAAAAATAGGTTAACATTATATATGGATTTAAATATTGAGGGGTTTTCGCAGTGCATCATATTAAATATCATTTTTGGGATTCAACTGCATTAAGTCATTCATTTATGACCATTTCCATGGTAGTTGTAACTCAGGTAGATGAATGACTGAAATTAATCAGTTAGGGCTACATCTTATGGAAATGGTCATAGATGAATGATTTTTGCAAAAATCATGTGAAATTAGTAACGTACCATTACCTCTCATGGAAATAACCATAGATGAATGACTTACTTAACTCAGTGAATTCCAAAAATAATATCGCTTCATTAATAAGCATAGATTCTATTAATAAACTAGATAATATATATGGCCAATCTAATAATGTATTTGATTAAAGGAAACAACTATTTGATATTTAATAATGTGCTTAATTAAATCAAACAAATAACCTCGCTGATTAATATAACTATAACTCTATATATATTAGTTGCATTAAAAGTATGGAATCCATGTTAAATTCAAAAGATCACAGTGGAGGGGTTTCCTAAAAGCATATTTTGTCGTAATCATGTGAGCGGATTTAAAAAGCCAAAAAATCAATCAACATGATTTCATAGATACGAACAGACCAGACAAGACGTTCCAAAGGACGAAAATACGATTCTTGAATTTCAGGGATATGTGTCTCATATTTCCACCATCAAACGCTCACTGGCCATCATACCTTACTTGTGGCCACAAGGCTCTGGTAGGATTTGGTCAAAATTTTATTTTGAAATCAACCCTGTTAATTCACAACCAACCAGCTTTAGACCTTTTAGCATTGGTGTATATTTTGAATTTTTTTTTAAATTTTTGTATATTGGAATTGAAGCTCGATGGGAAGAAAACCCATAAATAAATAAATCTAATGGACTAATTTTTTTTTTAAACAGATTTATATTACCTTCCATCTTATGAAGAGATACTAAATTAATGATAAGATACAAAAATAAAAGGACTTTGTGTTTTATATTAATGCTTGGAATCATAGAGTTCATTTTTTATACTTGGGGTAATATAAAACTTATAGAGAAAAGTTGATATACGATGAAACTCAATCTTGGCAATATAACAATTTCTTGTTCCCATAGATGTATTTTACCAGGAAATGTGTAATTCATTTTTTTGAATGTACACATTGACTATTTTTAATTAATTTTAATTAGAAATATTATAAAATATTAATAATAATTTTCTCAATGTATGTCCTAGATATATTATTGATATTATAATTAGAAATATTATAAAATATTAAATAATATTTTTCTCCATGTATGTGCTAGATATATTATTGATATTATAATTTAATATAAAAGTTTTATTATTTTTATTTTTAAATATATATATATATATATTTTTTTTATATATATTTTATTATCTGATGATTTGAATATTAATATTAATCCGGATGCGGGTGGCATTCAATGACATTAATGGGACGCCGCATAGAGCAGGCAGCGGGCTTGGCACTGGTTGGCAGACAGCCCTCATGGCATGCACCTCGGGCTGGAAAACTCCTTCAAAGGCATGCAAAAGTTAATTCGTTGCAGATTGGAATGATGGTCTCGCAGTTTTAGCATTTATGAGCGCCTGGTTCAAGCGCATTCAGGTCAGTTCTTATGTATGGATCCCGTTTTTCATTCACACCACTGTCACTGGTTTTATTCACCTCTACGCAGAGAACTCTTCCCGCACTCCTACCTTGTCCATCGAATTTGGAAGCTCGCCTGGACTTTGAATATCATTGGGCTCCTCTGCGCTCAAATTATCACCCGCTTGCTCTGCCTCAACCCCTTTCTCAGTCAATCTGTTCTCCGAAGCATGCCTCGCCGCCAAGGTATCCCGCGCAGAGGAAGCAACACGGGAAATAGAGGCCGCACCTCTCGTCCTGCTCCACAGAACGTCATTCCCATTGCCTCAGCCTCCCCTTCTTCTCCGCCCTTGGGTCAAGCTGGGTCTCTTCCGCACAACTCTTTTCAGACTTCCAGGTTTACTTTCCACAGCAGGCTCAACAGGCCTGTATTGACGGCAAGCATCACAATTATTCTCGCGGAGGAGGAGAATAATCATGTCAGCTCGGCTCAAAAACTTCCTCTCACTCTCAGGATAGACAGTGTTCTGCAAGGGGATATGGCTGGGGTGGTTGTTTAACGCAGACAATATGCAGGAGGACACCCCTGTCTCTGAAGCGCCTCAGCATCCCGTCGACTCGACTCAGAGCGAGCTTCTGGCTGTGGCGTGCAGGCTGCATTCTCAATTTTGGTGACAACTCCTGAAGGCGGCACAGAAGGAAATGACGACAATGGCTTCGTCACCTGGGTAGCTTCTTCCAGCCAGGTGGAGAGAGACACGCCTGACTCTCCGCAGCATGCAAACTAAAGCCGACTCTTCACTGACGGGTGGCATTCTTGCCTATGCGCTGTGTAATTTTGATTTCGTGTCTTCGTTTCCAAGTCTATGGGTCTATGTCTGGTTTATGTTCTTGTTCCAGGGTGTGGCGATAGCCAATCTGTTCTCTGTTTATTGTTGCAACTGTGACTATGTTGGGTACCCTTGTGTTTTTTTGATCAATGGGTGGCATGACAGTGTGAGTCTTAGTAAAAATTTTCATCAGGGGTCATGGCCCAAACAAAATCTTTTGAAGGCTGTACTGTGAAATCGACAGAATGCATGAATTGTAATATCTCTGAATATCTGGCTGAGGAATGGCTTCGGCCCCCTCTGAGGTCTTGACCTCACTGTAATAATATATTTTCTCTTTTTAATAGAATTAGTATTTACGCAGAAAAAATTATAAAAAAATTAATATTAATATTAAATTAAAGTATTTAAATGTTATTGTTTTTAATTTATTGTAATTGTAATATATATTTATATATATATTTATATATATATATATATATCAATTTTCAAAGAGAAAAAGTAATTGAAAATTAATACTTTGTCTTTCAAGAATATTAATAATAATTAAAAAAATTAATGTGAATTATAAAATAACAATATTCAAGATTAAATAATATTGACATATATTAAAAAAAAAAAACATGAATATGGTTCATAAAAAAAATAATTCAATGCTCATGATAAGTAAAATATTTTAATGTTTTATATATATATAGAGCAAAATTTTGTTGGAATTGTAAGTTTAACCCATGTTATTTATACAATTTGCAAGTCATTGAATCCATTTATGCATTCAAAAATACAATTTAAATAATTGAATTGTGTGTGTATATGCGTGTATTCCAATTATTCCTCTAGGCCCTTGCTCAATCCTTGGTTAAGATGGATCTCAACTGGTTTGATATGTCAATGTGCCTATTACATGTGAAGCCTTGAAAACCAAACACCTTAACTACAAGGTCAATCAATTAATCAAGCTAACAATAACCTTAGTGGGTTCACATATTAGTCAAGAACTCCTAAAACAAATATATAGCCCGAATGAATCAACACCAATGTGTTTAAGAGAGTCCACTCCAAGAAATCTACATACTTTATTGTTGTGAATAAGGTTGAACACCCCTTCAAATATTTTTATGACCTTACCCTAAAAAATGCAACAAGTTTGAATTCATTCAAACTCTTAAGATTTATATGATCTTGCCCTAAAAGATGCAACAACTTCGAATTCATTCAAACTCCTAACGTTGTGTGAGAATGTTGATGGAGACAATATGGTTTAACTAGTCAATTTGTTTGAGAGAAACCCATTAGTTCTCATAGGACTATATTTAGCCATGCTTTTCCTCCTTTTTATTGGAATGGAGTTAGGCCCATTTAGATGTTGGGGGAGTCGACACTCAAAAACTACAAAAACAATATGTTTTATGTTTTGTAGAGTGTTACCAAGATAAGAATTCTTGAGGCTTGTTATTTTTTGAGTGATTCTCACTTGAAAAGTTAGAATTGTTTGAGTTGTATTAGAAATGTTTGGAGCCTCTTACCTAAGCCTAAAGTCAAGGATGGATGCATTGTGTGGTAGGAAGAAGTCATTGCTCATTCTAAATTTTTGAGGGATATGGTTGAGACTTTGCCTAACCTTGACAAAAACACCACAAAGTTGTTGAGGAGCTAAAACAAGGTGATAGGAAATTACAATATACCCCTTTAGATGAAGGTATTCAAGATAGTGTTATAAATGTCTAGAATTTTTTCCAATTTTTGGTTCATACAAGGCTTAAGTAAGAGCATAACTCTACTAACATTACACTAATTATCAATCGACAAAGGGTTTTTTTGAGGCCCTTGATTCTAATGAAACCTCCAATAACATTGGTGTTCTTAAGAACCCTAGTTAGAGGTTCTCATAGAGGAATTGAGGGCGAATTCGTCACCCACTATAAAATGATGTTTCATTTCAAATATCTCATAAAGGAATCTTAGGTTTGTCTTAGCATGGTTAATCACAAACTTTCTTAGGCTTAGACAAGGATGCATGAATAATTTTGGATGTGTTGAAAATTAGTCTAATCAAGATGGTCAAGGATAAGTCACTTAGATTGGATGGATTCCTTTGCAAATATTACAAGGACACATAAAATTTTTCTAGGTTATCCTCACCATTATTGTATAAGAAAATTGTTAGAAAATATCATTAGAAGTGACATCAACCAAGGAATTATTTAATTGATCCCCAGGCCCAAATTAATGGATCACATTACTAACCAAATGTTAATCACCTTCCTAAATGTCTCCTATAAATTTATGTCCCAAGAACTTAACAATTCTACTTAGAATATTCATTTTGTAATGTATTAACTTCACAGTTTTTTATTTTCATTTTGGACAATGTTATTGTGGCCAAAGAAAGCATGGAGTGCAAGTGTTTATGGGCCTTCACACCCTCTTTCATTAAAATGGATTTTGAAAATGCTCATGGTAATGTTCAAGGCTCTTTAGAGTTGTAGAAACTCTATTTTTAGAAGCTCCATATGCTTTTGTGTCTCATACATGGTTATTAGCTAAAAGTTTTATGAAGACATGTTAATGTAATAAACGATTATCAAGAAAAATTTCACCTCTACGTAATCTAATATAGGGTTATTAACTAAAAGTTTCACAAGGACATGCTAATCTTAGGTAAAGTTTCATGAAGACAAGTTAATATGATAAATGATTATCAAGAAACATTTCATCTCTAGGTAATCTAATATATGGCTATTAGCTAAAAGTTTCATAAGGACATGCTAATCTATTATCAGTAAACATTCCACCTTGTCGTTGTCATAATCTAATAAATGACTATTAACTACATAATAACAACAAAAATATCCAAGAAAATTAGGCATTTCACTTTACAATAAGCAATTTTGAAAAGTATAAATGTAATATCATATATATATATATATATAATATGTTAAAAGAAAATATTTTAATGTTATATAGAATAAAATATCCAATGTGAATTATGAATAAAATATTTTAATATGAATTAATATTGAATACTTAAAAATATATTATATATTAATAAAAAAAATTAATTTAATGTAAAAATATATTAGATATTAACAAAAAAAACTAATTTAATGTGGGTTGATAAAATAGCTCAATACACATGTTATGTAATCTCTCTAACATTTAAAAATACAATTTAAATAATAAAAAATTGCACATTAGTTTTTGCACTCTAAAATAATTTTGCACCTAAAGAAATTTGATCCCCATTTAAGATGGATCTACGTTGGTTTTTATTTTAAACGAACATACATAATTATACATCGCCTTCACACTGGGCTATAGAATAAACCTCACCGCAAATTATTCTTGAAATTTTCACCTTTTACATAATTAGTAATAAAAATCTGTTTTTTTAACTAATTTATTACCTAATTATTAATGAATAGTATAATAATTTTATATTTAAATTAAAACAGTATTATAAATTTAATAATGCAACGAATTTATTATTGAAAATTTCTAATATCTACCTGCAACAAATTTATTATTGAAAATTTTCCAATATCTACGTAATTAGTGCAGTGAAGCAGTAAGATATAATGTTTGACATTGCATCCAAAACATTAGATTTAATCTTTTAAATATTAAAAAGATGCCTTTTAAATATTAAAAAGATGCCCTCGCAGTCGCTGGCCCAGGAAATAAATAACCAGAGGTATGAATTCACATTCTTCCTGTTACACAATGTCCTTTACCCAAAGTCAGTTTTTCCGATTTGTGGATGCCATTGTCAATGCAATGCACTAATTAGCAGCCTATCAGGAGGGTAGACTGTTTGACATTGCACCCAATCATTATATTTAATAGTTTTAAAATTAAACAGATGCCCCCGAAGCCGCTGACCCCAGGAATTTTAATGTCTTATATCTTGGTACTGGTCTTAGGTTGTTTTTGTCAAACATGGAGTGACATTCCCGAAATGACTTCTGACGGTTGAAGGACTTTTCGAACATCTAACCTAGGTTTAAAATTGAAGTTGTCATTGTCTTTAAAATTAAAGTCGCCATCTCTTTCAAAAGTTCTCTATTTTTAAAAATCATTTTGATTTTTTTTTTTTAATTGAAGTTGTAATTGTTTTTCAAAAACTCTTTATCTCTGCTATTTATATTGGGAAGTATTTATCCACATAGAATAAACTATATTTTTATTTATTTATCAAAAGCTTAGTATATCACACTTATATAAGATGATTTAGATTCAACGTTTTCCAAACATGAAACTAGTTGTCGAGGCAATTTTTCCACTGATCCCAATAAACCAATAAATCAAACCTGTTTATTTGTTATTACAAGCATTATTTCCAAGTCCTTCCCTTAATGCTTGTATTATCACATGAATTATGTTTTACATATAGATGACATCAGTCTGATATGACCTTCACTAACACTTCTTACCACTTTGAAGATTCACAGTCGTCGCTCTTTTAACACCATAATCTTTGAGCTTCCCAATCTAGTAACACCATAATATTTGAGCTTCCCACTCTAGTAATTTAAGGTACAACTTTCTGTGACCATCGTTTATGATTTTGCATGATCAACAATATTGACTCACTTTATTCTGCCAAATTACATAGCTCATTGTAGCTGTCAGAAAAAGTGGCCAAGTAATGAACTATCCTATGGACAAGTTCCCATCTGTTAGATGGCGTAGCTCGTTGTGTCTGATAGTTATCTATGATAGCTATCTAGGTACTGAATGTATTCAAATACATATACAAACTTACAACTAAATATGACATAATTAAATGACTAAGCTTTAGAAAAGTTTGTGAGACTTGGCAGTAAATTCATAATCACTATCAGAATCTATTGATTCTTCAGAGACAACATCTAATGTATCTTCAAAAATGGCTAAGTTAGTTGACTCTTTGAGTTTTCCATTCAAAAGATCTCTAGCATGACTTTTGCAATTGAACGTTGTATGTCCATGTCTTCGGCAGTAAAAACATTCCACTGAGTTCTTGTTTTTATTGACTTCGCCCTTGGAGAATAGTGCCATCTCAGTATGTGAATTGTCCTCTGCATTACCTGATTTCATCCTCTTTTCTTCTCTTCTCTTTTGCGAGGAGTGTTGCAATCATTTCATCCAAGGTTCTCGTGGAAAATTGACTTAATGTAAAAATTGCATTATCATAATTTGATGACAAACTATTTAACAATATAGCTTTAGCATCTTCTTCATCTATTTTGCTGCCAATTTCTGCCAACTGATTCATAATGGACTTGAGTTCATTAATGTGAGTAGACAATGATATTTCTTCCTACATTTTAAGTTTAAAAAGCTGTAATTTTAATGAGAACTTTGCATTTATTGCCTTTTCTTCAAATGTTCTCATATTTCTGCAGAAGATTTATTCAAATCAATGAGATGAAGTTGGGAATCTAATAAAGATAACCTGATTATAAAATTAGCTCTCTCCTCTCTTTTCTCCCAAACACTTAATTGAGTGAGATCAGTAGGAGTTGTTTCAATAGCATTTACTAATCCCCACAAATTTTTATTCATCATTTGTAGTTGGATTTTGACTTTCCATGTATGAAAATTATGTCCATTAAACTTTTCCAATGCCAAGTATTCCATTTTAAAAGAAACCAAGCATAAAATGTTACCTTGTGTAGTACTAACAACAATAACAATTCTACAAGGCAGCGTTGCAAAAATATGGCAATGGAACCAGTTATCCTCAAGTTACCCTCTTCCGCCTCAAGATTTGCTCCTTATAACGAGAAGGCCACATGCTACACATTGAACAATCGCTATGGAATGAGCACTCAACTGGTCAGATTGATGAACCGGTCACGAGCTCTCAGATCACAACTCCACGCCAATCTAGTTGAACAGATTCACGCCAATTGAATAGCTTGAACAAATTCACACTAGTTGAACAACTTGTCCAATTTCACACCGAATCTAGTGTTTTGAGGTTTGGAAAAGAGAGAGAACGGAATGTTGCTGCTAGACATGAGTGAAAGTCAATTGAAAGAGACCGATTCACAAATAAAGGAAGTAGTGAGTAAACACTGAAAGAAGTCGCCAAATAGACAATATTGTTGGTCATTAACTGTAGATATACTTAGTGACTAATCAGATTAAACAGTGTGCTCCAACACGAGCCATCTCAATCCTTGCTCTGATACCAATTTGGAAGTATTACCTAAAAACATAAATTATATTTTTATTCATTCATAAAAACTTAGTACATCACATTTATATAAAAAGATTTCGATGCAACATTTTCTAAACATGAAACTAATTGTTAAAACAATTTCTCAACTAATTTCAACAAACCAACCAATCAAACCTGTTTATTTACTATTACAAACATTATTTCCTAGATTTATTCTATAACCCCACGCTATGAAATGGAGATTCTCCATCCAAATTACACAGTAGTCATAAAATGCAAAAGTGTATTACCAGTTGGGTAAGAATTCAATTTGAAATATGTAGGGTGCAGACGAAGATTCAACGTTATCTTGTATTTGAGGTGGGGGTTAAAAGTATGGAATCCATGTTAAATTCAAAAGATCACAGTGGGGGGTTTCCGAAAAGCATATTTTGTCGTAATCATGTGAAACAAAAAGTCAATCAACGTGATTTCATAGATACGAAGGGACACGTTCCAAAGGACGACTATACGATGCTTGAATTTCAGGGATATGTGTCTCATATTTCCACCATCAAACGCTCACTGGCCAACCTAGCTTATTTGTGGCCACAAGGCTCTGGTAGGATTTAATCAAAATTTTGTTTTGAAATCAACCCTGTTAATTCACAACCACCCCTACAATTTTGATTTTTTTTGGGGAATTTTTGTATGATGGAATTGAAGCTTGATGGTAAGGATAAATTATTCCCCATCATAAATAAATAAATCTAATCTAATGGACTCGCTTCAACTAGTCTCATAATTGTTTTTTTTTTTAATTGTTTTTTTAAACAAATTTATTTTAGTTTCCATCTAATTAACGATGAAGAGATACCAAAATAAAAAGACTTTTAATGTTTTTATATTAATGCTTGGTATAGAGTTTATTCTTATACTCCGGTTAATAGAAAAGTACAATTAGATATATGATGCATCTCACTTTAAACAATATAACTTCTTATTCCCGTAGATGTATTTTACAAGGGAATGTGTAATTTATTTTTTGAATTGACACATCAATATGTTTAATTAATTTTTATGGGAAGTATTATAAAATATTAATAATGATTCTTTTTAATGTATGTGTTAGATGAATTATTGATATTACAATTTAATATTAAAAAAAGAGTATTTTTTTTTAATCATATATAAAATATTGGGATGTTCATGTATTATAACATAATTTTATATCAAATTTAAAAAAAATAAAGTAATTAAAAAAAATTATAATTTTATTTTTAAATAAGTATAAATATGTATAATTCTTATATTCTAGGTAGACCATAATGTAAAGCCATCTATGTTAGGGACCTTAGATTCTTCGTGCTCCCAAGTTTCAACAAGCAAAATAATATCAACATCATTCGAGATCCAACTTAGCTTGGGGCCTTTGTTCCATGGAAAGCCCCGACAGTTCCAAGAAAGAATCCAGAGCATGTTAAATTGCTATTTATTATTATCTTTTTGGTTTCTATCTCGAATAACGACTTTTCTATTTTTGATTATTGCCGATTTTCCTTCCTTCCCAGCGCCCTTTACCTTTTGAACCTCCTTTTTCAATTCTGCTTGATTTTCTGGAATGAGATCTTCATTTATAAATATTCTTGTTCCTTTTAGACTTGAGGTTTTACTAAGTATGTCATACTTATGGTCAGTAGAGCTCACCTTTATTCGAATCAGCCTTCCTTTATTCTCAGTTAGTTTCCCCAACCTTGTTGCTTCTGTGAGACATGTTGTTTCAATTTGTAATCTGTTATGTAATTCTGTCTAGGCTATGGCTAAAGTATCCTCGTCTACCTCCTCTTTCAAACCGAAGATTATAAGGTTCAAGGCCATTTTGTTACGCTCATGGTCTAATTCTATCAATTTTTTCATTTCATCTTTAATTGGCTTGATATCTAATTTACCTGCCACACTATTTAGGGTGAGGCAGCTATTAAATTTTTTTCTAGCTCTTTAATCATGTCCTTCATTTTAAGACTCTCTAAAGTGTCAACATCTACTTGCTAGGATGTTTGGTTCATATCTTGGTTTTATTTTTCTATAACCTACAACCTAATCACCATTGCCTCCATCTTATTCTCCAATAGTTCTATTTTGTTTTCTATTTGTTTTTGGATCTTGTCTTCATGAGATGTGAATTTATTTTCCAGCATGGCTGTTAACTCTGTTTGTAGCTTAACTTCTCTTTCTTCTCTACGTTTCTCTAAAGACTCTATATACTCATAGAGGCTCTGTAGAGTAACTGTGCTAGGTCTACCTTTGGTAATCTTTGGTAATTGTGGTGAATTATTCATACTTGAAAATATATGAGCAGATATGTATTAGAAAAATATAAGGAATGTGTGTACCTGATATCAGCAAGCCAGACCACAGACGCACGTGCCCCAAATTGTTTTTCTATTACCACAAAGAGATCATGAATTATTACCGTAGAGAGATCGTAAATTATGACCACAGAGATCATAAATTATTACCACAGGGAGATCGTAAATACATCACCCTAAATTAGACCGGAAAAAACCACTTGAGAAATTTTCAAAAAATCACACTCTCGTAGAGGCATTGGGGGTATAACTTGTTACATTAAGGAGAACATCTCTCCCCATGCTAGGATTTATAAAAATGCCCCTTACAACCAATATAGTTGGATATAAATTACTGAAATTTATGATAAAAAGACCTACATAGCAATCTTTTATTCCCACCCATCAATTCTAACTTCTATAAGAAAAAGAATCTAGATAAAAATAGTCCTTAAAATTTTTTAGAGAATGATATTTCTAGCCTAAGGAATGAAGGCAATATCCTTTTAATGGGTGACTTTAATGCTCGAACTTCAAGCAACCAAGATATTCTTCTAAGAAATCATTCCAACCCTAATCCTCTTTGGTTAGACGAAGACCTTCCTCTGGCTAGCCGGTACAAAAGGAGCTCTGAAGACCTCAAGGAGAATTTGTTTGGGTCAGAGCTAGTCAAGCTCTGTAGTGCTCAGGATCTCATAATTTGCAATAGTCTAAAGAAGTGGCCCAATTCTAGCCAGATGACCTGCATCCATGGGCTTGGTAGCAACGTGGTAGACTATGTTATCTCTGATCTCCCTCTATACAACGAAATAACAAATTTTGACATCTTAAACGACCACAAGCCTGACTCTAATCATAGGCCTTTACTGATAACTCTCAATTTTTTCATGCATAGAGATCCCATAAAAGATAATACTTATAGCCAAAAGAAGTTAATCTTTGATAGAAATAAAAAAGATCTCTTTCTAAATGAATTAAAAACTAATTTGATTCCTTTATCTAGTATAGACAACATAGAAGATCTCTATCATAATTTTACTACAACCCTCTCATATTCTATTAACAAGTTCTCAATTGAAGTTTCAAGTAATAAAGGAAATAGAAAAACCAACTCATGGTATGACAAAGATTGTAAAAGTGCGAGGAGAGCAATTAAGGAAGTTGTTGATGAATCTCTTAAAATTAGAAAGATAAAAATATACAAAGCCCTAACTAAAAGGAAAAAAAAGCAGTATATTCATAAAAGACAAGAGAATCTCTTACACCTCTCTAAGGTAGCTCCTAAGAAATTCTGGAGGCAGATTCTAACTAGGAAAACTAAAGATAATAATAAAATTGCTTTACATGACTGGAATTCCTATCTTAAAAAGCTTTATGAATCTCCAAATGTCATGGATAACTTTGAAACCCTGCTCACAACGAAAGAAGTTTTCTCATTAGAAGACATTGATTTTGGGGTTAATCGCTTGGCCAATGGGAAAGCTAAGGACATTGAAGGTTACCAAGCAGAAATCTTAAAAATTGGAGGTCCTATCCTCATCCCCCACATTCACAAGCTTTTCAATCAAGCGGTGAAGCAAGGGTTCCCTAAACCATGGACTGAAAGCCTCATTATCCCTATTTTTAAAAGTGGGGAAACAAATAACCCCTCTAATTATCGGAAAATTATGATCAGCCCTCTCCTAGCCAAGTTATATGGTATTATTTTGGAAAGGAAGTTGAGCATATGGCTTGAAAGTGAAGGTAAGCGGGCTAAAGGCCAAGCGGGTTTTAGAAAGCAGCACTCAACAACAGACGACCTCGTTACACTTAGGATCATTTTGGAGGAATTCTGCAATGATAAATCCAATCTCTTTTGTTGCTTTGTGGACTTTAGAAAGACTTTCGATACGGTTCCTAGAAACAACCTTTGGAACAGATTAGAAGAGCTAAAGGTTCCTTTTGAGTTGAGAGCTGCCGCTCTAAGGTTATATGAGAATGTAATTGCCAAGTTAAAGAGCAATGAGGGGTTGTTGAAAGATATTAAGTGCAATATTGGAGTTAAACAAGGTTTCCCCCTCTCTGCTACCCTATTTGGCATTTACATCGACAAGCTAGAAGGTTGTTTAGAGGAAGCAGGATGTGGTGGCACGATCTTAGCTCGGATAGTCATCATCCTTCTTCTCTACACTGACGATATTGTTCTTCTCACAAGGTGCCCATCTGATCTTGATAAGCAACTTATACTTCTTAAGGATTTCTGCTCTACCATGGGTATGACTGTTAACACTAACAAAACAAAAGTTATGATTATCAAATCCAAGAAGGACACTTACGCTAATTTTATGTATGACAATAGTAACTTGCAGGAAGTGTCTTCCTACAAGTACCTAGGAATTGACATTTATCACAAGCTCAACTGGAACTACAGCATTGAGAAAAGGATTAATGGGGGATGGAAAGCTTATTTTGGTCTTGAAAATAATTGTAAAATGAAAAACCTCATAATGTGGGATAGAAAGAAGTTCCTCTTTGAAACTTTAGTCACTCCGGTTATCTTATATGGATGTGAGGTTTGGGGTTGTAGCATATCTAGAGAATCCTGGAGAAAGATAAAGCAAATCCAGAAGCGTTTTATAATGTATAACCTCGAAATTAAAAACAACACACCCTATCCTATTCTCCTTATAGAAGTGGGTCTTTCCCCTATCAAGAGCCTAGCTATGACTAGGCTTCTGTTGTACAAGCACAAACTCAATAACATAGGAGACCATAGACTTCCTAAGCTAGCTTTAAATTCCAGCCAAAACCACCTAAGGCTCAAACGAGGTTAGTATAAAGACACTAGGGCTTGGTTAAACCATTGGGAGATCGACGAGAATGTTGCATTGCAAAACATTAATAACATTAAAATATTGTTACTTCTAAGTTCAAAGAAAAAATGTGGTGTGAGAAAGATTTAGCAGCTAAAAGAAAATTAAGATATTATAAGGAGGTCATCAACCCCACCCTAGAAGATCAAAAGTATCTCTCTGTTTTAACTAGCTCAAAGAAGAAAATTAATATAGCCAAGATTAGAATGAACTCTCATGAGCTCCATAATGAAACGGGTCGTTGGGCAGTTCCTAAAACACCATGGATGGAAAGGTTCTGCCATCTCTATGAGAATACGAACATCGAGGATGAAAATCACTTCCTCTTAGAGTGCCCCGCGTACAACCACATTAGATCTCAGTTTAAAAGTCTTTGTTGCAATATTGACCTTCCTAGCCTTTTACGTTGTCAAAATTACAGTGGGCTTGGGAGGCTTCTCTCCAAGCTTTTTGAGCATATGAATAAAATCTTAAATCAAACTAAATAATTCGTTTCTTTAGGTTCGATAGACCAAAGTTTGGTCTTAGTGGACGTTAACCACCACCACCACCACCATCATCATATATTTTTTTATAAATATTTTACTAACTCATGTAAATAAATTATTTGAATATTCATGTTAAAATTTTTATATATGTATATATAGAAAAAATATTCTAATGTTAAACACAATAAAATACTTCAATTTTCAAAGAGGAAAAGTAATTGAAAATTAAAAAATTCATTTATTTCTTAATAAAAGTAATAAGAGAAAGATGTAGAATTCATTTAATTTTAATAGAAAATTAATAGGTTGCATTTCAAAAATATTGATAATAATTAATTTTTTTAATGAGAATTATAAATAACAATATTCAAGATTAAATAATATTGACACATATTTAAAAAGAAACATGAATGTGATTCATAAATAAAATAATTCAATGCTCATGTTATGTAATATATATATATATATATATATAAAACAAAAATTCTTATGGTTAGAACATTTCAAGTAGGCATACTATTTTACATTTTGGTCTTTTTTTGCGAATATTTTCTAGTCTATATATATATATATATATATATATATAGATATATATATATATATATATATATATATATATATATATATATATATATAACATTTCAAGTAGTTTTACTATTTTACATTTTGGTCTTTTTTGGAATATTTTTCAGTCCATTTTGTGAAATACAATATAGTAAAATTTTGTTGGAATTACAAGTTTAATCCATATTATTTATACAATTTGCAAGTCATTGAGTCCATTTATGCATTCAAAATTACAATTTAAATAATTGAAGTGTGTGTATTTCAATTATTCCTTTAGGCCCTTGATCTCAATTGGTTTGATATATTAATATGCCTATTACAAGTGAAGCCTTGAAACCAAGCACCTTAACTACAAAGGTCAATCAACTAATCAAGCTAACAATAACCTTAGTGGGTTCACATATTACTCAAAAACTCCTAAAACAAATCTATAACCCAAATGACTCAACACCAATGTGTTTAAGATGTTTAAGAGAGTCCACGACAAGAAATATATATACTTTATTATTGTGAATGAGGTGGAACACCCATACTAAAACAACACCTCTCACAACCAAGAAACTTGAACTTTATAGCTTCAAATATTTTTATGACCTTACCCTAAAAGATGCAACAAGTTTGAATTCATTCAAACTCCTAAGATTTATATGATCGAGCCGTAAAAGATGCAACAAATTTGAATTCATTCAAACTCCTAATGTGGGGTGAAAATGCTTATGGAGACAATATGGTTTAACTAGTTAGTCAATTTTTTCAAGGGAAACCCATTAGTTCTCAAAGGACTATATTTATCCATGCTTTTCCTCCTTTTTATTGGAATGGAGTTAGGCCCATTTAGATATTGGGGAATTCGACACTCCTAAACTACAAAAACAATATGTTTTATGTTTTGTAGGGTGTTACCAAGATAAGAATTATTGAGGCTTGTTTTTTTGTTGAATGCTTATCACTTGAAAATTTAGAATTGCTTGAGTTGTATTAGAAAGGTTTGGAGCCTCTTACCTAAGCCTAAAGTCAAGGATGGATGCATTGTGTGGTAAGAAGAAGGCATTGCTCATACTAAAATTTTTAGGGGTATGGTTGAGACTTTGCCGAACCTTCACAAAAGCACCACAAAGTTGTTGAGGAGCTAAAATAATGTGATAGACAATTATAATATACCCCTTTAGACGAAGGTATTCAAGGTAGTGCTATAAATGTCTAGATTTTTTTCCCATTTTTGGTTCATAGAAGGCTTAAATAAGAGCATAACTCTACTAACTTTACACTAATTATCAATTGGCAAAGGGTTTGTTTTAGGCCCTTGATTCTAATGAAACCTCTAATAACAGTGTTGTTCTTAAGAACCCTAATTAGAGGTTCCCAAAGAGGAATTGAGGGGGAATTTGTCACCCACTACAAAATGATGTTTCATTTCAAAGGTCTCATAAAGGAATCTCGAGTGGCCATGCAAGTTGTCTTAGCATGGTTAATCACAAACTTTCTTAGGCTTAGGCAATGATGTGTGAATAATTTTGGATGTGTTGAAAATTAGTCTAATAAAGATGGTCAAGGATAAGTCACTTAGATTGGATGGATTCCTTTGCAAATATTACAATGACACATGAAATTTTGCTAGCTTATCCCCACCATAATTGCATAAGGAATTTGTTAGAAAATATCATTAGAAGTGACATCAACCAAGGAATTATTTAATTGACCCCCAAGCCCAAATTACTGGATCACATTACTAGCCAAACATTGATCACCTTCCTAAATGTTTCCTATAAATTTATCTCCCAAGGACTTAACTATTTGACTTAAAATATTCATTTTGTAATATATTAGCTTCACAATTTTTTTCTTTTTCTTTTTGGACAATGTTATTGTGGCCAAGGAAGGCATCGAATGAGAAAATATTTATGGGCCTTCACATTCATTAAAATGGATTTTGAAAATGCTCATGGTAATGTTCAAGGCTCTTTAAAGTTGTAGAAAGTCTATTTTTAGAGGCTCCATCTTGCCCTTGTGTCTCATGTAAAAATAAAATGAAGTATACCTCCTCATATGTATATGAAGAGGGTTCTCTCCTATTTAAGCGTTGTAAATTATGGCAATTTAAAGGTTTTGGACTATCTCATTTTTTATCTAGTGAGCTAGTGTTTTATTAAAGATATCCCACTCCTTGAGTAGGAAACTAAGCAACATCACGATGGGAATTTTTCAAATGATTATTTTCTTACCATAGTAGAGGAACAAAAGTATGTGAGTAAAATAATGGCTTTCCCAATACCTTTGGATCTTACATATAGAGAGTTAAAACATAAAATTTAAAATTTAGTCCTTGTGATCTCATACTTGGTTAAATAAGCAAGGATGGCCTTTGATTCAATTGAGCAAGAACTTTAAATTTCTTAAGATCCCCTTTTGAATTTTAAGCCTCAGTCACTTAAAAGATTATGGGACATGGTTATATAACATGTAGACAACATAGTAGTAAGAAGCACCCAACTAAGCCCATTATGCTATTGGTTATTCAATTTTAAGTTCTTACAAATTTCTTAATAGGAATCCATGTATATTATAATTTCATGTTGGTTCTGTCTAATAATGCTTATAAGTGTTTTGAGAAATCCATTCATGGATTTATTTGGGTTAATATGAATGGATGCAATGGATTCTGTTGTGCTAATTAGAACTTATGTTGCATTTCCATGCACTGGGGCTATGAATTATCAAAATTCATACTAAAGCCCAATCCTTATATGAAAATTGGGTTATTAGGGAATTGAAAAGTAATGAACCTTAGAACGTACCTCTTTGAAATTACATTTGAAGAGGAGCTCCTCTAGCAATAAAATTTTCTTATGTTCCCTATGGAGGTTGTATATATAGGGGTATGCACTGCTCATATTGTGATAAGATCCATAGGTTTAAATCAATGGGGCAGCTTTCCCTCCAAATCGTAGTCTGCATGGGAGCTCCTACACTGCACTCGGAAACCATGAAGGCATACATGTGAGAGCTTATAGAACACCTTAAATAAATAATGTGGAAATCAAGTGAAGGAAAATATGTTTGGAATTCGACTTGCAGGAGAATTTCATAGGCTATTATGGAAATATATGGAGGACGTAGTATCATGACACATGATGGATAGTTGTGGATTTAAACACCTTGCTTGACATCTGCGGCATGAAGATAGTTCGCCATCCATGAGTTGTTGCAAGCTTTTGTAGAGTTGTTTGTCTTGGAAAGAAGAATCATGGAGGCTTTAATGCATGTAGGGCTTGTAGTGGTTATCAATTGGAAATTATTCCAAAGGGGAAACTCCACCTCCAACTCAATTCACAATGACACCTGCCATTTTAGGTTTTGCCTATATTTCATTACAATTTTGGATTTTGTAGGAATTATATATTTCCTGCTCATAATATTAAACTAAGAACTCAATATTTTTTATTATGGTTTTACACCCCTCTAGGACTCTAATTTTTTGGGGCATGCTTATTTTGGCTCGATGACTTCTTGGTCTTTCTCTAGTTGTTATCTCATCTACCTTTTTAACCTTTCTCCATTATCTTTCCTTAATCTATCTTTATCTGACTTCTTTGTGTTTACTAATCGCTTTCACTGTTTTTTGGTGATTTGTCATATCCTTTTCTCATCTTTCCTACCAATTCCTTATGGAGTCCTACTCATCTCCCTATTTCACTTGATTTTCTTCCCGTAACCTCATAGGCTAAGGCCCATTTGTAATGGCAAGGAGTTGACTCTTTTCTCCTCTGCAAAGTGGAAGGAGAGGGTGATTCAACTTTCCCCTGGCCTCTGATCATAGTCCTTCTTTTTCCCATGATACTTGGACCCAAGAAGAAGTGCAAGCAACAATGGAGCATTACGGGGATATCATCACTGTTATGGTTCAAAGAGCCATCTCTAGTGTATAGGATCATGTTAAGAAATCAAGGCATTATATTCCAAATACGCAAACTGTTGACAGGGACACCAGGGATTGGATTCTAGATGTGGGGAATTCCATCAAAGCTAGAACCACCTTATATATGCAAACCATAAATCTATACGAGGATGTAAAGACTCTCATGGGTAGAGTCCTAATTGACAGAGTTGATTCCTAATAAGAATTAGTCATCTATATTACAAAATTGATGGAAAAAGTTGACAGGATCAATGGGAAGGTCACAACCCTTGCCAATAACTTGAAAAATCTTGAATTTTCCTCCTTTAACAATGGAATTGAGCCACAACTACCAGTTCAAGTGGATTCTCCTATGGAATGAAGTATAGGCAAGCCAATCACTTAAAGTATTTAATGGCAATGTCATTAGCATATTTATTAGTTTATAGTTTAATTTCTCTACTAGTCACAAATTTTTTTTAACAATATATTAAATAGCAAATAAAATTAATAATTTGAAAACTTTGAACTTATGCTACCGGTATGGTTTCCCAAGTTGCAGACTAGTAGCAGGTGATAACTATTTGTATCTGTCTTTTTAAAGGTAATATAAATGGTTTGAGTTCACCAAAAAATAAAATGGTTAGGTCTGAACTTACAAACTCTCATTATTAGGCTTGATGATATCGAGGTGAAACTTTTTTTTGCATAGAATATCTTAGGCCTAAGGCTTATATGCAAAATGGATATTAGGATGTTGGAAGCCAATTAACCTTGGAAGGTTGAACTCTAAAAAATTATATTCATAGAGGAGATCCTATGGGTAATAAAAAATGGTTTGGTTTGAACTTAAAAACTCTCATCATTACCCTAATAATTATCGTGGGAAAAGAAATTTTTGTTGTAGATAGTATTTGGAAGGTCAAAGAATTTTATTTATGGTGTTCCCCTAGCTTGGTTCAAAATGCAAATGTTTTCATTGAGTTAACTTGGTTTTTAGCTCTAAGCTTCTTCAACGGATGCATTTGATGCCACAATAAAATGCATGATTTATTGGTATACTTATAATTAGATACTTTGTCTAGAATTAAATACTAAATTTAGGTTGACAAATCCACACATACTAGCATTTGAATGAATTGATGATATTGTTCATGACTTTGTTTCCATGAATGTAAACCTTCAATTTCATGCTTGGTGGAATTAATAGTCTTGGATCAAGGCCAATAATTTAATAAATGTAAGTCAATTGATCATTATAATTGGTTCTACCATAAGCCTATGTTAGAAATATTTGATCGAGTCTAAAAGTGGTTTTTTTTGCATGTCCCCTCATCATTAAGGTTTTGTTATTGACCAAAGGTTGGTTCATATTACCACCCCCAAATAAATTTTCCCTTTGTATCATCACCCTAAAAATGACCAATACTTATTTTGGTTATGTGTTTATGTATAATTAACTTGGAGCTAAGTCAAGTGCCAAATCTTGTACTAATTTCTCCTTATTCCCATTTCCAAGTAAGTTGTCCTCATGAAAAACAAACTGATAATGATTAGACTTCATGTAGCTTAGCAAATTATTATAATTTGGAATGTTATTTGTCATTTGGAAAAATGCAATGGCTTCATATTCAACTAAGCATAGTCTCATAAGTGCTTTTCTTGGTTTAACAGTTTCATAGACTAACCTTTATATGTGGTTTACAATCCAAGTACAAAAAATAGAATTATACATAGAGCATTTGCTTCTCATACTACCTCACCTCATTTTAAGTGATTTGATTATTTAAAAGATAAGTTGAAACATAAAGTTGGTTGTGTTGTTTGTGAGAGGGTAGAGAATTGTTACAATTACCGCAATAATCTATTGGAAAATGGATAGTGGAAGCTGTTAATCTTATTTTGGGCAGCTTTAGTAATAATAAAATTTTCTTTTTCTTTTCTTGTTTGTTACATAGGATACATATTGAAATGAGTAAAACAACAATTATGAAGGCCGAAACTAGTTACATTTTCAACATAATCATCTACCAAGTTCCTAATATTATCCTATATCATTTCTAAAGAATGAAAAACTACGTAAGGAATTGGCTAGTGAATGAGCAAGCCGATCTTACCATGCCAAATCTTAAGTTAACACATTTTAATTTGTGAATTACTTATTTATATTTCATTTTTCAAGCCTCAAGGGTTAGCTCAATTGATCGAGTTCCCATCAATCCCATCATTAAAGCACTTTTACTATTGAGAGACCACAGGTTCAATTCTCTGAACACCCTTGGGATCAGTCTCCATAGTTGAACCAACTCCCTTCAAATATTTCATAGATATAGTAATCATTAATATCTAAGATTTGTGAACCACATAAAAAAAATTTAATTTTCAAACTTTATTTTTACAATTTAAATAAGAAAAACTCGTATAAATTTCATAAATTAATGCCAAATAAACCGTACAAATTTTATGAAATTATAATTTAGTGATTTTGTTACATATCTATATAACAATTTTAATATAAATTTAATCTTAAAAAATTAATTAAATATAAAATTTATTTTTATAATAATAATTAATAAAACTAAACTAAATATAATATTTATTTTATAATAATAATTAATAAAAAAATTTAAAACATTAAAAAAAACCATTTCCATACAAAATCACTATAACCTAAAAATTACCTACTAACATTAAGTTAACATTGCAAAAGTAAAATGATCCTTGGAAAAAGAAACGAATAAAAAGTGCCAAAAAACAAAATAGAACTTCCTTTGCCCCTTCAAAAGGCATGGTTCATAATATTCATTAACCTTTTCATTTATGAATTTGATTGGTCCATTCGTTCATTATGGAAAACAACCACAACCCAACAAATATATACTTTTAGTATATCATAAACATGATGGGAGGAGGGGAACTTCCAGATATTATTTCAATCAACTTTATGAAAACGAAAGGAGCGGTGACAAGTAATTATCATTCACTATAAACTGTCTTCATTATCTTCCTTCATCCATCCATCATTATAAATATAAATTTGATTATACGTTTTTTTTATAATTGGTTAATTAAGTTCAAGTTAAGTAATCTAATGGATGAATTTTATGTTTCATAACTAATATATTAATTTTTTAAATATATAATTTTAAAAATTAATAAAATATTAATGCTAGTTTTAAGAGTTTTTTGATCTATATTATAAATAATAATGTTTTTGGATTAATCACATTATTAAGATATAGTTGGTTTTTTGAACTAATTAATGTAGCTAAATTATATTAATTGGTTTAAAATGCCAACCAAATCTTAATAATGTAATTAATCAGAAAACAATACTATTTAAAATATTAATCATAAAAAATTAATATTTTAAAAATTAGTTAAATGATGATGATGATGGTTAACGTCCGCTGAGACCAAACTTTGGTTTGTCGGACCTAAAGAAACAAATTATTTAGTTTGATTTAAGATTTAATTCCTATGCTCAAAAAGCTTGGAGAGAAGCCTCCTGAGCTCACTATAATTTTGACATTGTAAAAGGCTAGGAAGGTCAGTATTGTGACAAAGATTATGAAACTGAGATCCAATGTGGTTGTACGCGGGGCACTCTAAGAGGAAGTGGTTTTCATCCTCAATGTTCCTATTCTCACATAGATGGCAGATCCTTTCCACCCATGGTGTTTTAGGAACTGCCCAATGACCTGTTTCACTATGGAGCTCATGAGAATTCGTTCTAATCTTTGCTATATTAATTTTCTTCTTTGACCTAGTTAAAATAGAGAGATACTTTTGATCTTCTAGGGTGGGGTTGATGACCTTCTTATAATAACTTAATTTTCTTTTAGCCGCTAAATCTTTCTCACACCACATTTTTTTCTTTGAACTTAGAAGTAACAATATCTTTAATGTTATTAATGTTTTTCAATGCATCATTCTCGTTGATCTCCTAATAGTTTAACCAGGCCCTCGTGTCTTTATACCACCCGCGTTTGAGTCTTTGGTGGTTTTGGTTGGAATTTAAAGCTAGCTTAGGAAGTCTATGATCTCCTATATTATTGAGTTTGTGCTTGTACAGCAGAAGCCTAATCATAGCTAGGCTCTCGATAGGGGAAAGACCTACTTCTATAAGGAGAATAGGATAGGGTGTATTACTTTTAATTTTCAGGTTATACGTTATAAAACGCTTCTGGATTTGCTCAATCTTTCTCCAGGATTCTTTAGAGACGCTGCAACCCCAAACCTCACATCCATATAAGATAACAGGAGTGACTAAAGTTTCAAAGAAAAACTTCTTTTTATCCCACATTACAAGGTTTGCTGTTTTACAATTATTTTCAAAACCAAAATATTTTAATTATATATATATATTTCATAAATAAAATATACAAATTAAAATATCTTATTAAACTAAATTAAAATACAAATACAAATAAATTTAAAATACAACTACAAATAAAATAAAAATAAATCGACACAACCTAACGTATATTAACCTAAATCTATTTTAATTTTCATAAAAATATTATTTTTTTAGATAATTGATAAATCAATTAATAAAACAGTGATTAAGATTTAATAATTAATCCACAATCTTTTATGGAAAATTTATAGTAAATTTGCTAAAAATTTCTATAAAATATTAACTTTAATTCATTTTAATTTCCATAAAAATATTATTTTATTTTTGGATACTTTATAAATAAATTAATAAAATAACGATTAAGATTTAATATTCAATCCACACTTCTTTATGGAAAATTTAGAGTAAATTTGCTGATAAGTAATAAATTGAATTATGAATAAGAATTTTAATTGCAAAAATTTATTTAGCTTTAAAATTTGATTGATAAAAATTCCAAATAAAATATTTGTTTTTAACATTTTTAACTTATTTTAAAATAATCTAAATATAAAATTTAGAAAAATAAATAAGCATAAAATTTTACTTATTCCAAAAATAAAATTTATTCATTAATAAGTGGCTTCCCAATACATACATAACACATTACAATAAATCCGTTTATATTTTTATTCAATAAAATGGATCAAATCCCTTTAACACACTAACTTTATTAATAGGGAAATATCAAGGTCATGCTTTACTACTTTTTCGTAAAGTTTCAAGTTTTGATGATGATGATGATGATGATGGTGGTGGTGGTGGTGGTGGTGGTGGTGGTGGTGGCCTCAAGAAAATAGAGCTTAATTGTCATTCTTCAAAATCTTGATGATGATGGCCTCATGAAAATAGAGCTTAATTGTCATTCTTCAAAATCTTGATGATGATGATGATGATGATGGCCTCAAGAAAATAGAGCTTAATTGTCATTCTTCAAAATCTTGATGATGATGATGAAGATGAAAATGATGATGATGATGATGGTGATGATGGTGATGGTGATGATGATGATGATGACGACGACAATGATGACGATGACGACGACCTCAAAAAATAGAACCTAATTGTCATTCTTAAAAATCTTGTTTTTCTGATCAAAGCGCAGGGGAAGAAGCATTCCAAGATCGATATAGTTGGGCTGGCTTAATAAGTCAAGAAGATTGGAGGTGGGGTTGATGATAGGAAATTGAGAGCGGATGTGGGCAAGAGTCGGACAGTCTAAAAGGAAGTGATTTTCATCTTCCACCTTCTTAGCATCACAAATTTGGCAAATTCTATCGTCCTAGGGAGTCTTGGGAGTAGACCACCGCCCGATCTCACTCTGAAGCTCAGGGGAGTTAGTTCTAATCCTAGCGATGTTTATTTTCTTCTTGGTGCTACCCAACATATTAAGATAATTCTGGTTATCAAGGGTGGGGTTGGTCACCTCCTTATAGCACCTTAACTTCCTTTTACCCTCCATCTCCTTAGCATCCCACATCTTGTCCTTAGAACTAGAGGTAATAGTATCTTTGATACTGTCCTTGCTTCCCATGATGATTTCCTCCTTAATCCCCCAAAGGTTGATCCAAGACTGAGCATCCTGATGTCACTCACGCTTGAGGCGCGGGTGGGGGTTTCGACTAAAGTTAGAAGCAATTTTTGGGAGCCTCTTGGATTCCATATTGTGAAGCTTCTTCTTATACATTAGATATCTAAACATAGCCACACTTTCAATGGGGGGCAATCCATCTTAGATCAAGAGGATAGGATAGAGAGTATTTCCCTTGATCTTGAGGTTATAGGTTATGAATTGCTTTTGGATCATCTCAATCTTTCTCCACGACTCCCTAGATATACTACACCCCCAAACTTCACATCCGTATAAGATAACAGGGGTGACAAGAGTCTCAAAGAGGAACCTTTTTTTACTCCAAACATAAAGATTGACCGACTTACAATTGTTTTCAAGCTCATAATAAATTTTCCAACCTCCAATAATTCTTTTCTCGATTGCTATAATTCTAGTTGCGCTGATGAGGAAAGTCAATATCCAAATATTTATAAGAAGAAACTTGCTAAAGACAATGGTTATCATAGACGAAACTACCATGGGTGATCTTATTGGATTTAATGATCATGACTTTAGTCTTGTCAGTGTTAACTGTCATGCCCATTTTGAAGCATTAGACATGAAGAGTCTTACGCTGCTTGTCTAGGTCATCATGGCTCCTTGCAAGAAGAACGATATCATTAGCATAAAGGAGAAGAGTAATGATAATACTAGCAAGCTTAGTGCCTTTGTATCCCGCAGTTTCCAGACACTCCTCTAGTTTATTGATGTAAATACGAAAAAGGGTAGGGAAAAGGGGACAACCTTGCTTAACCCCGATATTACATTTAATATCTTTCGACCACCCTTCGTTGGTCTGAAGCTTGTCAATGAATCACCACAATCCTTCCCAGGAGGAACCATGATCTCTTCAAACCTCACCCAGAGCTTATCTCGAAAGACAATATGAAAAACTTTTTTAAAATCCACCAAACAAAAATATCAGTTTTATAAAAATTTCAATTTTAAAAATAATAAATTATTATTTTTTTTATAAAATTTTAATTTAAAATTAAAAAATTATTATTTTTAATGTAAAAATAAATTTAACATACTATTACTTAAAAAAATAAAATTTGAAAAATAAATATAACTTCTTTTCCCATTATGTTGAATTATATTTGAGTAATGGATTCTAAATATTTACTTCCTGTGTGTGTGGCAATGCAACTCCAACCCAATGCCCAAGGGTTCGGCTCGGTGGAAATACCTATTGAAAAACGGAATTTGCATTTGTGCGCTGCAAAGTCATGGGAACAGTAACTTCTATAGTGGGTGCACACAGTAATTAGGTAAGAAACTGTAGTTGGAGTAGTTTTTAGGTGTATACAGTTTTGTTGGGAGGGTTGGATTTGTAGGGTTAAATTTATATTTAGCTATTAGACCATAGTCTTGAGACAATGAATAAACTTACTTCCATAATATCGTTACTCCAGAGTTACGACCATTAAAATAAAAAACCAGGACAATGAAATTGTGTTAAATTTCTGTAATGATTTAATAGTTAAATAATTTATATATTTTTATTTAAATAATAAATTTTAGAAATATTTGGAATTCCACTAATTAAATCAATTCAAACCTTTTCTATGGATCAAATTCCAAAATATTCATCTATCAAATTCAAATGTTCTGAAAATCTATGCTAAATAATGTCAACTGTAATTCATATCTACCTGTCACAACCCTGGAACTGCTGTTAGTAAATTACAGTTTGTGCATTTCTGCTTCGGTGGGGTTGCCATTGTAAAAGTGATGTGTACTGTAGCTGTAGACTGTTAATTTTTTAATTAGTGCAGTAAATCCCAAGGGTACAATGTTTGTCAGTGGCCTAAACGACCCAACTACTTAACAACGCCGTAGTCTTAACAACAAGCGGTCTAATATTAAAAAGAGCCGTAATTTTGGAAATTTCTATAAAATTTGATAAAATCGGATAGGATTTTTGTAAATCTAGATTATAGTTGTTAAAGTTCAAGATTTTTGGTGTTTTAAAATTTTTTGATGGTACTGAATTCATTTTCTTTTTTTTCAGAGAGAAAAAACCTACATAGATTATATTAAGGAGATATAGAAATCTGGATACATGTCAAAAAGTGATTGATTCAGCTGAAAAACATGCAACTGAAACAGTAACAGATTGCAACTGAAACAGAAATAGATAAAGTTCTGATGGGGTCCCATAATAAACCAAAACATAGCTGTATGTGTGAGCTAGTGGATCCATCCACCTGTTATCAGAGGCGCTTCAAAACAAAGCAGACCGCCATGGAGAGATAAGGAAAAACATATGGACAGAAATGAGAGCCATAATCTGTAAAAGCATCCCCAAGAAAGAGAAGCATGTCCCAAAAAGAGCATGTTAATCTGAGCTAGGTGGAGATCAGAAAAGGTACTGAATTCATTTTCACCATAAAAACATAAAACAAAAGATGATTCAAACACTGCTACTGCAAGATTTCTTAAATTTTTTGACCAAATTCGAATTACTTTTAACGATGCAGACAATTCCAACCCCTTAAAAAAATACGACCTAAGAATTTTAATGTCTTCTTTCGTTACTGATCACGTCAGGTTTTTGTCCGTGTAACATTTGAAATGATGTTCGTCCTTGTCGTTTTTTAAATCTTGGCGTGACATTCCCTGCGATTGCTTCCGAGTCCTGACAGATTTATGTTCTCTTTTCCGAAAAACAAATTCAACTATTTTGCTGTTAGATGCACTCTGAGTGGCAGCCATGACTTACGCGCCTGAAAATTGGGGAGAGGCCGTAAATGAGACGACAAAGAGCATGAATAATGCTTAAATGAAGGAACTATGACAGATAGTTGGCATTACCAGAATTACTTCCAGGGTTTTTTGGGGTTACGTGTGACATTAGATAATGGTTGCCATTGCCCTAACACATGGAGGGCATTAGGGTCTCACATAATTTTTCCTTAAATGACATGTTAGTATTTGGCATGCTTTATAGGATGAAGTGGGTTACTTTACATAACATATTAGGCAGGTTCGACAACCCTAGGGCTACTTATGAATAAGGGCAAATCTTTTTTATTATATGTGAAGGGGCAACAAGAGGACATTGAATATATTGCAAATCTATTTGGAGTGGAAGCACAACCAATAAGCTTAGGTTTAAAATACTTGGGTTTCAACATAAAGACAAATAATTATAAGGTCAATGACTGGTTATGGATTGTTGATAGATTCCACAAAAATATCTCTAGATGGGAACATAGGTGCTTAACTCTCGGTGGTAGAGTCACCCTCACACAGTGAGTGCTGTGACAATTAGCGGTATATTGGGCACATCTATTTTGCCTCCCTACCACTATTATTAGAAAAATAAATGGAATGATGGCAAAGTTTATATGGGCAGGATCCGGAAAAACCTTCAAATTCCACCTCATCAAGATGGAAAATCTCACCATGCCTAAGAGACTAGGAGGCTGGGGGATTCTGAATTTGAAATTATTTGGATGGGCTCTCCTGATTAAATCCTTATGGAAGGGTTATTTGGTAACGGTCTGTGGGGAGATATCATCAGATCGAAATATTTAAGGGGCATAAAGGTCGCACACTGGATGAGAGATGGTCTAATAGGAAAACCAATTGGATCCACCATCTAGATCAATTTCAATAAGATTAAGTTTTGGCTATTGAAACGAGCATGTTGGATATTTGGCTCAGGGAAGGAGATCATTATTGGTAGGGATTGTATCCTGGGCACTGGGATTGAGATGCATTACACAGATGCTCTAACATAGCCTAAATTCCAGAGGGTACTTTTACCTTGCACAGGCAATCAAAACATGGTATGGAATCACTCCAATTTGGAAAAGGGCAGAGGAGATTGGAATGGTAGGAGTTGTTGTTGGGAGCCAGGATAGGGTGCTCAATGCACTGTGCAATTCCAAAATATGCAAAGCAGAGGTTGGTGATCAAATTGGGTGGGATGGGAGATTACACTGGGGTTCTATATCTGTTGCAGACACCTACTTATACATCTGCTGCAACATACACAATACACAGAACATTAGTTGGTTTACCAGATTCTGGAAGGTCCAGGTCCCAATCAAGATCATTCTATATACCTGGCTAGCATGGAAAAATAAGACATTGACTTGGGAAAATCTGAGGAAGAGAGGCATAAATGGACCTGGACAATGCGTCTTATGCAGACTGAAGGAGGAGAACAATTTGCACATCCTATTGCATTCCCAGTTGTTGTACATGTATGGATTAAGATCTCTTGTTTTTTCTCATTCACACATATTGCACATGAGTCAATTGATGCTTGCTTGATATGGTGGAGCCGGAGGGTCAAAAGAAAGATGGCAATCCCCCTTGTGATTTTTTGGGAAATCTGGAAGGCAAGGAATTACATTTTTTTTGGGTAAAACTCTCAATGTCAACCAAATTATCAACAATATACTCTCCTGGTTGAGACCTCTGCTATTGTCTAATACAGTGCCTCAAGCGGTCACTCATAGAAAAAATGCCTCGAATATATCCTTCTCGGTTGGTTACTTCGATGGTGCAGAACATGGAGGAATTTGTGGATGCGGGGTGTGGATTCGCATCAACCATAACCAACATTATAGAATCCATTGGGCTGGAGGTAGGGGGACTAACATGAGAGTTGAAGCCATTTCCCCTCTGGGGATTATTATGGTTCTCCAGATTCCTGGATATTCAGAGACTGCAGATCTATGGGGACTCACAAGCCATTATCAATCACGTGCTGGGAATTTCCACTATTTCCCATCCACATTTACAGGGTTGGCTTAGGAACATTGTATATCTTAAAGGTACTTTTCAAAATATTAATTTCCAGCATATTCACAGAGAATTTAATACTACTGTTGATGCCATGTATAAGTTGGGCATCATGGACTCCACTGGAAGCATGCATATCACTTTGGAGATGGATGTTGACAACATGCCACTCCCTGGATGATGGTTTTCTGTTTCTGTTACATAGTATGGTCATTGATGACACCATACTTTATTTTGGTATTTTCTCTTAAAATGAATTTTTCTTTCAATGACTTTTGATGGCCTATATGATAGCTAAATTTTGGTCTTCATACTTTAGCAAATGGTTATGGGTACGTGTTTTGGCCTGAGGCCTTGGAGGATCTACTCTCTGTATGTTACTGCTTTACTTTTTGCATTTGTTGCTCACTGTATCTCATATGATGCACTTGCCCACATATGATGGACTCTATATGTAGCTTCCAACTCGATGGGATGTACTGGTTTTTCATACATGAATATCAACCAACGTTTTTTTTCTTAGTTAAAATAAATAAATAAAGAAATATATATATATATATATATAAACTAGGAGTGAGTCACCAAATATTTGAATTTCTTAAACACTAAATTTTTTGGTTAATTTCAAAATTAGTTTGATAACCATCAATTCATGATTAATTTCTTGTCATATCCCAACTTTGAAAAAAATGCAATGGTTTGAAAATAAATATAAAATCCCCCCTACTCCCTTAGGAGGAATTTCTTACTAGGCACCATCAAAGTATGTCTGTGGGATCTCCTTGTCTATCACTTCTTCTTTGAACTCATGATGATTTTGTTTATCCTGATTTTGTGGGTAAGCATTTAATATGTTAGTGCACAAACATCACAATTAGAAGGAAAAGTCTCATTTACTTTAAATAACTTCATGTTCTCGGCTAACCAAACTCCCAAAGCTATGTTAAGTGGAAGGGATCTAACATTTTTTCCATGTTTTTCTACGTACCATGATCGAAATGTCTCTTCTATGTCTTCATCTTCCTAGAAATTTCTTATCCAGTCATGCTTTCCACCTCTTTCCATATCTCTTTTGTATAAGGACATACAATAATTAATTGTGTAATGGTTTCTTCTACTTGTTGACATAAGTGTCACCAACTTAGTCCATTGAAGTTTTTCTTCTATAATACCCCCCAAGTGGGAGCCATATTGCTTAATATTAACCACATGAATATTTTCTTTTTTGAAGGCCTTGTTAATTTCTAGATGGTTCTCCACCTCCATACCTATTCACCCTCCCTTCCTTCTTTAGCAAGAGCTTTGTAACCTACTCTGGGCACATTATTTCCAATTGGATTGAATGACCATACTAGTTGGTCATCATATTCTTTTATTTTGACATTACTATGTGTCTATATATCTCTTCCATGCCTAGACATATTCTCCCCCAAGCCTAATCTCATCCCAAATTACTTAATGATATTACAAATATATAGATCTCTCCTAGTTCACAACAAGTCTTATTGTATAATATCATTTACTTCTTATCTGTTGAATCAACTTGGGAAGTAATCTATGCATTTCGTTTCTGCCTACCCATGGATTAATACAAAGTTGTACTTTTGTCTCTGTTGCCAACTTTCCAAATCAACCAATTTCCAACTAAATAAAAGGTTGAGTTAATGGCTTTCCAAATTATTGAGGCATTATGAACTTATTTTATTAGATTCCTTACCCAACACTCTACATAAGCATAAGCAATGTGCATGGTTGTCATTACTTGAATCCAAAACCTTTTTCCTTGACTTAATCTCCAAACATTTTTTTCGACAAGATCCCCGGAGAAGAGAAAAAAACAACCTCCATTTGCTTTCAGTAATGGCCATTTTTTTCCATGAAGCCAAAACACGTGTTTCTTCTTTTGATCATCTAACTAAATAAATTTGTAGCATAGTGTTTTGAAGAATTTCACAACACCATTCAATACCCAGTCAAGTGATATCCAATATACTAGAATTTCTTTCAATGTTGTTTTTACTAGTGTACCCCTCTTGAGATCCATTGATTACATCATGTATTTAGCTTCTTTCCACTTTTGAAATAAACTATTTCCGGTTACATTTTTTTGTACAAGTTTGGCTTCAATTAGAAACCCAAGTATTTCAAACTATAATCTAGATCTATTAGCTACTAGGGAAATAATTAAGTAAAATAGTTATTTCCTATTAAGTTACAACCCACAAGCATATCATAGATTTTTCAAGGTTTATGATGATAGTTGTTGCTTTATTGGAAAATTCTAATATACCTTGAACTCCTTAATTACACTTCTTGTGCCCTCATAGAAAATCAGGATATCATACACAAACCATAGATATGTGAAATTATAGGTGTTCCAATGATTACCCCTTTGAAACTACGATTCTCCAAAACCTCTTTTATTAACCTATTTGACCCCTTAACAATTAAAAGGAGAGGGAGAGGATAAGGGGCACACTTGTCTAAGACCTTTTCCTAGTTTAGAGAAAGGGGATATTGCTCCATTAATTAAGACCGTAAAAGATATTCAATTCATCACCCAAACAAGAAACTTGCGATATAAAGTCAAGTGTACAAGTTTAAAGTAAAGTTAACTTACCCTGCCATATGCTTTGGAAAGGCCCACTTTAAGAGTCAATATGTGGTTCCTAACTTTAATTGAGTGAAGGATTTTCGAAGCTATCCCATTTGCCTTATGGATTTTCCTTCCCGTTAAAAAACCCAAACTATTCTCCAAAAGTTTGTTTTGATAAAACACCTTTCAATTTTATAATGATAACCTTTGAGATGATTTTATAGATGCAGTTGCATAAAGAGATTGGCCTAATTTATTTAAAGGTTGTCATGTTATTTTCTTTAGGGATCAATGTTATAATGATTGTGTGTAAGCTCCAAGCATTGTTCCTATGGTTCTTTTAGCTTCCACCATCCTTCTTAAATCTTCTTCTATGGATTCATAATAGCCTAAAAATAATTCCATAGGAAGGCCATTTATCACAGGACTTTTGTCCTTTTGTCCTTTTGACAACTTTGTAAAGTTTGTTGAAATTCTTCTTTTCCAAGCTCTTTAATAAACTCCAAATTGTCCTTATGATTGAAAAATTTGGGAAAGGAGTTTGATAGCCTTATTAACTAAGTAATTATAACTCAAGAGTCCTCTTTGAAAAGGGATGAGAAGTAACTAATTCATTCAACTATTATATCCTTGAAATTTGTTTCCCACCTACCATCTCCTTTCTTAATTTTCCAAAACAATTTCTTACTTTTCCTACAATTTTTACATCAATGAAAAAACTTGGTATTCTCATCATAACGAATCTAATTGTATAATATCCTTTACTAATTATCTCCCAAATCAACTTGGGAAGCAGTCTATGCATTCCCTTGTTACCTACCCATGGACTAAGACAAATTTGTACTTTGTCTTTGTTTTCAACTAGCCAAATCAACTATTTTCCAACTAAATGAAAGTTAAGTTAACAAATTTCCAAAATGTTGGGGCATTATGAACTTATTTTAATAGTTTCCTTACCCAATACTCTATTCAAGCAATAACACTCTATTTTCTCTTGTTACATGAATCACAACCTTTTTCCTTGAATTAATCTCCATATGTTTTTAGCTACAAATGCCTTGGAGAAGAGAAGGGAATTTTAGACCCCAACCTCCATTTGCTTTTGGTAAAGATTTTTTCCCATGAATCCAAAAAATCCCTTTCTTCTTTTGATCATATAACCAAATAAATTTGTAGCATAGTGCTTTGATGACTTTAATAACACCATTTAGTACCCAAGAAGGTGATATCCTATATATTAGAATTGCTTTTTGCTTTTACTAGTGTCTCTGTCTGGACAACCAAAAATTACACCATGTATTTAGCTTTTATCCACTTTGGTGATTGACCATTTCTAGTTACACATTTTATATAAGTTTAGCTTCAAATGGAAACTTAGGTATTTTAAACAATGATCTAGATGTGTTAAATGATAGAGTTGGTTGTGTTATTTTTGTGAGGGTAAAGAATTGTGACAATTACCACAATATTCTGTTGGAAAATGGATAGTAGCAACTATTAATCTTATTTTGGGTAGCTTTAATAATAATAATAATATTTTTTTCTTTTTCTTTTTGTGTTTGTTACATAGGATACATATTGCAATGAGTACAACAACAATTATGGAGACTAGAACTAGTTACATTTTTAACATAATCACATATCAAGTTCCTAATATTATCCAATATCATTTGTAAAAAATGAAAAACTAAGTAAGGAATTGGCTAGTGAATGAGCAAGCCAATCTTACCATGCTAAATCTTAAGTTAACACATATTTTAATTTGAGCATTACTTATTTATATTTCATTTTTCAAGCCTTGAAGGTTAGCTCAATTGGTTGAGTCCCCATCATTAAAGCACTTTTTGACTTCAGAAGTCATGGATTCAATTCTCTCAACACCCTTGGGATAAGTCTCATGATTCAGCCACGACTCCCTTCAAATTAATCTCTAAGAACTTTGTTTTTACAATTTAAAATGAGAAAAGTTAATATAACTTTCATAAATTAATACGAATAAATAATACAAATTTATGAAATTACAATTCACTATTTTGTTACATATCTATATAACAAAATTACAATTCACTATTTTGTTACATATCTATATAACAAGTGTGATATAAATTTAATCTTAAAAAATTTAACTAAATACAACATTTATTTTTACAATAATAATTAATAATAAAAAAAAATTAAACCATTTTTATTTATATTGAGAATTAAAAAAACCATCACCCTAAGTTATACAAAATAACTATAGCGTACAAAATACCTATTAACATTAAATCAGCATTGCAAAAAAAAATGATACTTGGAAAAAGAACCGAATAAAAAGTGCAAAAAACAAAATAGAACTTCCTTTGCCCCTTGAAAAGGCATGGTTCACATGTTATAGACTATGATATTTATTAACTTTACATTATAAATTTGATTGGTCCATTCGTTCATTGCGGAAAACAACCCTAACACAACAAACCTATAAAAACAAATATATACTTTAATGTACATCATAAGCATGGGAGGAGGGGACAAGTAATTATCATTCGCTATAAAATATCTTCATAATCTTCATCCATCCATGGTTATAAATTTGATTATACTTATTTTTTTTAAATTTGTTAATTAAGTTTAAACTAAGTAATTGACAAGATGAATTTTACATGATAACATATTAATTTTTTAAATATATAATTTTAAAAATTAATAAAATATTAATAATAAAAAGTTAATATTTTAAAAATTATTTTAATATTTTAATTGTAAATTTATATATACTTCATAAATACAATGTGTAAATTAAAATATCTTATTAAACTAAATACAAATACAAATAAATATACATAATGTAAAATTTAAAATAAAAATAAATCATAATTTTAAGACACAACATAAACTTAAATCTATTTTAATTTCCATAAAAAATGATATATTAACCTAAATCTATTTTAATTTCCATAAAAAAAATTATATTTTTAAATGATTAATAAATCAATTAATAAAATAAAGATTAAAAGTTAGTAATGAATCCACATTCTTATATGGAAAATTTATAGTAAAATTTCTAGGAATTTTTCATAAAATATTAACTTTAATTCATTTTAATTTCAGTAAAAATATTATTTTATTTTTAGACGTTTCATAAATAAATTAATAGAATAATAATTAAGATTTAATAATCGATCCAAATTTCCAATTTGCCCTTTTTTGTGATAATTAATAATTTAAATGATGAATAAGAACTTTTTTAACTAAAAAATTATCTTTAAAATTTGATTGAGAAAAATTTCAAATAAAATATTTGTTTTTAAAAATTTTAACTTATTTTAAAATCATTTAAAATTAAATTTAAAATTAAATAAATAAATAAACATACAATTTTATTTTATTTCTTCAAACAAGATTTATTTATTAATAAGTTGCTCTCTAATAGGTACATAATACACTACAACAAATATGTTTATATTTTATCAAATAAAATGAACCAAATCCTTTCAACACACAAACTTTATCTATAGGGAAATATCTGTTGGAATATGTAATTCTTACTTGTTTTAGTTGCGATTCTTTCTATCTAAAGGAGTCTGTTCCTAACTATGTTCCTAGATTTGTGTGTGGTTGAGATATTCTCTTAACCAACAAATTGTGTGTCCAAGATAGTTTTCCTATCTTGAGACAATACTCCTGTATATATGTAATATCATATTTGATTAATGGAATATAGATTTTCCTTGTTGGAAATTTAATACAATTTATTTTCTCACAGGTTTCAGCGTATCTTCAACTAAGCACAATACATGGTTGAGAGTGAGCCGATAAAACCCATGATGATGGTATCAGAGGGGGATTTGCAGGTACAAGTACATGTATGCAGTTATAATGGTTGACAAAACCATGTATGCGGAGGACATCCTACAAGACTGGCGGTTGCAGCAGTTAGCACCCATGCATTGGGGTGGATGGTTGCTCCTTTATATGGACATCAACATATTCTTTTGTTATGTTTGACCACAACTAGACTTTGCAAATTGATATCGAGACATGTACTCATTAAGGGGGTGTGTTGGAATATATAATTCCTACTTGTCTCAATTGTGATTCTTTCTATCTAGAGGAGTCTGTTCCTAACTATGTTTCTAGATTTGTGTGTGGTTGAGATATTCTCTCAACCAATAGATTTTGTGCCCAAGATAGTTTTCCTATCTTGAGACAATACTTCGTATATATGTAATATCATATTTGATTAATGGAATATAGATTTCCCTCATTGGAAATTTAATACAATTTATTTTCTCACAGGTCTCAGTGTATCTCCAACTGAGCACAATGCATGGTTGAGTGTGAGCCGATAAAACCCATAATGATGGTATTAGGGAGGATTTGCAGGTACAGGTACATGTATGCAGTTATAATGGTTGACAAAACCATGTATGCAAAGGACATCCTACAAGACTGGCGGTTGCAACAGTTAGCACCCATGCATTCCGGTGGATGGTTGCTCCTTTATATGGACATCAACATATTCTTTTGTTATGTTTGACCACAACTAGACTTTGCAGATTGATATCGAGACAAGTACTCATTAAGGGGGTGTGTTGGAATATGTAATTCCTACTTGTCTCAGTTGTGATTCTTTCTATCTAGAGGAGTCTGTTCCTAACTATGTTCCTAGATTTGTGTGTGGTTGAGATATTCTCTCAACCAACAGATTGTGTGTCCAAGATAGTTTTCCTATCTTGAGACAATACTCCTGTATATATGTAATATCATATTTGATTAATGGAATATAATTTCCCTTATTGGAAATTTAATACAATTTATTTTCTCACAGGTCTCGGCGTATTTTCAGCTGAGCACAATGCATGGTTGAGGGTGAGCCGATAAAACCCATGATGATGGTATCACGGGGGATTTGTAGGTACATGTACATGTATGCAGTTATAATGGTTGACAAAACCATGTATGCGAAGGACATCCTACAAGACTGGCGGTTGCAGCGGTTAGCACCCATGCATTCGGGTGGATGGTTGCTCCTTGTTATGGACATCAACATATTCTTTTGTTATGTTTGACCACAACTAGACTTTGCAGAGTGATATCAAGACAAGTACTCATTAAAAAGGTGTGTTGGAATATGTAATCCCTACTTCTTGTGTTGGAATATGTAATTCCTACTTGTTTGTGTGTGGTTGAGATATTTTCTCAACCAACAAATTGTGTGTCTAGAATAGTTTTTCTATCTTGAGACAATACCCCTATATATATGTAATATCATATTTGATTAATGAAATATAGATTTCCCTTATAAAAATTTAACAATATCTAGATGATGCTTTGACACTCTTTCATAAAACTTCAAATGAAAAAAAATCTATCATATTTTATATATATATATATATATATATATATTAATTCGTTATAATTAAAATTTTGTTAAATATTTTTTATAAAAATTTCTACGTAGCCATTAGACCATAGCCTTTGGACCGTCTGAACTTGTTTTATGACATCGTTACTCCGAAAAGTTGAGGCAATTAGGATAAAGAAGCCAAGCAAGTGAAATTGTGTTGAATTTCTGTAATGATTTAATGGTTAAAAGATATAAGTTATTTTTATTTAAATGACAAATTTAAGAAACATTTGGAGTTCCACTCATTAAATCAATTGAAATCTTTTCTATGGATCAAATTCCAAAATAGTCATCTATCAAATTCAAATATTCTGAAAATCTATGCATTTAAAATCAACTGTAATTCATATCTAGTTGTTCTATAGAAATGTTACAACCCTAGAACTGCTGTTGGTAAATTACAATCTGTACATTTCTGCTTCCGTGGGGTTGCCATTGTAAAAGAGAGGTACAATGAGAGGTGTACTGTCAATTCGTGGGGTTGCCTAAGAACAAGTGCGCTAATATCCGTGGTAGGGATTTTTGTAAAACCAAATTATAGGGGTTAAATTCAAGAGTTTGGGGCTTGAAATTATAAATGGTGTTGAATCTATTTTTATCTTAAAAAAACATGATTCGAATACTGTACTGCAAAATTTCTTAAATTTTTTTAACTGAATTCCAAACAATTCCTGAACCTGACACCAAAAAAAGCCTCAGTGCGGCCAGCCCAGGAATCTTAATGTCTTAATTCGTTACTGATCACCTCAAGTTTTTGTCTGCGTGACCTTTGAAATGATGTTCGTCCTTGTTGTTTTTTAAATCTTGGAGTGACATTCCCTGCGATTGCTTCCGAGTCCTGACAGATTTATGTTCATTTTCTGGAGAAAAAAAAAAGAAGAAGACTATTTTGCTGTTAGATGCACTCTGAGTGGCAGCCATGACTTACGCCCCTGAAAACTGGGGAGATGCCGTATATGGGACGACAAAGAGCATGAATAATGCTTAAATGAAGGAACTATGACAGATAGTTGGCATTGCCAGAATTACTTCCAGGGGGTATTCGGGGTTACATGTTACTTTACATGATGAAATGGGTTTTATGTTTTTTTTTAATTTTATTGAATTTTGATTAAAATGGTTGGAATCTGTTAAATTTTTATTGTTAAATTTGTATAGATTTAGTATTTAGGAGTTTTAAAGGTTTTTATGGGAATTTATTTATGTATTTAAAATTGCATTTCAATTTGGGTAATTAAAATTGATAATTTTAGTTGATTATAGAAGTTGCACACTATTATACAATGATTATAAAGTGAAATTCCTCAGTGTTGTTCCCTTTCACAATCATTGAATAATGAGGAATGAGTCACCAAATATTTGAATTTGTGAAATAATGAACTTTTGGGCCAACATCAAAACGAATTTGATAGACATCGATTCACAATAATTATTAGTTTCCTATCATATCCCAGCTTTGAAAGAAATGCATTGATTTGAAGATAAACATAAAATTACCCCTATTCTTCCCTTAGGAGGAATTCCGTACTAGGCACCATCAAAGTATGCCCATGGGATCTCCTTGTGAATCACTTCTTCTTTTAACTCATGATGATTTTGTTTATCTTGACTTTGTGGGTAAGCATTTAATATGTCAGTGCACAAATTACATAATTAGAAGGAAAAATCTCATTTCTTTCAAATAACTTCATGTTCTTGGCTAACCAAACTGGCAAACTCCCCAAGTTATGTTAAGTGGAAGGGCTCTAACATTTTTTCTATATTTTTCTACATACCGTGATCGAAATGTTTCTTCTATGTCTTCATCTTCCTAGAAATTTCTTATCCAATCATGCTTTTCACCTCTTTCCATATCTCTTTTGTATAAGGACATACAATAATTAATTGTGTAATGGTTTCTTCTACTTGTTGACATAAGTTGCACCAACCTAGTCCATTAAAGTTTTCTTTTATAGTATCCCCAAGTGGGAGCCATATTGTTAATATTAACCACATGAATATTTTCTTTTTTGAAGGCCTTGTTAATTTCCAGATGATTCTCCTCCTCCATACCTATTCACCCTCCTTTCCTTCTTTAGCAAGAGCTTTGTAACCTACTCTGGGCACATTGTTTCCAATTGGATTAAATGACCATACTAGTTGGTCATCATACTATTTTATTTTGGCATTATTATATTTTAATGTGTCTATATATCTCTTCCATGCCTCGACATATTCTTCTCCCAACCTAATCTCATTCCAAGTTACTTAATGATATTACAAATATATAGATCTCTCCTAGTTCACAACAAGTCTTATTGTATAATACCCTTTACTTCTTATCTGTTGAATCAATTTGGAATGTAATCAATGCATTTCGTTGCTACCTACCCATGGATTAATACAAATTTGTACTTTTGTCTGTTTTGCCAACTTGCCAAATCAACCAATTGCCAACTAAATAAAAGGTTGAGTTAATGGATTTCAAAATTATTGAGGCATTATGAACTTATTTTATTAGATTACTTACCCAACACTCTAGAAAAGCATAAGCAATGTGCTTGGCTATCATTACTTGAATCCAAAACCTTTTTCCTTGACTTAATCTACAGACATTTTTTTTCTACAAGATCCTTGTAGAAGAGAAAGGAACAACCTCCATTTTCTTTCAGTAAAGACCATTTTTTTCCATGGATCGAAAACAAGCTCTTTCTTCTTTTGATCATGTAACTAGATAAATTTGTAGCATCGTCTTTTGATGAATTTCTAATCCAGGGTTCTTTTGCTTATAGATGTATGAAAAGAATCACATGTAGAAATTGTAGCTTAACACAGAAATCTAATGTGCACACATAAAAGAAGAAGGAACACATAAATGCACGACAAGAAGACAACAAGACTTGATAACGGAGTTCGTCCAACTCGGACTACATCTCCGAGCCCTACTCGATCAATGGGGAGGCCTTTATATATTAAATGGCATGAAAATAAGATAATTACAATCACCATTTACATAAAAAGGGGCTTATACCTCCATTCTGGAAAATGGCTGTGAAATGGAGACCTCAGATGGAGAAATGGATAGCACCAATGTGTCTGTAGCGTTGAGAGGCACTGAAAACATATAAAACATGTCCAAATTAGACAAAATGCACTATTGGCCACCTAAAAGCTCTCTTGCTTCGAACTATGTGCTGAAAATCTTCTCCCCCTGCATTTTACTATGTGCATTGAGCTTTATAATACAAGGTCGCTTCAAAATCGGGGGTTGTTTAATTATAATGGAAGGCTGTTCAAACAGATGGATCAATCGGGCGCAATGAATCCACCCTTCCCTCACAAAAACCCCGAAATTGGCCTTTTTCCGTTTAAGCGGATAATACAAGTGGAAACATTAAAAAACCAAAAACCCAGACTTCAAAACATATCAAATTGGATCCATAAACCCATCAGGTTTGGTTCCCCTATTGCAATTGGCATATCGCTGGTGCACTGGTCCTGTTAACGGGGGATTCCCGATCGTCGATCGCCGATATCGACGTATCGCATCGCTACTGCTCAGGGGTCCTGGTCCATGGTCTTGTCGATCGCCGATTGGCCGATCGCTCCAATCATTGATGCCGATCGTATGTTGCCTGTCGTAAGTCCCGATATTAGCCATCATTTGTCCCCGACTCTGATTTAATCGGAGATCGCTGATCGGGGGTTCCGTTGCACATGCCTTAAGCCTGCCTCTTACCTTCTACGATTGCAATTTGCCTTCTAAAAGATTTAAGTCCATTTTTAAGAGAAAATGCCTCATTTTCAAAGGAACTAAGGCAAACTCTTTCTGCCACAACTTCATCATCCAGACTCGGATTGGAGTGCCATTCGCACCTTTGGAATCAGAGTGATGAGCACTTCGATATGATGTCAGGGTACTTGCCTTTCTTCCACTTTTAATTTTTAGATTTTCCATGCCATTGTATCTAAAGATCCACGTGGATCAATCCTTCCCATTAAGGAGCTTTTGGACTGCCAAAAGCTTTCATTAGTCAATTGGCAAGTGAGGGAATTTTTCCCTCACCTTTTCCTTCTCTAGCCATTTGGCCTTGCTGTGGTGCATTCCCATAAAACCCACTCGAAGGTATTCCACATCTCCTCACCGTGAAGTCTTGGTCCTTCTGTCAAGGATGATGTCTTCCAGTAACTCATCGAGATATTTTGGTGTAAAATCATCAACTGTAGGAACTGTGCCCACCTCATTTGTGTCCATGATCAATGGTGGTTCATACAACTTTAAGTTCTCCGCATTCACTACTGAGTACATCTACATATATACCGAAAAATCAAGACGAAAGACATTGTTCCCAATCTTCTCCAAAATGGTGAATGTACCATACTGGATTGGTTGCAACTTCTTTCCTTCTCCCTTCATCCTGTCCTTGCTGATGTGGAACCACACTTTTTCACCCACTTGGAATTGGTGGTCGACTCGGTGTTTGTCATGTCGAGCCTTGTAACGGGCTTGACTTTTCTCCAACTGCTTTTGTACTGCTTGGTGAATAAAAAAGGATTCACTGAATGAGCTGCTGAGCTTTGTTCCTATCATTACGTCCATTGGAGCCATCTTCCCTTCTAAAGACCATATTAAAAGGGTCCTTTGGTAGGTAACCAAAACATGTCTCAAATGGTGAACGTTGTGTAGATGAATGCACTGCTCGGTTGTAGGAATGTTGTACATATGGGAGATGTTCATCCCACAACTTGGGATGTTTCCCACCATAGCCTTGTAACAAGTGTACCACAGTACGGTTGACAACCTTTGTCTGTCCATCAGTCTGCGGATGAAATGTCGTGCTTCTTTTCAATTTGGTGTCCATCATCTTCCACAAGCTAGTCCATAACTCTCCGAGGAAAGGAGAGTCCTGATCTGACACAATCGATGTGGGTAATCCAAAATGGACCCAAACATGCTAAAAGAAAAGAGAAGCAGTCTGCTCTGCAATAATCTGTTTTTTACAAGGCATAAGAATACACATCTTGCTAAAATGGTCAATGACGACATATGAATAGTCGTGACTCTTCCTAGACAAAGGAAAACCTCCTACAAAGTCCATTGACACATTTTCCCATGGACGACTCGGAATAGGGAGTGGTGTGTAGAGCCTGAGTTTTCTATTAGAGGACTTTGAAACAGAACACATCACACAACCCTTTACATAGCGAGTCACAATGTTTTTCATATGAAGCCAAAAACAAAATCTTTGTACATGACATAAAGTCTTTTCGACACCAAAGTGTCCAGACACAAGAGAGGTGTCGGCCTCTCAAATTACATGTACTCTTTCCCCTCTGGGAATACACAATTTACCAAGGTGATACAATAGTTTCCCCTGCAAGTGATAGTTGTCTACCTGTGAACCATGGGTTAGTTTTGCATAAATCTCCTTAAAGTCATCATTGTTAGCATATTGTTCAACATAACTCTGAAAAGATAATGAAGCATTATGCAAAATAACAGAAGCAGAAATAGGAGGGCGAGATAGCGTATTGGCCACTTTATTGCTAGTGTCTTTCTTATACTTTATGACGAGATTGCTGCAACTTGGTTTGTGCCTGAAGGTACTACAAGGGATGATTATTCATATGGATGATGGTCTCCTTTCCGATCAGGTAGTGTTTCCACTTTTTCACACTCTGTACCAAGGCATAAAGCTCCTTGTCATAAGTGGGATAGTTTATCACAGCTTGAGAAAACTTCTCAGAATGGTAACAAATTAGCTTCTCTTGTTGCATCAATACAACTCCCATGGCATAACCACTGGCATCGGTTTCGATCTCGAATGGTTGTTGGAGATAGGGTAAGGCTAAGACTGGCGTGGTTCTGATCTTTTCCTTCAATGTTTCGAAGGACTTTTGCTGTCTTCCTCCCCGTTGGAAGCCTTGTTTCCAACTTGTCAATGTGTGCAAAGGTGCTACAATAATAGAGAAATTAGCAATAAATCTCCTCCAATACTAGATTGTACCTAAAAAGCTATGGACCTCGGTTACACTAGTAGGCTTAGGCCAATTTACAATTGCTTCAACTTTAGAAGGATCAATCTTTAACTGACCATGACCAACAATATGACCTAGGTAACCCAAAGAGGTTTTCCCGAACTCACACTTTGACAACTTTATAGAGAGTTCTTCTTTTTTCAGTACATCAAACACTTTCTTTACATGACACACATGTTCAACCCAACTTTTACTAAAGACAAGTATATCATCTAAATATACCAAAACAAATTCATCAATGAAAGGCTGAAAGAGATCATTCATAGCCATCATAAAAGTGGCTGGAGTGTTGCAAAGTCCGAATGGCATCATCATCCATTTAAACAACCCCTATTTGGTCTTGAAGGCGGTTTTTCACACGTCCTGCTCTGAAATTCGGACCTAGTGATAACCACTGCACAGATCCAATTTTGTGATATAAACAGTGTTCTTTAACTGATCTAATAAGTCATCAATGCGTGGAAGAGGGTAGTGATTTTTCACCGTGATCTTGTTTAGTGCGCAGTAATCCACAAACATCCTCCATGTGTCATCTCTCTTTGGGACTAAGACAATCGGTGAGCCACACGAAGAAGTACTCGACCCGATGACCCCTTGGTCCAGCAATTCCTACACCTGTTTCTTGATTTCCTCCATCTCAATGGTTGACATCCTGTACATGCCAATATTTGGCAAAGGAGCGTCATGCTGCAAATGGATTTCATGTTGGATTTCCCTCTTCAGAGGTAATCCCTTCGGTTCCTGAAACAACTCATCATAATTAGAAATTAATTCAAATAATTCCTGTTTATGTTCCTGATCATAGCCCTAGAAAGCATCAGCTAATTCTGCCTCTTTTTCCCTTACAACCATAAGCATGCAACCCTTACTGGAATTCACCAGTATTTTCATTTGTCCAGTGCTTACAAGGCTAGCATTGATTTTATTTTGGTGAGCCCTTACTATATATTCTACCCCATCTTTTGTGATTTGGTATTTGTTTTCATGACAGAAAAACACTTCCTTTCTATCATATAGATATGGACTCCCTAACACCATGCCACAGATATCCAATGGTATTACATCCAGTTCTTCTTAGTCCACTAGCTTAGAAGTGACCACAAATTTTACTTTACACTACTTGCTTACATTCAGTTTTGCCTTATCATGTATCCATCCAAGCAGGTAAGGTTTCGAGTGTGGTTTTGTTTCTAAGTTGAGTTTCTTTACCAGGGATTCTGCAATTAAGTTTCCTTGGGATCCAGTATCAAATAGATTTTCAACTTTAGTATGATTTACAACAACTTTGATATGAAACAGTTCAATTCTCTTTCGGTCATTAGGAAGGGACTCATTTACAGAATAGGTGCCTTCATGCGATTCAGAATTAACATGAGGTGTAAGAGTACCTTTTGTTCCCGTAGCTGTGATTAACGCTTCATCTCTGGAATCCGATCCAAGGTCTTGCTGCGTAGTTGCCACTGTCTTCTGCTTCCCTTTTCCTCCATACTTCTTTGGACGCTTTTCTGGGTGCTATTTCCAATAAGATCGTCATTGTGGCCTTCCTTTTTTTAGTGATTGCAATACGACCTTTCTCCTTCTTTGGCTGCTACCGTCTTCTTCTCCTTTCCTTTCCATTTCGCTTTAGATTTGCCATTGGGAGGTTTGAATGGTGGTTTTCTGGAATGATCATCTATTTCATTTTTGCCCCTGTTCTAAATATGAATTGCCTTTATGCTAGCGGCGTCAATAGTGGTTGGTTCAAACAACAACAATGAATGCCTAATGCAGCTACGCAATGAGCCAATATACTTAGTTACAACTTCAGGTGTATCAAGTGCAATACCCAAATTCAGTGCTTGCTTTCTAAACTCCTCTATAAAACTCTGAACATCCTGACCTTTGCCTTGCCTTAAATATTTCCAATTCATTAAAGCATTTTGCTTGTATCCTAAGGGATAAAATTGTTCCTTTAATGCAAAAATAAAATCAGACCATGAGGAAAAGAGGTTACCCACATTCTTACTGCACCACAATTTTCTCTCCCACAAAATGAGAGCGGTGCTTCTCAGGCATAGAGAGGCTAGCTGAATCTTTGCTTCATCCTCCACGATTTGTTGAATCCTACAATAGGCCTCAATCTTCCTAATCCAATTATTAAGCTTCTCTGCGTTACTTTCACCATTAAACATGGGAAAATCAAATTTAACATCTAATTTAAAGAAAGGTTTCTTAGATGCATCCTTTGAATTTCTCTGATTATGGTGGTGAGAGGAAGGAGAACCTTCAATCGTGGAAGGAGAAGGAGGGGGTTCTTCTCTACCATTCCCATGTGTTGAACCTTGTTCTTCTGGGTTTCTCTCCTCTGCTTTCTCCAGCCTTAAAACCAACTGACTGACATTCTCTACCATTGAATAGAAGCTCTTGCAGAAACTGCGCTCCTCTTCAAGACGAGCATCATCTTCTGCCATGTTTCTCCTTCGATGTTCACGCCCTACTTCGAGATCGAAAGGCTCTAATTCCCCTTTGCCTCTTCGGAGTCTATCTCTTGTTAGCATACAAACATGCAATTCACATCTAAAAAGACTTGCTTTGATACCAATTGATCCAAGGTTCTTTTGCTTATAGATGTATGAAAAGAATCACATGTAGAAATTGCAGCTTAACATAGAAATCTAATATGCACACATAAAAGAAGAAGGAACACATAAAGGCATGAAAAGAAGACAACAAGACTTGATAACGGAGTTCGTCCAACTCGGACTACGTCTTCGGGCCCTACTCGATCAATGGGGAGGCCTTCATATATTAAATGGCATGAAAAGAAGAGAATTACAATCACCAGTTACATAAAAAGGGGCTTATACCTCCATTTTGGAAAATGGCTGTGAAATGGAGACCTCAGATGGAGAAATGGACAACACCAATGCGTCTGTGGCATTGAGAGGGGCTGAAAACATATAAAACTTGTCCAAATTAGACAAAATGCACTATCGGCCACCTGAAAGCTCTCCTGCCTCGAACTACATGTCGAAAATCCTCTCCCCCTGCATTTTACTGCATGCATCGGGCTTTATAATACAAGGCCGCTTCAAAATCAGGGGTTGTTTGATTATAATGGAAGGCTATTCGAATGGATGGATCAATTGGGTGCGATGAATCCGCCCTTCCCTCACAAAAACCCCGAAATTGGCCTTTTTCCATTTAAGCGGATAATACACGGGGAAACATTAAAAAACTGAAAACCCAGACTTCAAAACATATCAAATCGGGTCCATAAACCCATCAAGTCCAGTTCCCCTATCGTAATTGGCATATCGCTGGTGCACTGGTCCCGTTAACGGGGGATTCCTGACCCCCGATATCGCTGATATCGGTGTATCACATCACTGCTACTCAGGGGTCCTAGTCCTTGGTCTTGCTGATCGCCAATCGGTCAATCGCTCTGATTGCCAATGCCGATCGCATGTTGCTTGCCGTAAGTCCTGATATCGGCCATCGCTTGTCCTCGACTATGATTTAATCGGAGATTGCTGATCAAGGGTTCTGCCTTAAGCCCGTCTCTTGCCTTATCCTATTGTAATTTTCCTTCTAAAAGCTTTAAGTCCATTTTAAGAGAAAATGCCTCATTTTCAAAGGAACTAAGGCAAACTCTTTCTGCCACAACTTCATCATTCGGACTCGGATTGGAGTGTCATTTGCACCATTGGAATCAGGGCGATGAGCACTTCGATCTGATGTCAGGATACTTGCCTTTCTACCACTTTGAATTTTGAGATTTTCCATGCCATTGTATCTAAAGATCCACCTTGATCAATTTCATAACACCATTCAGTACCCAATCACGTGATATCCAATATACTAGAATTTCTTTCAATTTCTCTTTTACTAGTGTCCCCCTCTGGAGAGCCATTGATTACATCATGTATTTAGCTTCTTTCCACTTTGGAAATCGGCTATTTCCAGTCACATTTTTTGTACAAGTTTGGCTTCAATTAGAAACGCAAGTATTTCAAACTATGATCTAGATTTTTGAGCTAGTAGGGAAAGGAATAAGTAAAATATTTATTTTCCTATTCAGCTACACCCCACAAGCACATCATATATTTTTCAAGGTTTATGATGATAGTTGTTGCTTTATTGGAAAATTATAATATACCTTGAACTCCTTAATTACACTTCTTGTGCCCTGATAGAAAATCAGGATATCATACACAAAAAACAGATGTGTAAAATTATAGGTTGTTCTAATGCTTACCCCTTTGAACTATGATTTTCCAATACCTCTTTTATTAACCTATTCAACCCCTTAGCAATTAAAATGAGAGGGCGACGATAAGGGGCACCTTGTCCAAGACATTTTCCTAGTCCAAAGAAAGGGGGCATTACTCCATTAATTAAGATGGTAAAATATATTTAAGTAATGCAATTCATCACCCAAACAAGAAACTTATGATATAAAGTCAAGTGTGCGGGCTTAAAATAACGTTAACTTAGCCTATCATATCTTTTGGAAAGATCCACTTTAAGAGTCGATACTTGGTTCCTAACTTTAACTTAGTAAAGGATTTTCTAGGCCATCCCAATTTCCTTATTGATTTTCCTTCCCTCTAAAAAACCAAAACTATTCTCCAAAGGTTTGTTTTGATAAAACACCTTCCAATCTTCTAGTAATAACATTTGATATGATTTTATAGATGCAGTTGCATAAATAGATTGGCCTAATTTTTAAAAAATTGTCATATTATTTTCTTTAGGGATCATTGCTATAATGATTGTGTTGTAAGTTCCAAGCTCTTTTCCTATGATTCTTTTAGCTTCCACCATCCTTCTTAAATATTTTTATGGCTTAATAATAGCCTAAAAATAATTCCATAGGAAGGCTATTTATAATAGGACTTTTGTCCTTTTGACAACTTTGTAAAGTTTGTTGAAATTCTTCTTTTCGAACCTCTTTCATTAACTCCAAATTGTCCTTATGATAGAAAAAACTAGGAAATAAGTTTGATAGCTTTATTACCTAAGTAATTATAACTCAACACTACAAGGAAAAGACCCTCTGCTAGAGGTTTTTGCAGAAGCCCTTATAAAAATAACCCAAAAGTCGTTTGTAGCGGAGGTCATTAGCACAGTTGGGTGGGCAAATGCTTTAGCGGATGCTTTTTAACGATGTATGTCTAATAAGTTAATGCACCAGTGCATTACTATAGATACACATTGATGCCTAATATCACATGGTGCACCGTGGCAAATCTATTTTTTATAATAATAAAAAAATAATGTGCATTAAGTACATAAAGCGCACTAGCGCATATACGACTTGATAGCACTTGAAAAGGGTTAATTTTAAAAATGTTGGTCATAAAATTCATTTTTCCCAATTGCTGCTATACTCTGGTAATGACTCGGTGCTAAAATAGTGCACTAATGCCCCGGCGTGTACACAATGTAGCAGACTAAAAGCCCCGATGATTAATAGAGAATGTGATGCACCAATGCATACAATACTTGATAGCACTAAACAAAGGTTAAATTTAAAAAATGTCGGTCGTAAAATTATTTTCATCATTTCTGTGCTATATGCCCATGCTTCACCCATGTTGTTCATGTATTTAAATGCCCCGGTGCAATCATACCAAGAGCATTTCTATAGAGATTTTTAATTTAAAAAAATGCGGTGCACATGGAAATAATATAAACCAGTACAGTTATAATAATGCACTGAAATAGCGTTAATTAAAAAAAATTACCAACAGTAAATTTCGTTTTTATCATTTGCAGTGTTGTAGAGCTCTGAAGCACCGATGCCATTCTTGCCTCACTCAAGCACCCTGTCGTTGATGTTTCTCTTGATCGCCATTTTTCTGTCCTATGCTTAGTGTGTGGCTTTTGAATTTTGTCAAATAGTGGTGAAATTTGTTTTTCTCATTTACATGTCATCTATTCCTCCTTGACGAGCAAATGTCTAGCTAATGTCTATGTTTCTCTCTAATTTACTTTTTAGTAGATTATAATTGCAAATTAGCTCCAAAAATCCATTTTTTTTTATTTATTTTTTCCCTGCGTGGTGTATTTGACAAGTTCAGCTCGCACCAGTCATGGTGCACCCTGTAAATTTACAGGGTGCATCACAGTCTGATGTGTGAATGATATAAATTTAAACAGGAATGCAAAAAAATATAGATATAACCATAGATATAGAGATTCAGTAGAAATAACACTTCATTTCATTAATATCAAAGAACTGAAATATGCTTACATACAAAATGGAAATAAACTATCTCGACGATGGTAGCTTATCTCTGAGAAGAGATGTGGCGGCTACATGCCTCTGAACTTTGTTACGATGATGCTAAAGGGCCTTTTTATTATTGAACAAAAATGGAAAACCCTAAAAAACCAAAACCCTAACTCTAGGGGATGGAACACCAAGAGTTTGTGGGCCCCGTTGGGGTTAGTTGGGCAAGCAACTTCCTGGGGTGGTAACTTGGTCATATTATCTCTGTTTGGTTAATACGATACCTTGTTGGAAATATATCTTTGAGAAATATAGGATTTGTCAGAGGCCCAAAGCTAGGGGTCTGCTGTGGACCTCAAAAAAATGCAGTTTAGGGGGTCAAAACTGCTGTGGAAGTTCAGAACTCGAAAAACTGCTAAAAATAGTACATGCTGCTATAAACAAGGAAACCAATGAAATCGACTGGAGGTCCAAGTGGAATAGGCAGGTGGTCACCAATATCCACTTGGATCATTCCTCCCTCCTTAGGAAGCAATGGTCTCCGTTGCGTGCAGAACCTCCACGAGGTGAGGAAATTTCTGTTGAAATTGGTCTCTGGTGAACCACTTGCCTTGGTGAAGGAGTTGGCCTGATTTGACGACTCGATATAGTTGGATTCTCTATTGGTGAGTGTTATTGATCTGTGTGTCCATGATATGATCATTTGTGGCTTGTTCCATGTAGTCTGGGTTTAACTCTGTTGGTGTGAGTTGTTTTGCAATGTCAGATGTGTCTAGTAATGGTGGAAAGTATGGTCAAAGGCAGTCCACATTGAACACTGGGTGCAGGCCAAGGAATGATGGAATGTTGAGGTCGAATGAATTATCCTATACAACCTTGGTGATGTTGTATGAATCATATCGGAGAGGGCAAATCTTGCGGTGGGGCCTAACGAGGCATTCCTTCTACAAATGTAGCCAAACTTTGTCACCCACCTGGAACTTGTGTGGAACCCGATGTTGATCGTGTCACTTCTTGTACTTAGCATTGGTTCTATCCAATATGTCATGGACCCACTAGCGGATGTCTTGAATGCGTTCAATGAAGTTGTTATCCCTGTCAGCTTTAGACTAGACATGAGCCGAATCTACCTAAGTAACTACAAATGGTATGGCCACATTAATGGAACATAGTGGCTCGATTCCAACCCCACTTGAAAAGGGTTATGGCCAGTTGAGCTATGGAGAGCTCTATTGTAGCTGTGATGAACATAAGGGAGGATTTCATCCCATGTGCATGGATGCTTCGAGTTGTACATGCGCAAAATGTGTACGATCATCCTAATGACGACCTCTGTTTGGCCATCAGTTTGGGGGTGGAAAGTTGTGGACTTAGTGAGCTTGGTATCCAACATTGACCAGAGAATTGACCAAAATGTACTTAGGAACCTACTGTTCCAATCTGAGATAATGGACTATGGGATCTCAAAGTATATCTAGACTCGTTCAAAGAAGAGCTTAACAATGGCTTCTGTTGTGATACTCTTCTTGTAGGCTGCCAGAATGGCCATCCTAGAGAATCTTCTGACAACCATGAAAACATAGTTGTTGCCATGCTTAGTAGAAGGAAGGTCTGACATGTAATCCATGGAGATGGATTCCCATGGTTGACTAGGAGTAGGCAAAGGAGTATATAGGCCTTGCTTCTTGATGGCTAGTTTGGCAATGGCGCAGGAAGTGCAGGATTTGATGTACTTCCCATCATCCTATTGAAGGTTCGGCCAATAAAAATAATTTTGTAGCACTGCCACTGTTTTCTCTACCCCGAAATGTCTATCGACCCGACCATAGTGCTCGTCCCAAATCATCTTGGCACGCTTTCTTGAAGGAACATAAAGGTGTCCCAGGTGGCATAACAGTGCATCCTGGAGGTGAAAATTTGGAACTTTCTTGCCTTTTAGGGGTGCCTGGTATATGTTTCCGAATTCTGGATCGCTCTTGTAAATATGTGTCCACCCCGAAGTCTCATTCCCACAAGAGTAGAGCATAGTGGTCAGCGTCGTGACTGGCGGTTGGCTGAGGTAGTTCACAACATTGTTGGTTTTTCCCTTCTTGTACTTAATGTTCAAATGAAACTATTGCAGGTATGTATGGACCATTTATGATGGCGATCATTCTTCAACTTCCCTTGTGTCTATATGAACTGTAGGGGTCGGTGGTCTGTGTGGATGATTGTTTCCTTCCACAGAATATAATGGTTCCATTGTCGGCATGCCTGCACAATGGAATACATATCTTTGTCATAGGTGGGATACTTTTGGACTATGTCTGAAAGTGTTTCACTGTGATATTCCATTGGATGCCCCTGCTGAGTAAGAATTGTACCAATAGCATAAGTGGGGGCATATGTCTCAATCTCAAATGGTTGTTGCAGGTCTAGTAATGTGAGCAATGGTGTAGAGCAGAGGTGATGCTTAAACTCGGAAAACACCTTCTATTTGGATTCAGAACAAAATAAATTTGCTTTTGCTCCTCCCTTGGTGAATTAACTGAAAGGCCAAGTGATATGCGATAACCCCAACACGAACCAATGGTAGAAATTAGCAAGATCTAGAAAGTTGCAGAAATCTATTAGAGTAGTTGGGGTTGGCCAATCCTGAATGACTTATATCTTGGTTGGGTCCACAAGCAAACCTTGCTCAGCAATTATGTATCCCAAATATTGAACCTAGGTCATACCAAAAGTGAACTTCTCCAAATTGGTACACAACTTTTGTTCCTGCAGGATTTGGAGGACCTATTGAATATATTGGAGGTGCTCTTCCCAAATCTGGCTGAAGATCAAGATGTCATCCAAATACGCCATGAATGTTTCGGGGGCATTAATCAACCTGGAAGGCATGACCAACCATTCGAAAAGGCCCTCTTTGGATTTGAAGGTAGTCTTCCACACATCAGAGGGTTCGATTGGTACCTGGTGATAACCAGAATTCAAGTCAATCTTCTTGAAATATTTGGCCCCCTTGAGTTGGTCTAGAAGGTCATCAATCCACGAGATTGGATACCTATTCTAGACAGTGATATTTTTCAGCGCCCGATAGCCAATACAGAGTCTTCAAGTCCCGTCCATCTTCTATACCAACATGATCGGGCTCCCATAAGGTGATGAAATTGGCCTAGTGTGTCCTTTTTGTAATAGCTCCTGAATCTTCCTTCTGATTTCAGCGTTCTCCAAAACAAAGCTTCGATAGATTGGTCCATTGGGTAGTGGCACGCCCAGGTTCAGATCGATGGAGTGCTTAACTTGATAGTGTAAAGGCACCCCTGTGGGTTAGGTGAAGATGTCCTCGTACGCCTCCACGACCTTGTCCATCTGCTGCTACAGTGCAAAGGATACTTGTCTGGAGGTCGTGGCCACAATATTCTTCTTTCCATGAGGGTGAATCATAAGGAAAAAAAATTCTCGATTTTGGAAATGATCTTACTACATTTCTTTGTAGTGATCAAAGAGATGGTGGTAGGTGGTGGTGCCTCCGGTATCTTGTAAAAATTATTTCCCAAAGTAATAATAATAGTGTGAGACCTAGACTCATACACACCATGCCACTTCCACAAGTATGGTTGACCTAATAATACATCACAAACTTCAAGAGGAAAAACATCACACAGTACCTCATCTGTGAAGGGCTTGATGTTGTAGGGAAGGTGATATTGTTGGTTGACGTGGAGATCTCATCCTTGGTGAATCCACCCAATGGTGTATGACTACGGGTGTATTGTTGTCGGTAGGCCCAACCACTTCATGACCTCTAGTGAAATGAAGTTCTCTTGGCTCTCGTTATCGAAAATGAATTGCATTGGATAACACTTCAACCACATCTGTGAGTGGAAGAGGCACTTCCCCTCCTATGGATCTTCAGGCTCATCCTTCTGGATCTTGGTCGTGGAAACGGTGGCACTAGGCTTTGAGTCAATAATTTGCTTCCCTTTCTCATTCCCCTTGTCAACAACTGACTGAGAGTTAGAACATGCATCTGATTTGGAGGCCTTCAACTCGGCCACCAGTGACTGCTTGGATTGATACTCACTTGTGTTGTGAGTGGGGATCTTATGGAACTCACACCATTTTCCCATGTCCTTCTTTGTCTTTGAGTTGTTGTTCTTTGCTTGTAGCTTTGGTGGGTTGTATTGGGTCACCTCGCCTTGGATTTGCCCTTTGTTCTGCGGTTTGGGGTTGCCTTTCCCTAACTTTGGATTCAAAGATCAAAGTCTCGCTTATTTTGTTTAAATTTCTTCTCGATCTTGATAGCGTATTGATAGGTAGTGTTGAGCGAGGATATGTCTAGGAACTCTATCTCATCCTAGATGTACTTGTGCAGACAGTTGCAGTTCTTGAGTACCAAATTTCACTCAAAATCCTTGATACCCAACTTCATGTGAAGGGTATGAAAAATATTTTTGAACTCTGGCACATATTGTTCCCTTCCGTGCCGTAGCGTGGTCCACTTTATGATTTATCCTCATAGCTCCCAACAGGGTAATACTGTTACTTGATGGCATCCATGTAGACATTTTGACTAAGGCATTGTCAAAATGCAAATTCGAGTTACACAAAGACAGGGTCGGGGTGACAGATAATCCCTTTCTTGTTGAGAGGGAGTGTTGAAAATAACAATAAGAAATGCTAAAAATAGTAATGCTAAAAATAGCATTCCTATAGATATCATTTCGGGATACATTCCAATTTTAATTAGTCCCTAAATTAAAATTGTGAATTAAAATTCGAATTTGATCTTAGCAGCTGTTTATAAAATAATTAATTAAGTCATCTTGAGTTAATTAGTTGGAGAAAATCAAACATGAAGTATATGCGAAGACATGCAACAGTTATCCCTTTGATTGAAGAAGTTATCCCTTAATTAATGAGATCAAGATGAGTTGTACTTTGAGTTGTAATTAGTTAGCTCAGTTAACTGAGTTAAGTCCAATTAGATTAGTTCCAACAGTTTGTGGAACTAATTGTGAGTTCAGTTAGTCAATGAATGCATGCATGCAACTAGTGTACTTCAGATAATTGAATATTCTCTCATAAATAACTCATGCATGTCAGTTCAGACAGAGACCCGGTTGAGATCAAAGGATGGGACAATGTACTATTAGTTGCAGGAATATTCTCATGAGGATATCTCTTGCATGCAGAAGGAATTCTTTCCTTGAGGATTGCACAATTATTTCAGAGGTTAGTGAGCAATGTGTGAGGTAATTACACATAGGTGTCATCTTGAGGACCCAGGAGAAACTACGCAAGGAAATAGGAGGATTGGAGGACTGAAGGAAGGCATATGTGTTGTCTATTCTGTCTATGAGCAACAGTGAGGGATTATACTGAGAGCTGGATAGCTTGTGAGCTAAAGCTTTGTGTAATCCTCAGATATTTCCACTTGTATGATAATACAAAGATCGGGGTTTTTTAGTTGAGGCTTTCCCCAGAGTATTCTTATTTGTTCATGTGTGATTGATTTCTTCTTCATCTGTTATATGTGTTCTATTTGATCTTGCTCAAAATCGATTAAGCTTCCGCAAGTTTGTTTGTAGAAGTAGACCAAGTATTTTGCTTTAATATATTGCATTATCAGGTGATCTACGGTGAAATTTCTACATGGTATCATAGCAAAGGTGATCAATGCAGAGAATAGTATACAAAGAAGGGATAAGATTGAAGGTTGAAGTTCTTGATTATAGAAATCGAATTCTTATCACATCTTAAAGTTCACCAATGGTGTTCAATGGTTTGAGACTCGAGTATGCCCTAGATGGCAGCTCGAATTATATAGCCTGGAAGGATCACATGGAAGCGATATTAGAGGAAAATGGTTTGAAGGACTTCATTGATAAAGAAGTCCCCAAGCCAGTAGCTGCTAATGCCCAAGAATTGGCAGAATGGAAGAAATGTGTGGCTAGAGCGAGGAGGATTCTTCTGGAGGGAGTTCGAGACCATATTGTCTCGAGTCTCCATGGGAAGGAGACACCATTTTCAATGTGGAAGACATTGAATGATCTATATCAGAACAACAGTGATAAGAGGAAGCTGGCGCTGAAAGACAAGCTTTATAAAATCAAGTGTGAAAAGGGCAACACGATCTCTACATATATGAACAAGCTTACCACCTGTAGGGATGAGTTTGGAAGTGTAGGAATCACAACAACTGATCATGACATGGTGAGTCTTGTGTTGAGCTTTGAAATTACACCTCTCCTACACATTTTCCAAGACTTTTTCCCCTCACCAGTACTCCATAAGCTATCAGAAATCATTGCATATTGATTCTAAAAGAGCATTTAAGTGGTTTTCTAACTATGTTTTTGTGTTTTCTATTTGACTTAGATTTTGCTCATGAGCTGCGGAATGCAACCACTTTCCGCAGCTAATTCAACTTTCCGTAGCTGTTTTTGTTAAACTCTAGGTTGAAGGTGTCATCAGGCAAACAGGACACATGGGCAGGTCAGGAATGACCTGGACATGGATCAGGTCCTATTGGTTCAGCCAGATTCATGAAAGAAAGCCGTGGTTAACGGTGGTCAAGCGGTGGTCAAACAGAGGAGTCCTATAGCAACAAGACTCCATTTTCAAACACGTGAAGGATTCGTGGTCATTCCTAGATCCCTAGGGACATGCTGACAGCTGTAGACTACCCCACGATGCGAATCCAACAGCCATAGTTGATAGATTTAATAATCTCGGCAACCATTATGCTAAATCCATGGACGCTGTCTTTTACATGTCTTCTATTCACGTAGTTTCACAGGAAAACAATTATGAAGCTTTTGTTATAAATAACGCATTCCCAAATGCATAGTTTAGTCTTTTGTTAATGTAATTTTGCTGTTAAAATTACTGTGCCATGACACTAGTTCCACTGTGGTAACGAGAGGATTCTTCCTCTGTTTTGATATATAAAGAAGACTCTGTTTCTATATGTTTGTGTGAACATAATTTTGGATTGATTTCCTGTTAACCGAGGCTATGTAGAGGGCCCCTGTACGCTGAGGTTTCATTTTCCTTGTTGTTGTACAGTTTTTATGTATTGTTTCCTTATTTTCACTGCACATGTTTCATAGTTATTCACCTGTGTATATATTTCATCTGTTATGGTACTAACATTTCATTCATGTTTATGATTTTACAAGCTTTGTATATTGTTGTTAACCCTGATCAGTGTGTGTATGTTGTAGGATAGAGTAGGCCCGGGAATTTTCATATAATTTTCGCAATAACTAGTGACATGGGATTAGCCTCTCTGCTGACTTTTATTTTCTTAGTTTTTTTTTTTTTTTTTTAATTCCAATTCTGTTTTGTTGATTTCAGTCTTGTTCGCTTGCTTTGTTAGTTAGTTTAAATATCAACTTACTCATATCAATGACGATTATCTCCGAAAGCCATAGCTTAGACTACCTGGCGAGGAATCGGATTATGAATGATGTGATTTGATTTTAGTTTTACTTTTCTGCAATTAGACATCAACTGGCTCATATAATTGACGATTATCTCCGAATGCCATAGCTTAGACTACTTGGCGAGGAATCAGATCATGAATGATGTGATTTGATTTTAGTTTTACTTTTCTGCAATTAGACATCAACTTGCTCATATCATTGATGATTATATTCGAAAGCCATAGCTTAGACTACTTGGCGAGGAATCGGATTATGAATGATGTGATTTGATTTTAGTTTTACTTTTCTGCAATTAGACATCAACTTGCTCATATCATTGACATTATCTCCAAAAGCCATAGCTTAGACTACCTGGCGAGGTATTGGACTATGAATGATGTGAATTGATTTTACTTTTACTAGATTGCAATTTTTGATTTATTTGAGTGCAGTAGCTTAATTCATTTTTCTGTATTTAGATAGCAGCAGAGATAATGGTTTCATGATCAGTAGTTCATTATTTGCTTGATTTAAATAGCAGCACATTTTTATTCTTGTTCAAGTATTAATTTCATCACTAGTATGTTCTAAGAAACTCTAAAGTGTTAAGTTCTGGAAATCATTATAAAGGACACAATTGCCTTAAAATCTACATCCATACTTGCCTTCTAGAGTATTCTTAAAACTCAGGAATAGGATTTCCATTCATATTAGGAGATAAACGAAGATAAAAACCCCCAAAACAAAATAAAAATTGAAAACGACAAAAAGGTAAGAAAGAGGCTGTCTTGCACATATAGTGCGCCACACTTCATCAGTCTACGAATCCCAAATTGATAATTAATGTAGAAATTTAGGACACACTAAATTGACCAAACATTTTGGCGCCGTTGCCGGGGAAGTCTAACGAGGTAGCCAATCTCTTAAAAAAAAAAAAGGGAAAAATTGATAACTTCTTGAAGTATGCTCTCCTCTTGCACCTAGTGTGATCTGGAGGATCAAAAGAAAGAATTATTAGTTCAATAATTTCTTGATTATGCTCTCTTCTTACACCTAGTGTGACCTGGAAGATCAGAAAGAGAATTATTGGCCTGACTTGAAAAAATAAAAAAATAAAAAGTGACATGCATAGAGCAAGAGATTCTAGGGGAAGGTTTATAGCCAGGGCCAAAAGTTCGATTTTCACAACTCCAGCTACTTCAAGGCATAAACAAGATACATCTCCATCATCTCTGACTCACACTCCTAGCCTTAGGATTCCCAGAATTCAAGGGGCAGCAACCGAATTAGGAGGCTCTCCCACACTATCCATTAAATCTGACCTAGGAGAAGAACCTTTCTTCACTTCTACAGGGGAACATATTGTAATCAAAGAAGTAGAATCACCTGAAGAAGAGGAGGGAGAAATTCTTCCTCGTTCGCCATTAATAGAAGAACCATAGGACTCTGAGAACTCTAAGGAAACTATCATGACAGAGGAAGTAGTAAATGGATTTGGAGGAGGGGGTCGAGGTAGAGGAAGAGGAAACAATGGAGGAGGTAGAGCTAACAATGGGGGAAATAGGGATGGATATAACTCATTTGTATTCCCTATAGCCGATGAGGAAATCCATACAAAAATGAAAAACATATCACCATATATCCTCCCAAACTTTTATGGGTTGCGAAGTGAGGATCCTGAAACATTTCTATTTGAGTTTGAAGTCTTGTGCCGAACCTATGATTATATGGATGACTCCCAAAAACTCAAACTGTTTCCTTCAACATTGAAAGGATCTGCTTTGAAATGGTTCATGGGATTAGTCACTCAATCTATTAGGACTTGGAATGATATGAAACAAACATTTTTGGATAGATACTTGGATTATTGCATGCCCACCAATCATAAGGATGAGGTATTCAAGATGATGCAAAAAGAAGATGAAAACTTGGAGGATTTACTTGAAAGATTTCAATACAACTTAAAGAGAGAAAAAATGAGTAATTTAGATGAGGAAACCTTGAAAGCCCTTCTATTAAAAGCCATTAGAGATGAATGGATAGATATTTTAAACATGATGGGGAAGGGAGATATTTCTCAACTTCCACTCAATGACATAGCAGAACTATGTGTCCATCTCTCAAGGGGAAAATCTAAAACTGGAAAAGGGCCTAGAGATCCTTCTCTTATTAGAGCAAACAAATCTGCAACTGGATCAGTAAGTAGGGTAGAGATTGGCAATATGCTTGATGAATTCAAAACTGACATTCTAGGGAGCCTTAGTGAACAACTAGAGACCCTTAAAATACAAAACAAACAAAAAGCAGAAGCCGAAGCCTTAGCCATCTTTTTTCCAAAATGTAGAAAGAAACATGCTTTAAGGGAATGTCCCTTGGATGCAAAAGTTGTAGAAACATGTGTGATTTTCTCAGAAAGCCATGAGACCAAGGATTGTCCTTCAATTCCTGGGCTCACATCTGTCTTTCAGGAAGATCCAAATTCAGTAGAGTCCCTTTGTTTTGTTTCAAGAAGACCGTTTTGTTTCAAGAAGACCATGGCAGGGGCCACAAAATCAAGGATTGAACAATCCTATGAACTTTCAGCTCCCACCAAATTGGAATTCTTGGCAACAACCTTGGCCCCAATCTCAAAATCCATACCAATCATGGGCACAAGGGATGCAAAATCCTTATGGGAGATTTGCTCAATTTTATCAACATCCTCCATGTTTTCAAAATCAACAAAATCCACAAATTCCAAATCAAAACCCACAACTTTCATTACCATTTTCGCAACAACATGTTGGAAATAATACTGAGAGGGGGGCCGAATCAGTATTATCAAGTCAATTATTTCCTTTTTCGAATCCAGATAATATGCGCTACTTCAGTTAGAGAAAATCGCGTATATACGCAACTCCGTATAAGGAAACCCGCGTATACCATGCGAACTTATAATTTACTTTATCTTACAGATGTTGATCATTAATCTGTGTATCATAATCAAATAAACAGTAACCAAAAACAGTGAAACAGAGCAGAAGACAATCACACACAAGAACACAAGGTATAAAGCGGAAACCCAATGTGGGTGAAAACCACCTGCTGCAATTCGTCTCTATCTTCTTTTTAATTAGAAACTTCTTTTTACAATGATTCTATACTGGTGCAGTCCTTTACCAGTACGTAGGATGCAACCTGCAGAGAGCTACAACCCTCTCTCGTTCTCCAGCTTCTCCTGGAAGGGAGCTACAACCCCCTTAGCTCTTGCACTAGCCAAGATACTAGTACGTAGGTGCTGGCCTATAGAAGGCTACAACCTTCTTTTTCTTCCCGGGACCATGTTTCATAAATTTTCAGACTGGATCCATTAAAATCAATCAATCATCAAGAATTTCTGCATCAAACAATCTCCTTTTCGCCAATTAGAACTGAATCAAGTAGACACTTCTCTGACAGCTGTACCCAAAACATAGTAACAGTAACTACACACCAAATTCTGAACCCAGAACATTGTAGCAATAAACAGAATAAAGTAGAACACAACTCAACAGATGTACGCTACTTTAATACCCAGAAACCTGCGTGCATACGCTTCTATGTTTGGACCAACCTGTGTATACGCTGTTTTTACTCACAGAACCAGCGTGTATACGCGTATTCGTTTCATTGAACCTGCGTACATATCTATAAAGGATAATTCACTCTTTCAAATATTCAGACATTAATTAACCAAGATTACCATATTTATAGATCAAGCATGCACCACATATAACGGATTGAAATCATACAAAGATACTATTATTCAAGCCTTAAGATTATGACCCATCAATAGAACTTATCCTTCTCTTTGCGCTTAGGTTCCTCCTTCATTCAGATCCAGATCTGCACCATAACCCAATCACCAATATTTCAGATCTAGCACTTTATCAGATATTCAATAATTCAGATCATACTTTGCCAAATGATCTCCTTCCTCTTTTATAGTCTTAGGCCTTTCACAATACCACGGTCCAAAACCATAACAAAACAATACCATGGACCCAATACTTGGGATCAACACTTCTGACGAGATACCATGGCCCAAAACCATAGGTTCAATTACCAAGGACTAAATACCACGGACCAAAAGTAAGTTTTCCAACATGTACGTGCTTTTCCTTGCGTGAAAGTGCGTGTATACGCATACGTGCCTTTGAAACGTCTAACCTGCGTATATATGCGTCTTCGTCTAGATGAACTTGCGTATATATATTTTCCTTCATTCTAAGAGCCTGAACTAAGATCTGTCACCAGAGTGAGTTGCCATCAAGGACAACATCTGTGCCATAGCTCCAAACCTGTGTCATAATGCCAACAATCTCCCCCTTTGGACTTGATGGCAACCCCAAGATCTCAAAGTCATTCTCCCCCTTTGCCATCAAGGGCAAAGGGTTGTGCTCCCCCTGAGTACATGCTAAAATCTCTGCTCTGCTGTGCTGACCATGCTCCCCCTGACTATAGGCAAGATCTGCAAAAAGATGTTCTTCAAGAAGAACCATGACTTATACATCAGTGGGGATACATAAGAAATTTACATATGACAACCAAGTACATTACATCATTCATCCCAGGCATAGTGGGGAAACCAAAATAGGCCGTTACATGACCTTGACACCATAAAAGAGATACATGACATAGAGACGAAATATCTAGAGAAAGACTTATGAAAGTCACCAATAACTGATATCAGTAGCATCTATCAATCACTATTCAGATCAACAACCATGTTTTCCTTCTATTCTCCCTCTGCATTTGTTCCACCTGAGATCAACAGCTGTGAACCTGAACCAAGAGCTTCTAATGTAATGCCAACAATGCATTATCAGAAGTTTATCAGCTCCCCCTGAACCTATGCCAAATGGTCTCTGTCAGACCCATATAAGACTTTCTTCAACCAGAGTTTGTCCCCACTGATTTCTTTCAAACTGCCATATACGCGACTGTCTCTGCATAAACCGGCGTATGTACGTGGATCCTCCTCAGGCAACTCGTGTACACCCATTTTTCTCTGAAACAGACAAGTTTCAACAGCAAGATGATGCATCAACTAGTCCCAACTTCTGTCTGAGGTACTCAAAAGTTTCCCTGGGCAGTGGTTTGGTGAGAATATCAGCAACTTGTTCCTTAGAGGGAACATACTCCAATTTGACCTTTTGTTCCAATACTTGTTCCCAGAGAAAATGATACTTGATCGGTATGTGCTTAGTCTCTGAATGCATGACAGGATTCTTTGAGATACTAATAGCACTTGTATTATCACATAAGATGGAGATAGGTGGAGTACAAGTGATTTGAAAATCCTGCAATGTTTGCATCATCCAAAGGAGTTTTGTGCAACAAGATGCGACAGCCACATATTCTGCTTCAGCTGTAGATAGAGCAATCGAATTGTGTTTCTTGCTGAACCAAGATACTAATCTGGAACCCATAAAGAATGCACCACCACTTGTGATTTTTCTGTCATCCACGCTTCCAGCCCGATCTGCATCTTATAAGCATGAAGAGTGAGATCTCTATCTCTTGGATACCACAGGCCATAGTTTTGAGTTCCTTGAAGATACTTGAAAAATCTCTTTACTGCCTAAAGATGGGTTTCCTTAGGATTTGCCTGAAATCTTCCAACTATTCCCACTGCATGCATGATGTCTGGTCGGGTACCTGTTAAATAGAGCAAGCTTCCAATCATGGATCTATAAGTTGGTTGATGCACTGCTGCTGATTCATCATTTGCACTGAGGCTGCATCCTGTAACCATAGGGGTACATACTGGTTTTGAATCTTCCATGCCATACTTCTTCAAAATCTGCTTGAGGTACTTGGTTTGAGATAAAAAGATACCGCCTTCATTTTGTTGGATTTGTAATCCAAGAAAATATGTCAGTTCTCCAAGCAAGGAAATTTTGAATTTTTTCTGCATCACCAAGGCAAAGTTTTGACTCATAGCTTCTTCATTGCTGCCAAAGATGATATCATCAACATACACAACAAGTATTAGCGATTTGCTATTTTCAATTTTTATATAAAGATTGCTATCTGCTGATCCTTTTGAGAAACCTTGTTGATGAAGATATTTGTCCAGACGATAATACCAAGCCCTTGGAGGTTGTTTAAGACCATAGAGAGCCTTTTTAAGTCTGCATACAAGTTTTGGATCATTCCCAAGGATGAATCCATCTGGTTTTTCAATATACACTTCTTCTTCTAAGTCTCCATTCAGAAAATCTGATTTCACGTCCATTTGAAATACTTTGAACTTCTGAAAGCTTGAGAGAGCAAGGAAAATTCAGATGGCCTCAAGTCTAGCAATGGGAGCAAAAGTTTCTTCAAAGTCTATTCCTTCTTGTTGAGCATACCCTTTACAAACAAGTCTACCATTGTTTCTGATAACTTCCCCATTTTCATTCAACTTGTTTTTGAATATCCATTTTGTCCTTATGACATTCTTATCTTTTGGTCTAGGAACCAACTACCAAGTGTTATTCTTTTCAATCTGCTCAAGTTCTTCATCCATTGCCTTGACCCAGCATTCGTCTTTGCATGACTCTTTTACATTTTGTGGTTCAGTGGAGAATAGCAATGCCAAATAGCTTGAGGCTTCTGCGATTGTTCTTCTTGTTTGTATACCTGCCTCTTTTTGCCCCAAAATTTGAGATTCTGGATGATTCTTCTGAACGTACCTGGATGGAGTCTTATCTTCTATCCTTATCTGTTCTTATGGTGCCTCTTGAGCTTCTTCTTCATCATAAGTCTGATTTGATGTTGAAGGATAGTCCTCATCATCTTCGAAATCTTCAGATCTTACCTGCCTAGGAGTGTTTTATTCTTCATCAACTACTACATCAATACTTTGAACAATTTTTCCAAGCCTTTTATTGTAACACTTGTAAGCTTTGTTGTGAGGAGAGTAACCAAGGAGAATGCCTTCATCTGCTCTAGGTTCAAACTTGCCAAGATTTTCATCAGTATTTTTTATATAGCATTTGCTTCCAAAAATTTTGAAATATTTTACCGAAGGAGTCTCACCATACCAGAGCTCATGAGGAGTTTGAGTGTTGTTCACCCGGACATTTGTTTTGTTGAGAATAACAACTGTAACAAATGCGGCTTCACCCCAGAAGGTTGCGGGAGTTCGAAACTCATCAAGCATAGCACGAGCCATTTGTTGAAACGTTATGTTCATCCTTTCCACTACTCCATTTTGCTGAGGAGTCCTAGCTATAGGGAATTCCCTTCTTATTCCATGTTCTTCACAAAAATCGAAAAATTCATTCGAGGTAAATTCTCCTCCTCGATCAGACCTGAGGCATTTGATTCTGTGATCTGATTCATTCTCCACCAAGGCTTTGAATGATTTGAATTTTTCAAAGGCTTCGTCTTTGTGCTTCATAAGTCCTATCCAACACATCCTAGAAAAATCATCAATGAATAATATAAAGTATTCTTCTCCTCAGGGTGACCTTTTCCTAGATGGACCACATACATCAGTATGGACGAATTCAAGTGGCCTGCTAGCTGATCCTTCCTTCTCAGGGAAGTTAGTTCTGGTTTGCTTACCAAATTGACACGATTTTCATATTGTATTGTCTGGAATTCTGATGTCTGGAAGACCACGAACTGCTTGGTATTTGCATGCTTTCCTTATCTGTGAGAAGATAAGATGCCCCAATCTTCTGTGCCATAGCTAGTGTTCATCATTCTTGCTTAGATAGCATTGATGTTGTCCTTCTTTGAATATGTATAAATTATTTGGAGTTCTTACGCCTTTGATCACTGTTTTTCCTGTATCAAGATCACGAACACTACATCCATTTGATCGAAATATTACCCCAGTTCCTTGATCACACATCTGACTGACACTTAATAGATTATTCTTTAAGCCATCAACATACATGACATTTCCAGCTTTGACCCTTTCTTTCAACTGAATAGAACCTTTACCTTTTATGAGAGCAGGGGTGTCATTTCCAAAAGACACCTTCTTCTCCTTCTCTAAGGCACTATATGACTGAAGTTTTTCTTTATCACCTGTCATATGTTTTGAACATCCACTGTCGATGTACCATTTATTTTCCTGCCCTTCCGAAGATAAGGCTATACCACATCTTTCTGGTTGTGGTTCTTTTATTCTCCGTGATTTGGCACTTGAGGCTTGCTCCTTTTAAGTTGTCTGCCGAAACCTGCTCCTGCATTCAGAATCTTCATGACCGAAATTGTTACAAATAGAACATTCTATTTCATTTTCAAGAGCAGAGAAGTTATTGTAGGTCCTTTTCATGATCCCAGTCATACTCCTCTATTTATGAGCTTCTCTAGTCATGATTGTCTTGTAGGCAACAAATTGAGCTGCTTTGTGACCAAAGTTATGACAAGAAAAACATTGGCCATTGAAGAAACTCCTGTGATTATCAAATCTACCAGCCAAATGATTGTAGTTCCTATTGACATACATTCTTGAGACAGATTGAGAAGGTTTTACCTGTGGCTGGTTGTATCTTCTGTTCATTCTAAAAGTAGATTGCCCCTGATTTATCTGATAGTCTTTGTTCATTCTTGAGGTGAATTGTCCCTGATTTACCTGGTGATTTCCATTTGGCCTTTGTTCACTTTTCCTTGTTGCATCAAGATAACTTTTGGAGGTAGATGGTTCCTATGCTTGAGTTGTTTCTTCATTATATCCCAGACCTGTCTTGATTAGTGGAGAACGCTGCACTTTGATAATCTCATCTAATGTTTCAGATCCTTTAACAAATCTAAGATTAAGAGCTTTAGATTTCTCAATCTCTTTTCTAAGTCCCACAATTTCACATTCTAACTTTTCATGATGTTTTTCCCTTTTAGCCAGTTGGAATTGCAGAGTATCAATAATCATATTTTTCTCTTCTAAACAAATTTTGAGTTTAGAAATCTCTTCATAAAGACCTTCTTCATCTATAGCATCCATGAAATCTTCATCTTCAAAAGCCATTAAAATTCTATATTTATTACCTTGTTCATCTTCATCACTATTTGAAAGTCTATCACTGTCTTCATGAGTGTAATAGCTTTTATTATTTACATTCTGTTTCTTGTTCCATCTAACAGGTTCCTTACCCTTGTCAAGCTTATCTTTATGAGGACATTTGGTAGCATAGTGATCGAATCTTCCACAAGCAAAGCATTGGAAAGGTAACTTACCTCTGAATCTTCCAGCACCCCGTTGAAGGTTCTTGACAAAATTTGATTCTTCTTCTTCTTCTAACATATGTCCTGACTCATAGTAATCTCCTTTGCCTAAAGCCTTTAAAGCAGCTTCTCTCCTGTCTGATGGTCCTCCTTTCCTCATTTCGTAAGCAGTCAGAATTCCGTGCAGCTGTGACATGGTAAGGTTCCGTAGATTCTCTTTTTCTTCTATTGCAGAAACTTTAGATTCAAACTTAGAGGACAAAGATCTTAGAACCTTTTCAACCACAATAGCCTTTTTTATTTCTTCACCCAAGTTTTTCATACAATTAACAATCTCATCTACATGAAGGAAATAGTTAGCCACACTTTCATCATTGTGCATTCTGAGATTTTCATACTGAATTTTGAGGGTTTGAAGTTTTGCTCGTTTTACCTATTCATCTCCTTCATAGCTCAGAAAAATCTTGTCCCATATTTATTTTGCGGATTTATACTGCATAACCTTGACGAATTCTAATTGAGATAGACATCCTAGTAGAGTATTGACAACCTTTGCATTTGTTTCATATTGCTTCTTACCAGCCGAATCTGTAGGACTTGTGGATGGAAAAGTGTACCCTGTATCTATGATATCCCAGACTTCTGTACCAAGAGATTGAAGATAGGCTGTGACTCTTACCTTCCAATAGATGAAGTTTGTCCCATCAAAAATTGGTGGCCTGATCGATGCTTCTCTCTCGTAGTTGCTCATGATGATGGATCTTCCTTCAAGCGATCAAGCTTCTTCAAAAGGACCTGCTCTGATACCAATTGTTGGAAATAATACTGAGAGGGGGGGTGAATCAGTATTATCAATTCAATTATTTCCTTTTTCAAATCCAGAGAATATACGCTACTTCAGTTAGAGAAAACCGCGTATATACACAACTACATAAAAGGAAACCCGTGTATACCATGCAAAATTATCATTTAATTTATCTTACAAATGTTGATCATTAATCTATGTATCAGAATCAAATAAACAGTAAACAGAAATAGTGAAACAGAGCATAAGACAATCATACACAAGAACACAAGATATAAGGTGGAAAGCAAATGTGGGTGAAAACCACCTGTTGCAATTCGTCCCTATCTTCTTTTTAATTAGAAACTTCTTTTTACAATGATTTTGTACTGGTGCAGTCCTTTACCAGTACGTAGGCTGCAACCTGCAGAGAGCTACAACCCTCTCTCGTTCTCCATCTTCTACTGGAAGGGAGCTACACCCCCCTTAGCTCTTGCACTAGCCAAGATACTAGTACGCAGGTGCTAGCCTACAGAAGGCTACGACCTTCTCTTTCTTCCAGGGACCACGTTTCATAAATTTTCAGACTGGATCCATGAACATCAATCGATCATCAAGAATTTCAACATCAAACAATCTCCTTTTCGCCAATTAGAACTGAATCAAGTAGACACTTCTCTGACAGCTGTACCCAAAACACAGTAACAGTAACCACACACCAAATTCTGAACCCAGAACACTACAACAATAAACAAAAGCAACTAGAACACAATTCAACAGATGTACGCTACTTCAATACCCAGAAACTTGCGTGCATACGCTTCTGTGTTTGGACCAACCTACGTATACGCTGTTTTTACTCACAGATTCGACTTGTATACGCATCTTCGCTTCACTGAACCTGCGTATAGATCTATAAAGTATAATTCACTCTTTCAAATATTAAGACATTAATTAACCAAGATTACCAGATTTATAGATCAAGCATGCACCACATATAATGGATCGAAATCATACAAAGATACTACTATTATTCAAGCCTTAAGATTATGAACCATCAATAGAACTTATCATTCTCTTTGCGCTTAGGTTCCTCTTTCATTCAGATCCAGATCTACAGCATAACCCAATCACTAATATTTCAGATCTAACACTTTATCAGATATTCAATAATTCAGATCATACTATGCCAAATGATCTCCTTCCTCTTTTATAGTCTTAGGCCTTTCACAATACCACGGTCCAAAACCATAACAAAACAATACCATGGACCCAATACTTGGGATCAAAACTTCTGACGAGATACCATGGCCCAAAACCATAGGTTCTATTACCAAGGACTAAATACCATGGACCAAAAGTAAGTTTTCCAACATGTACGTGCTTTTCCTTGCGTGAAAGTGCATGTATACGCATACACGCCTTTCAAATGTCTAACCCACGTATATACGCGTCTTCGTCTAGATGAACCTACATATATATCTTTTCCTTCATTCTGAGAGCCTAAACTGAGATCTGTCACCAGAGTGAGTTGCCATAAAGGACAACACCTGTGCCATAGCTCCAAACCTATACCATAATGCCAACACAACAACCTTCTCAACAAAATTCAAATTCTCAACTCTTGCTTCCATTTCAACAAAAGACAAATCAACTACCAGCCCAGCCATTACCAAATCCCAACAACAAAAATCCTCAGAATGCTTACATGGTAGAAGGACAACAATTTCCTACCTATATGATTTTTCCCTTCAATGATGTACAACTCAGGTCTGGTAGAGTTTTAGAAAAACCTTCTATAGATGTTCAAGAGCAAGATACCTCTGAGGAGGATTCTCTTAAAGCCAATAAAGGTTCTGAGGAAGCATTTCTTCAAAACCCAAACATTCAAAAAGAAAAAGAAAAAGAGTCAACCCCCACAACTCCTATAGTTGAGCAACCTGCATCTTCATCCACACCTTTCCCTGAAAGATTACAAACTGACAAAGGGGTGGAAAAAAAAATCTTGTTGCCTGACTATGATTTTCTAGATGAATTAAAGAATGTTTGTATCAACATTCCCTTGCTACAAGCCATTAGAGAGATTCCTATTCTAGAAAAAACAATAAAGGAGTTGAGTCTCAAATCCACCTGGTAGAAAAAATTGCAGATATCATGATGGGAAAAATTACCATGCAGAAATATGTAGATCCAAGTAGTCCAATTGTCAAGACACATATAAATGGAGTAGAAATTCCAAATACTTTGATTGACTTAGGGGCTGCTATCAACATTATGAGTAGACAGACTATGGAACAACTTAAACTTCCTAATCTTCTTTTTACACCCACCTTACTGCAACTTGCAGATAGATCAATAATCAAACCAGATGGTGTATTAGAAGATATTTCAGTCTCCTTAGATTCTTGGGAATATCTAGCAGATGTCATGATTTTGACTCCTAAGAGTAATTTAGGAGGGCACCCACTCATCTTAGGAAGACCTTGGCTAGACACACCCGATGCTTTCATTAGTTGTAGATCTAGAGATATGTACATTTATGATGGTAATTCGACAAAGAAATTCAATTTGTATCCTCCAGCAAAAGCAATTACAGAAGTAGGAGACAATGAATGGGTTGATGATGAGGACAGTATACAACCTGTTTTTACCATTTCTGAAATCTGTGAAGATACTCAAATTCTGAACACATTAGAAAATTTTGAAACAGCTTCAGAATATGACCACACACAATTTCAGTTAGATTCTGATATTGAGTACTTATCATCAAGACAAATGTCTCTTTACTCTATGGAAGAGTTTGGTAGTTCTACCATTGAGATTTTTCCAGGTAAAACATTGAATATCAACAAAAATTTGGAAAAGTCACAACAGGAAGAGCTAACCAAAATCTTGCAAAAACATTCTACTGCATTTGCATGGGATTATACTGATATGAAAGGTATTGACCCTAAGACTTGCATCCATCATATCTATATCGAGGAAAACAATAGACCAATCAGACAACCTTAGAAAAGGATGAATCCAAATCTTAGGGAGATAGTGAAGAAGAGCTCCAAAAACTACTCAATGTGAACTTCATTTATCCAATTTCAGATAGCCGATGGGTTTCACCTTTGGTTATAGTACCCAAAAATAATGGTAAATGGAGGGTATGCATTGATTACAGGGAATTGAACAAAGCAACTTTGAAGGATAACTTTCCCTTGCCCTTTATCGATCAAGTATTAGATACATTAGCAGGCAAAAAGTACTTTTCATTTTTGGATGGTTTTAGTGGTTATAATCAAATTCAGGTAGCACCTGAGGATCAGGATAAGACCACGTTTACCTGTCCATGGGGAACTTTTGCTTATCGAGTGCTTCCTTTTGGATTATGTAATGCACCTGCAAAATTCCAAAAAGCAGTAGTAGGAATTTTTTCTGATCTAATCCATGATTGTGTAGAGGTTTATATGGATGACTTTATAGTTTATGGTAATTCGTTTGAAGAGGCATTAGAAAATTTGGAAAAAGTCCTTATAAGATGTAAAGAGACAAACCTTTCATTAAGCCATGAAAAATGCTTTATGATGTTTAGTGAAGGTATTATTTTAGGACATCGTATTTCAGGGGATGGGATTAAAGTTGATAGATCAAAAGTTGAAGTCATCTCCAAATTGCCTATTCCAAATTGTCAAAAAGATGTTAGAAGTTTTCTAGGATTTACTAGATATTATAGAAGATTAATAGAAAACTTCACTAAAATAGCATCTCCACTCTTCAAACTTCTTACAAAAGACTGTGAATTCAAATGGGATCCTGATTGTCAATCAACATTTGAAACTTTGAAAACAAGAATATCTGAAGCGCCTATCTTGAGAGGACCAAATTGGAAACTTCCTTTCCATATTTCTACAGATGCTTCAGATACAACTTTAGGAGCTGTGTTGGGTCAAAAAGATTTAGTTCCTTATGCCATCTACTATACCAGTAAAAATTTAACTCCCACTAAGTTGAACTATACTGTGGCTGAAAAAGAGTTCTTAGTTGAATCCCACGTGAATGATCTTACTTAACGCAGTTGAATCCCAAAAAATTGATATCTAATATAATGCACTGCGTAAAACCCCCATACTTAAATTCAAAAAGAGTCAAGGGATCTCTACTTGAATGGTTCATGAGGCACAATACTTGCTAAGGTTTTGCAAATGGGGTAGCAAGCTAAGTGGGCTTGATTGTGGGGAAAATCTCCACAGTTAAGCGCGCTTGAGCCAGAGGAGTTCTGGGATGGGTGACCTCCTGGGAAGTCCTGGTTACCGGGTGCAAGCCCCGGAAGTGATGATTGATGCTATGTGATTCGTTCTCCACATTTCACTAGTTTCAATCCCACTTCTTCACCCCTGTGAGCATCACCCGATGCAATGAGTGCTAAGTGAATTATTCAAAAATCATGAGAAATTAGTCAGTTACGACTACCTCTCATGGAAATGGTCATACGTGAATGATCTTACTTAACGCAGTTGAATCCCAAAAAAATGATATCTAGTTCTTAGTTGTTATTCATGCAATCAATAAGTTCAGACATTATATAACATGCTATGAAACTTTTATTCATATTGATCATTCTACAATTAGATATCTAATGAACAAACCTATTACTAATGGCAGAGTTACAAGGTGGCTCCTACTTTTATACGAATTCAATATTATTGTGTTGGATAGACCAGGGAAACAAAATACAGTAACTGATTTCTTGTCTAGGATTCAGAATACTAAAGAAGATTCTCCTGTGGAGGATAAGTTTCCTGATGAATATTTATTTGCAGTAATTACTACGACCCCTTGGTATGCAGATATAGCTAACCATTTGGTGACAGGGAAACTACCTCCACATTTATTTCCTGGTGAAAGAAGAAAGATTATTCAGGAGAGTTCAAAATATTCATGGATTTCTAACGAATTGTTTAAAACAGGACCAAATCTTGTGATCAGAAGATGTTTTAGGGAAGATGAAATGCCTGATATCCTCAAGGCATGCCATGATGAACCATGTGGCAGAAACTTTGCTGACAAAAGGAGAACCTATAAAATCCTCTCTTTAGGATATTATTGGCCATCCCTCTTCAAAGATGCAAAACAATATGTCAAAAAGTGTGACAACTGCCAAAGAGTAGGGAAACCTACCCTTTCAAATGAAATGCCATTGTAGCCACAGGTAATCATCGAACCCTTTGAAAAATGGGCTTTAGATTTCATTGGACCTATTAACCCACCATCTAAACAAAGAAAGTATATATTGGTATGTACTGATTATGCCACTAAATGGGTAGAAGCCAAAGCATTATTTTCTGCTACTGAGCATTCAGTTGTTAGTTTTATTTATGAGGATATTTTTACTCGCTTTGGTGTTCCAAGAGAAATTGTGACAGATTAGGGAAGTCAATTCACATCCAACCTGGTGGAGAAGTTGATGGAAGAATACAAAATCAAGCACAAAAGATCTACTCCTTACCATCCGCAAGCAAATGGTCAAGTGGAATCTACAAACAAAGTTCTTGAAGGCATCATTACCAAGACTGTTCATCTACACAGAAGAGATTGGGCAGAAAGACTTCCTAAAGCCTTATGGGCCTACAGAACTACATGGAGAAATACAATAGGACCTTCTCCCTATGAACTTGTTTATGGGAAAGAAGTCCTGCTCCCCATTGAGTTCCAAGTCAAAACTTTCAAGATGGCAGTTCAGTGGGAAATGGGTCTATCAGAAGCCCAAAAGCATAGAATGGAGTAGTTGAATGAGTTGGATGAGATCAGACAAGAGGCAATCCTAAGAACTGATCTAGTTCAATATCAAAGAGCTAAGTGGCATGACAAATACATCAAGGAGAAAAAGTTTCAAGAAGGAGATTGGGTATTGCTATTTGATTCCAAGTTGAAAGATTTTAAAGGAAAATTTCAGACTCATTGGCTTGGGCCATATGAGATTGACAAAATCTTTAGCAATGGAGCGGTAAGAATCAAAACCATTGATGAACATCAAACTCCTCTTATTGTGAATGGCCACAGATTAAAGATCTATCATAAGCCACTCTCAAAAGAGGAATTTGTCAAAATCTTTCAAGATAGTTCTGCAATAAGGCTGGTGAAGAAGAATCCTTCTTCTCCACCAGCCTAGTCTTTGTTGTTTTTCTGTTTCTAAAAAAAAAAAAATGTGTATAAGCCTGAAAACCAATCACTGATTGGAAGTCTTATACAGAAAATACAGGGCGAAAATTAGGAACTCCTGACGTCCTATATTTTCCAAAAAAAAAAAAAAAAAATATTCTCTCATTGTATTCATAGTTTCATGACATCTCACTTCACTTCATTTCACCTCATTTCACTTCACTTCATTTTATTTTCATTTCATCATCTCATTCCGCCAATAAAATTCCTTTTATGACCATTTTCATTCATTCAGTTATCATGTATCCATCTCCATTCACTGATATGATCACTGTGTCAATTTCCGTAGCTAGAAGCTGATTCCGTAGCCATCACTCTGTTTTTCAACACTGAAAGTCAGATGTTAGTTAAATGATAAAAAAGAATCAAATGCAGGTGTGACCAAGGACCTATTTTGAAGATATGAGGCACCTAAAAGCATCAATGGGGAGCAGTTGATTAAAGGTTAATGGACGAAAAGTGAAAAAATTTCCAAGGTATGAGTAAGATTTATTTCAAATAGCATTTAGAGCACATTTTATATAGTTATGAAACCACGACTACATTATATGCAATGATTGGCATTGATAGCGTCCATAACCGTTCCACGCCTTTATATTATTCCTCCACGAACCTTGGATTTATTTTTCAAACGGCCTCATGATCAAGCCTCTAGATTTAACTCGTGTTTGGTTGTACTTTGACACTCCACCTGTAATTATGGGGACGTGGTCGATTTGATCATGGCTCTTCTCCGTCGCACAAATTCCGTAGCCATTTCGTGAGCATGTTTACATCTATTTCGTAGCCATCCAATTTAAAACTTTGTCGGGCTCACTTTACTCCCCTACTATTCTATTGAAGTCACGTTTGCATTCCTACCCTGTTCACATAAGCATCCGCTTTGCTCCATGAACTCACTCCCGCTACCTGTTCTCTGTTTTCCATTTACAGTCATTGGTTTTTCTCCATAAATATTGTCCATTCCCCACTAACCCAACTGTCTCACCTCCATTCATCCAATACTCACGTAGACGTGTTTAAGACAGGAGGAAGGAATGGGTCTTTTGTTAAGGGCAGAGCCGGAAGTGCCCAAATTTATGCAAGGGTATCTGCAATTGAAAAGCATGCTAAGGAAGGCCTGGTGGCTACAATTTATTCAGAAATTCAGAGACTACAACAAGGAAGTTACGAAGACTTTTGCAAGGTCTTTTGATGGCGTGGAAGCTGAGGTAGGAGACCTTAAATTCTCAGTCACAGAGGCGTCCATAGCAGATGCAACCGAACCCCCACAGGAGGGAGAAAGCTGGTTCAAAAATAAAAGCTTTGACGAGAGAGCATGGAGGGTTATCCTACGAAATCTAGGTATGGATGTAACCATCTTTAAACATGGAATCCCTGTCTCTACTTTAGAAGAAAAATGGGCTAGTCTATTATTGATAATCCAGAAATTCATCACATGTGAGGGACGATTCGGATCAATGTACATGTACCACACCCGGTTGCTGATGAATTTTCTAGAAAACCAAACTATTAATTTTCCCTACTTCTTGTTAAATAGCCTAAAGAAAATGTCCATCACCGTCCAAAAGAATCTGGGGGACGTAGAACCCCACCTGTATCATCACGGCCTTGTGAAAATTTTGATTGAAAAACAATTAAAGGAAAAGAAGGACACCTGGGAGCAGTTTTTGGTTAGAAATTTCTTTAAAGATCCACCTGAAACCCCTGAAAGTAGCTCATCAAGGAGAAGCAGAAGAAAGAAAACAAGTGATAGAATTCAGGATACTCCTACTAACATAGTGGAAGAAACTAGTAGGGAAGAAAAACTGTCTGAAAGTAGGAAGGAAAGAACTGAGGGTAAGAAGCCAAGAAAATCAAAAGGGAAAAGAAATATTGAGGCTGTCTATCAAACCCTAGAACCTTCCCCGGAAGAGGACCACCAAATACTATATGAAAGACTAATTTACCTTCAAGAACAATCAGCTGCAGCAAAGAAGAAAGGGAAAGAAAAACAAAGTGGGGAGAAAGAGGACACTAGCCCACAAACTTTGAAGAGAAGTTCCAGACTTAAAGGGAAATTGAGGAAAATACAAATTAAAGGGCCCCACTTTATTTATTTAGGAGGGGAAACACCGAAACAACCTTCAGCAATCCCTCCTGGCTGTGGCCCACACCATACTCCTATTCCTCAACCAAACTTTGAAAATAGTCCTTCTCGGCCAGATTTTGAAATCAGTCCTTCTCAACAGGATTTTGGGGTCAACCCAAGAAAGACTACACCTGAGATAGATCTGAACCAGCAAGAAATGTATGATTACATAGAGTCCTTGGAGAAAACAGCCACAGATCTAGGCACTTCATCTACCCAGCCTAATACAGCTCAAGAAGCTCAAATCCAATCACTAAAACAAGAAGTTTTTGAGTTGGAGGTCTTAAATAGACACATCAAAAGAGAAAATGAAACATTGAAGGAACAAGGTAGGTTAGATAAGATTATTCATGACAACACCATGTTGCATCTTGGGCTATGGAAGAAGAAAAAATAGAAAATTAAAGAAAAAGAACAGGAGGTTGAGCAAGGTTCTCATCAACCTCAAATTCAGGCATCTAATGAGGAAGCCGAGAATGATAGTGGTCCCAAGAAAAAAGAAAAGAAGGATGGATGTATTGGCAGAGGTCTCATAACACATGAACTGAAAGGAGGATGATCAAAGTTTTGGTTTCATGGGGACATGCAACACCTTCACTGTGGGGGTATGTTGAGCTTTGAAATTACACCTCTCCTACACATTTTCCCAGACTTTTTCCCCTCACCAGTACTCCATAAGCTATCAGAAATCATTGTATATTGATTCTAAAAGAGTATTTAAGTGGTTTTCTAACTATGTTTTTGTGTTTCCTATTTGACTTAGATTTTTCTCATGAGCTGCGGGATGTAGCGACTTTCCACAGTTGATTCAACTTTCCACAACTGTTTTTGCTAAACTCCAAGTTGCAGGTGTCATCAGGAAAAACAGGACACGTGGGCAGGTCAGGAATGACCTGGACATGGATCAGGTCCTATTGGTTCAGCCGGATTCATCAAAGAAATCTGTGGTCAACGGTGGTTAAGCGGTGGTCAAACAGAGGATTCCTACAACAACAGGACTCCGTTTTCAAACATGTGAAGGATTCGTGGTTGTTCCTATATTCTTGGGGACATGCTGACAACTGTAGACTGCCCCACGATGCGAATCCAACAGCCACAGTTGATAGATTTAATAATCTCGGCAACCATTATGCTAAATCCATGGACGTCGTCTTTTATGTGTCCTTTGTTCACGTAGTTTCACAGGAAAATAGTTATGAAGCTTTTGTTATAAATAACACGTTCCCAAATGCATAGTTTAGTCTTTTGTTAATGTAATTTTGCTGTTAAAATTACTGTGCTGTGACACTAGTTCCATTGTGGTAACGAGAGGATTCTTCCTCTATTTTGATATATAAAGAAGACTCTGTTTCTATATGATTGCGTGAACATAATTTTGGATTGATAGCCTGTTGACCGAGGCTATGCAGAGGGCCCCTGTACGCTGAGGTTTCGTTTTCCTTGTTGCTGTACAGTTTTTATGTATTGTTTCCTTATTTTCACTGCACATGTTTCATAGTTATTCACCTGTGTATATATTTCATCTGTTATGGTACTAACATTTCATTCCTGTTTATGATTTTACAAGCTTTGTATATTGTTGTTAACGCTGATCAGTGTGTGTATGTTTCAGGATAGAGTAGGCCCGGGCATTTTCATATAATTTTCGCAATAACTAGTGACATGGGATTAGCCTCTCTGCTGACTTTGCTTTTCTTAGTTTTTTTTCTTTAATTCCAGTTCTGTTTTGTTGATTTCAGTCTTGTTCACTTGCTTTGTTAGTTAGTTTAAATATCAACTTACTCATATCATTGACGATTATCTCCGAAAGCCATAGCTTAGACTACCTGGCGAGGAATCGGATTATGAATGATGTGATTTGATTTTAGTTTTACTTTTCTACAATTAGACATCAACTTGCTCATATCATTGACGATTATCTCTGAAAGCCATAGCTTAGACTACCTGGTGAGGAATCAGATTATGAATGATGTGATTTGATTTTAGTTTTACTTTTCTGCAATTAGACATCAACTTGCTCATATCATTGACGACTATCTCCGAAAGCCATAGCTTAGACTACTTGGAGAGGAATCGGATTATGAATGATGTGATTTGATTTTAGTTTTACTTTTCTGTAATTAGACATCAACTTGCTCATATCATTGACATTATCTCCGAAAGCCATAGCTTAGACTACCTGGCGAGGTATTGGACTATGAATGATGTGAATTGATTTTACTTTTACTAGATTGCAATTTTTGATTTATTTGAGTGCAGTAGCTTAATTCATTTTTCTGTATTTAGATAGCAGTAGAGATAATGGTTTCATTATCAGTAGTTCATTATTTTCTTGATTTAAATAGTAGCACATTTTTATTCTTCAAGTATTAATTTCATCACTAGTATGTTCTAAGACCCTCTAAAGTGTTAAGTTCTGGAAATCATTATAAAGGACACAATTGCCTTAAAATCTACATCCATACTTTCCTTCTAGAGTATTCTTAAAACTCAGGAATAGGATTTCCATTCATATTTGGAGATAAACGAAGATAAAAACCCCCAAAACAAAATAGAAATTGAAAACGACAAAAAGGTAAGAAAGAGGATGTCTTGCACATATAGTGTGCCACACTTCATCAGTCTACGACTCCTAGATTGGTAATTAATGTAGCAATTTAGGACACACTAAATTGACCAAACATCTTGCTCCTCGATCTTCCTAAGATCTGGCATAGCTACCAAGACTCAGTAAATGGAAGAGAGAAACTGCCAGATTGGGAACGACTGTGGTCAGATTTGATGCAGGAGGAGATCAGGAGAAGCACCAGAGATGGTTCTTCATCAAAGCATGATGATGAAGAAAATCTAGCCTTAGCGAGTAAGGTGAGGAAAGGGAAAGGGAAGGCTTCCCATTCCAAATCGAGTTCTTCCCATGGTGGGAAGAAGATTGACAAATCTAAAGTGTGATGCTTTAATTGTCATGAGGTGGGCCATTATGCAACAAATTGTCCACAGAAGAAATCCAAGAAGGGATCCTTGAAAGGATCAGATGGTGAGGCATTGGCCTCACAGTTCGAATTGGATTTTACCCTCATCACATGCATGGTTTCATCCATGGTGGGTTGTGTTTGGTACCTGGACAGTGGAGCCTCATTCCACATGATCGGCGATAAGATTTTATTCAGTACCTTGGAGGAGAAGGACCTCCAAATGCGCATAGAGATGGGTGATGATGGAAAGTACCTTGTTTTAGGTGAAGGCACAGTCGTGTTTTAGTGGGAGCATGGAGCTCCTCTTACCCTGACTGATGTAAAGTATGTGCCTGGACTAAAGAAGAACCTGGTATTTATTGCAATGTTGGAAGAAAAAGGCTATGATGTAGTCTTAATTAAAGGAAAGGCGTCCTTGAGACACATCGCAATGGGATAGACCAAGAGGATTGGGATTCGAGTGAAGAATCTCTACAAGTTGGAGGTAGATGAATGTGCTGCATTGAGTTCCAAAGCAGAGTTGGTGCAAAGCCAAGATGTTGGCGAGATATGGCATAGAAGATTGGGCCACTTGTACCATGGGGCCTTGAAGATCATGCAGCAGATTTCTACCGGACTTCCCAAGGGTAAACTTGAGCAAGTAGATACATGCAAAGGTTGTACCTTGGGTAAGTATACAAAATCTTCCTTCCAGGATCAAGTCAGTTGAGTTGGAGCAATCTTAGAGTGAGTTCATACAGATGTGTGTGGACCATTCTCGATAGTCTCCACTACTAAACAAAGGTACTATGTTATTTTCATTGATGATTTTCTCATAGATGCTGGATCTATTTCATGTAGAAGAAGGATCAAACCTTCTCAAGGTTTTGTGAGTTCAAAGCCTTGGTTGAGAAAGAATCTGGAAAGAAAATTAGGGCCTTGTGAAGCGACAATGGTGGAGAGTATGTCTCTCAAGAGTTTAAGGACTTCTGTGCAGTAGAAGGAATTAAACGGGAGTTGACGGCACCCCATAACCCATAGCAGAATGGGTTGGTTGAAAGGAAGAACAGAACAATTGTGGGAGAAGCTCGAGCGATGCTACATGACCAAGGCCTACCACTTCACTTGTGGGCTGAGGCATGCAATACATCGGTTTACTTGCAGAATAGAAGCCCGCATCACATACTTGGGATGAAGACACCAGAGGAGGCTTTCTCTGGGAAGAGACCACATGTGGGTCACTTTAGGATCTTGGCTCATTAGTTTATTGCCATGTGACCAAGGATGCCTGGAAGAAGCTAGAGCCAACAGCAGACTTGGGGATACTTGTGGGGTACATTGATACTCCCCACAACTATCGAGTGTATTTGCCTACCAGTAAGTGGATAGTGGTTTGCAGAGATCTTAAGTTCGATGAGCTGAAGGCCATGAGAGTTTCCCTTAAGAGGGAGCTCAAGTTGCATGCAAAGGAGGAAATTTTGGTTCCTAAGGAGGAGGAGCCTCAGACTGATGTGGAGCAGCCGCATGCAGAGGATCAAGGAGTGGAGACATCCACTCATGCAGAGTCTTCTAGAGATGGGAGAAATGCTCAAGGGAAGCTGACATATTGTTTATGGATGCGAGAGAGAATGTGGGAGAGCCATCTTCAGCGCAAACAGAGGAGGTCACCTGACCGATACACTAGTTACATGGCCCTTGTTGGGGAACGTATAGAGACCGAACCATATTCCTTCGAGGAAGAAGTGTAGCAGCCAGTCTGGGTTGATGCTATGGTGGAGGAGTATGACTCCATAGTTCGGAACAATGTTTGGGATGTTGTTCCAAGACCGCAGAACAAGTCAGTGGTGAGTTCTCGTTGGCTTTACAAGGTAAAGCAAGCAGCTAATGGTAGTGTGGAGAAACATAAGGCAAGGTTTGTTGCCCATGGTTTCTCATAGGTCGAGGGGATCGACTATGATGAGAATTTTGCTCCTATAGCAAGGTACTCATCTATTAGATAGATGTTGGCACTATCATCACAGATGGGTTGGAAGATCCATCAAATGGATGTGAAGACTGCATTCCTCAATGACAAGTTTGAGGAAGAGGTGTACATAGAGCAGCTAAAAGGATTTGAGACCTACGATCGTGATTCACATGTGTGCCGACTCAAGAGAGCTTTGTACGGGCTAAAGCAAGTACCTCGTGCTTGGTACACCAGGATTGACAACTACTTCACCGGGTTGGGCTTCACAAAGAGTGAAGCAAATGCGAACTTATAACACATCATGGTAGAAGGTAAGCCATTGATCATTGTTCTTTATATTGATGATCTGATATTGACAGGTGAAGATCAGTTGATCATGTCTTGCAAGGAGGACCTTGCAAGAGAGTTCGAGATGAAATACATGGGTCTCATGCACTACTTTCTAGGCATGGAAGTGTTGCAGAAGGATGGGAAAGTGTTTGTGTCTCAAGGCAAGTATGCCAATGATATACTCAGGAGATTCCACATGGAGAAGTGCAAGACCATGCAGACTCCTCTAGCAGGTAACTAGAGGAAGGAGGATGCTACTTCAGGTGAGGTAGTAGCTTCTACTATGTATCAGTAGCTTGTGGGTTCATTGATGCATTTAGTGAACACACGACTAGATTTGTGTTTTTCAGTGAACCAGCTGAGTCAAGCTATAGTTCAGCCTACCAAGATGTTTTGGAAGACAACTAAGCATGTACTGAGATACCTCAGAGGAACATCTCAGTATGGATTATGGTACATACAGATAGAGGGAGTGAAGCTTTAGGGCTTAACAGATTCAGATTGGGCAGGGAGTCCATCAGATCGGAAGAGCACTTCAGGAGGAATTTTCAACCTTGGTTTAGCTACAGTTTCTTGGTACAATAGGAAACTGAGTTCAGTTGCACTTAGCTCAGCAGAGGCTGAATACATGGCTGCAAGCCAGGCAACATGTGAAGCCATTTGGATGCAGAAAATTCTAGTTGGATTGTTTGATCAGAGGATAGATCCAACTGTGATCTATTGCGATAATCAAATGTGTATCAAACTCTCTGAGAATCTAGTATTTCATGACAGATCCAAGCACATCGATATCCAATATCATCATCTTCAAGACTATGTGGTGAAGAGGATCATGTTGTTGCAGTATGTTTCGACCGAGGAGCAGGATGCAAACATTTTGACTAAGGCATTGTCAAAATGCAAATTTGAGTTCCACAGAGACAGGATCGGGGTGACAGATAATCCCTTTCTTATTGAAAGGGAATGTTGAAAATAACAACAAGAAATGGTAAAAATAACATTCCTATAGATAACATTTCGGGATACATTCCAATTTTAATTAGTCCCTAAATTAAAATTGTGAATTAAATTCGAATTTGATCTTAGCAGTTGTTTGTAAAATAATTAATTAATTCATCTTGAGTTAATTAGTTGGAGAAAATCAAACATTAAGTCTATGTGAAGACATGCAATAGTTATCCTTTTGATTAAGGAAGTTATCCCTTAATTAAGGAGATTAGGATGAGTTGCACTTTGAGTTGTAGTTAGTTAACTCAGTTAACTGAGTTAAGTCCAGTTAGATTAGTTCCAACAGTTTGTGGAACTGATTGTGAATTCAGTTAGTCAATGCATGCATGCATGCAACTAGTGTACTTCAGATAACTGAATATTCTCTCATAAATAACTCATGCATGTCAGTTCAGATAGATACCCAGTTGAGATTAAAGGATGGGACAGTGTACTATCAGTTGTAGGAATATTCTCATGAGGATATCTCTTGCATGCAGAAGGAATTCTTTCCTTGAGGATTGTGCAGTTATTTTAGAGGTTAGTGACTAGTATGTGAGGTAATTACACACAGGTGGCAGCTTGAGGACCCAGGAGAAACTGCGAAAGGAAATAGGAGGCTTGGAGGGCTGAAGGAAGGCATATGTGCTGTCTATTCTGTCTATGAGCAGCAGTGAGGGATTGTACTGGGAGATGGATAGCTTATGAGCTAAAGCTTTGTGTAATCCTCAGATATTTTCACTTGTATGATAATACAACGATCAGGGTTTTTTAGCTGAGGCTTTCCCCAAAGTATTCTTCTGTGTTCATGTGTGATTGATTTCTTCTTCATCTGTTATATGTGTTCTATTTGATCTTGCTCAAAATCGATTAAGCTTCCGTAAGTTTGTTTGTAGAAGTAGATCAAGTATTTTGCTTTAGTATATTGCATTATTAGGTGATCTACAGTGAAATTTCTACAATCCTGGAAAGAATTCCAAGTGGGTGTGGTTGAGAATAGTGAGGGTCCACTTTCATCCCTCTTCTCATAGTAAGTTTCCCACCAGTCCTTGATGTGGGGGGTGACTTTGAGGAGTGCCAAAGAAATATTTTCTCGGTTGGAAAAATCATGAACTGAAAAATATCATTCTAGAAGATTTAACCATTTATCTACGACATTCGTATCTATTTGACCTTCAAATATGGGGATGTCAAAGTTAACTTGTACCTTAAAGGGAGTGACGCTTCTAAAGTAGTTGTTGGAAGAACATGTTTTGCGTGTGGGTAGCCACTACAGGATCTGTTAGTGTCCATTAGTCCCATTGATTAAATTTACTCTTTCATGTTGTCTATAGAGTCTTGGGTCAAATTATTATATTTTCAAATAAAATTTGACATCTCTTCTAGTTGTCAAAATGTCCCAAAGTCATTTTTCTAGGTATCATTTCTACTCCCTCCACTTGTTCAAGGTCACCATCACCCATCACTGTCATGTCATCATTCCTTGTCCTAGGTCATCAAAAGAGTTAATGGGTCACCATATAGGTCATGGTTTGGATATACATTGGATGTTCATCATTATATCAGTCATTAATATCAAACAAGAGAGTCATGTCATCTATTTTTGTCATCATCATGGGAGTTAGCAAATTAGGGAATAAAATTTTCAAAAAAAGAATCAAAGTAACATTTCCTATTGAAGAAATGATGCTGCAGTGCAAATCACATCACCTAGTCATTTTGTAAAAGTACACATGATATCATTCAACCATCAAGCCAAAAAATCGAGTTTCTAAGCTATAAAGGAGAAATAAAGCGTTTTGAAACTTCATTGTATCCTTCCACAATGGTGGGCTAGTTGCAGGTGTTAAAGATAATCATCCAAAACCAAAAACAATCTCTTCAAGTTCAGGTGGGACTTCTTCTCAGGTTTCCTTTGGAGTATTAGTCATCAAGCTCTAATTTTAGATATTTTGCTAAAACAACAGAACGGGTTAATTTACCCGATATATGTCAAACCTTCACTTTTCCCACGAAACCGAAAGGAAATACAACTGCAATTCATAGCCTTCTCGGGTCCAAAATTTAAGTTAACCCGCGTGCATATTCTGGAGAGATATCCATTGAATCTCGTCCCTTCTTAAAGAACGACTGTAATCGATCTAGAAGTCAACTAAAATAAACCACACTTGATAAAATTTTGCGTCTGAACTTTACCTTAACCCTCGTGCATTTTTTGATGCGATCACTTTTGGATCTGACTCCTTCAAGCAGGCGGTCACAATTAACTGAGCTCTTAACTTAGTTTTATAATTTATCGTGTTCATTTTTGGAATTAACGTCCGCGCTTGTTAGCACGTTATCACCATTAGATCTATTTCCTGTCGATTAGACGATTCAGATCTTCTTCTGGGGTTCTCATGAATTTTGTTGGGGTTTTCTTCGTTCCACCAAGTTTAGCCTGTCTGTAAGTTATACTTCTTAAAAGATATCCAGACTATTTAATACACAACGAGTGAAGATTTAAATGCGATAACACAAGATTATACAGAATCTAGTTCTAAAGAGTCCAAACTGGAAATCAACAGTATTCAAAAATGTTTCGAAGGAAATTTAAAAACCTCCGAGATTGACCATTCATGTGCAGAATACACAGAGACACAGAGAGACTTCAAATTTTACAGTCTAATCCTCAACAGCCAAATCCCTTTACATTAATTCAAAACTTACATAAATACATGTACATACAACAACCAGATCCTAAATCAGTGGATGAAAACTACCTAATCCTATCTAATCTGCATGATATTCTCCTTGAGAATCTCAACTAAGCCTAACTACTTGAATTAATTACAAGATAATCCAAATCCCTAAATTCTAGCTCAAATCCTATCTAGAAAGCTTTGTAAAGTGACAGCTAAAGGATCCCACTCCTTTGCTTGTAATTTTTTTTTGTATTTTTGGAATTAAATTCAAAGCCTTTTGTCTTCAAGCCTCATGCTCCTGCATCAGACTCTCGAGGACAAAATTCTTCATGGGCTCCTGTCCATGAGCTCTTCTACAGAACTGCCCAACTTCTGTAGCATGGCATCTGTCATCCAAGTAGCATCAACAATCGCTTGATCTTTCCACTTGATCAAATACTGAAAATACTCTTGTCCTCTTGTCCTTTTAAACACTCTCTTATCCAATATCTTCTCTGGCTGCAATGCCTTTGCTGTAGGTAATTGTTTTACCCAATCAACCTCTTGTTCTTCTTTATCTTCTATTGTATCCTCTGCATTTCCACTTTCATACATTTACAAATTAGCAACATTGAAAATTGGAGATATTCCAATATCAGGGGGTAATTCAATTTCATATGTATTTGCAGAAAATTTCCTTAAGACTCTACATGGTCCAATTTTCTTAAATTCTAACTTGTTATACTCCCTTTTTGGAAATCTTTCCTTCCTCAGGTGTGCTAAAGCCAAATATCCAACCTCAAAATTAACTTCTCTCTTCAAATCTACTCTGCTCTTGTACTTTATGTTGCTATCCTATAACTGTTGTTTTACCTGTTCATGTATTGCTTCAATATTTGAAGCAAAATCTTCTCCTTTAGCACTTCTCATTTCAGCTTTTCCCAAGTCTCTAAATTCAGACACTCCTCTTGGGTGCATTCCATAAACTATATGGAATGGACTCTATCCTGTACTCCTGTTAGGAGAATCATTATAAGCATATTCAGCCAGTGCCAAAATTTGATCCACGGTTTTGAATGTTCACCTGCAAGACTTCTCAGAAGATTACCCAAGCTTCTGTTTACAACTTCAGTTTTTCCATCAGTCTGAGGATGATAAGTTGAGCTGAAACTTAGTTTAGTACCAAGCTTCTTCCACAATGTCCTCTAGAAATGACCAACAAATCTGGTGTCTCTGTCTGAAACAATGCTCTTAGGTAACCCATGCAATCTTACAATCTCCTTAAAAAACATATTAGCAATGTGAGTAGCATCACTGGTTTTATAACATGGAATAAAATGTGCCATTTTAGAAAATCTGTCAACCATAACGTAAATTGAATCATTTCCTCTTTGAGTTTTTGGTAAACCCAAAACAAAATCCATACTTACCATATCCCAAGGCCTATCTGGAATAGGTAATGGAACATACAAACCTGTGTTTTGGCTCCTTCCTTTTGCATACTAACAGACTTTATAATTTCTCACATACTTCTTCACTTCAGATCTCATCTTCGGCCAGAAATAAAATCGGTTCAATTGCTCATAAGTCTTGTTTGCACCAAAATGTCCTATAAGTCCACCACTATGTTTCTTCTTGATTAAATTTTCTCTCATAGAACAATTTGGTATGCACATCGGATTTCTTTTAAAAAAAAACCCTTCTTGCAAGAAAAAATCCAGCCACTTACTTCTGTCTAACAAAACAGGATTTTTACAAGCTTCAAATGCCTCTTTAAAATCTAAATCTTTCTCATACAATTCTTTAAGAAAATCAAAACCCAACACTTGAATTTGACTTTCTTGATCTAAGATACTTTTTCTACTTAAGGCATCTGCTACTTTGTTTGATTGGCCATTTATATGCTTCAATACAAAATTAAAACATTGAAGATATTCTACCCATTTTGCATGTTTCTTACTAAGCTTTGGCTGTTGCATAATATACTGTAATGCATGGTTGTATGAATAAAGTATAAACTCCTTAGACATCAAGGAATGTCTCCACTTCTTCAATCACTGTACAACTGCATAAAATTCCTTATCATAAGAAGAATATTTTGTCTTTGACTCATTCAGTTTTTCACTGAAATAAGCTACAGGTCTGTCCTCCTGACTTAAAACATCTCCAATAGCTTCTCCACTAGCATCACATTTCACTTGGAAAGGCTTATTAAAAACAGGCAAAATCAAAATAGGGTTTTCAATGATCTTTGTTTTCAACAGTTGGAAGTTCTTATCTGCTTCAACAATCGATTTAAATGGTTGTTTATCCTTCTGTAAAGTGTCAATAATAGAAGCATTGATCTTACTAAAATTCCTTATGAATTTTCTATAAAAACTAGCAAGACCATGAAAACTTCTTACCTCAAAAACACTTTTCGGTGAAGGCCACTCTATGATTGCCTTTATCTTCTCTGGATCCATTTTTAATCCATCAGCAGAAACAACAAAGCCCAAATATACCAACTCTTCCTTCATGAATGAACATTTCTTTAAATTTAACAGTAACTTTTCTTGTTGTAGCTTCTGTAAGACATAATTCAGATGTCTCATATGTTCCTCTTTAGATCTGCTGTAAACTAATATATCATCTAGATATACTATTACAAATTTACCAATAAATTCTTTCAACACTTCATTCATAAGCCTCATAAATGTACTAGGAGCATTTGATAACCCAAAAGGCATTACCATCCATTCATATAGTCCTTCATTTGTTTTCAAAGCATTTTTCCATTCATCACCTTCTCTAATCCTTATTTGATGATACCCACTTTTTAAATCCAGTTTTGTAAAATATCTTGCTCCACTTACACAATCCATCAAATCTTCAATTCTAGGTAAAGGAAATCTGTACCTGATTGTTATTTTTTTGATGGCTCTTGAATCAGTGCACATTCTCAAGCCTCCATCTTTCTTTAGACTTAACACTATTGGCACTGCACAAGGACTCAAACTCTCTCTAATCAGTCCTTTATCTAACAGTTCCTGAAATTGTTTCTAGATTTCTTCATTTTTTGTGGGAGTCATCCTGTAAACTGCTTTATTTGGTAGATTTTCCCCTGGAATCAAATCTATATGATGATTGATTTTTATAATGGGTGGTAACTCATTAGGAAAATCATCTACAATGATATCACAATAATTCTCCAGCATCTCTTGAATTTCAATTGGCAAATCAAAAATTTTAGTGGATGTAATTATTACCTTGGGTTTGCAAATCAATGCAAAATTTATCTCATCCTCTTCAATTTGTTGCAAACATTTTTTCCCACTCAGCAATAGAGTCTTTGGATCAGATTTTCTTGATGCATCCTCTTCTTCCATAGGTAGCAATGTATGATTAATACCATCTTTACCAAATTTGTATGTGTTCTTTTTCCCATCATGCATAGCTCCTCTGTCATACTGTCAAGGTCTTCCTAACAATATGTCACACACATCCATAGGCATCACATCACACAAAATTTTGTCTTTGTATTTGCCCAACTACAACTCCACTTCACATTGTTCATTCACTAACAACTGATGTCTTTTTTGAAGCCATGACACCTTGTAAGGTGTTGGATGTTTCTTTGTCTTTAATTTCAACTTTTCCACCACTTCTGTAGAGACCAAATTATCAGTACTACCACTATCAATGATCATTTGACAACATTTTCCTTGAACCTTGCGAACAAAGTCTTTCTCTATGTTGGTTCAACAACTCCCTTTGCTGGTTTTAACAAAACTTTGTTAACTACCAAATATTCCCCTTTCTCTAGTACATTTTATTCTTCTAATACCTTTACTACTTCCTCTTCAATATGAGCAACAATTACATTTCTCTAATTTTTTCCTGTGTTTTCTAGGCACTCACAGGCTCTGTTTCCCAGCTTGTTACATCTGTAACATCTAATTTCCCTTCCTCTGTATCTGCCTCCTCTTCCTCTAAAAAAACTCCTGCCACTTGCATCACCTTCTATGTGTGTATGATGATTCGAGCTACTGCTAGCTCCATCTCTAGGTGCTGTAGATCTTCCTCTACCACCTTGACTTCCCCTTCCTCGGAAAGTACCTCTACTTCTGGTAGATTGCTTCCTCGTGAGCTTTTCTTCAACCTTCAATACCATCTGATAAGCCTCTTCTATTTTTTTATGAGACAACACACTTATCTCATCTTGGATCTCCATTATGAGACCATTTATGTATCTTGCAACCTTCTCATCTGTATCTTGAATTTGTCTAGCTATTATGCTCACTTTGTAAAATTCCTCTATGTATTCTTTCACTGTCAAATACCTCTGTCTAAGTTTTTTCATCTGTCTATATAATGAAAGTCGATAATCACATGGCAAAAACTTACCTCTCAACTTTGCCACCATCCTGTTCCAATTTTTAATTGGCTACTTACCAAGTCTTTTTCTTTTTCTGCCTACCCTCCATCCCACCAAAGTGCTGCATGTCCTTTCAATTTTGTGAAAGAAAATTTCACTCTCTTTCCTTCTTCCATTTCTTCATAATCAAAGAATTTTTCCATGTCATTAATCTAGTCTATCAACTCCTCAGGGTTTAAGCCTCCTATATAAACTGAACCCTCAAGTTTGGGATTCTATGTGGATCCCAACATTGATTTAAAGAATCTAATTTCAGGAGTAACTTCTATAGGTTCCTCTTCGTATGAAGCTTCAACTTCAGGCTCACTGACATCTCCATCTCTTTGATTTCCCATTTCCACTGCTTCTAATCTAGCTTGCATCTGTTGCATAACTTACAACACTTCATCATTTGCAACTAGTCTTCCTCTTCTTCAACCACCACCACGTCTTCCTCCAACTCTGAAAGCCATGTTGGATTTCTTTCTCGGATCTTTGAGATCTTGATCAGTGTCAATAGGTTGCTCTAATACCACTAATGGTGGGCTAGTTGTAGGTGTTAAAGATAATCGTTCAAAACCAGAAACTATCTCTTCAAGTTCAGGTAGGACTTCTTCTCGGGTTTCCTTTGGAGTGTCAGTCATCAACCGCTAATTTTAGATATTATGCTAAAACAACAAAACGGGTTAATTTACCTGATATATGTTAAAACTTCACTTTTCCCATGGAACCGAAAGGAAATACAACTGCAGTTCATAGCCTTTTCGGGTCCGAAATTTAAGTTAACCTGCATACTATTCCAGAGCTATATTCATTGGATCTCGTCCCTTCTTAACGAACGGTTGTGATCGATCTAGAATTCAACTGGATTAAACCACACTCAACAAAATATCGCATCCAAAATTTATATTAACTCCTGTGCATTTTTCGACGCGATCACCGTCGAATCTAACTCCTTCAGGCGAACAGTCACGATTAACTGAGCTACTAACTCAGTTTTGTAATTTATCGCGTCCGTTTTGGAATTAACGTCCATCCTTGTTAGCACACGATCACCATTAGATCTATTTCTTGTCGATCAGATAGTTTAGATCTTCTTCTGGGGTTCTCACGAATTTTCTTGGGGTTTTCTTCGTTCCGCCAAGAATTTGCACTTCCGCCAAGTTTAGCCTGTCTATAAGTTATATTTATTAAGACATATCCAGACTATTTAATACACAATGAGTGAAGATTTAAAAGCGGTAACACAAGATTATACATAATCTAGTTCTAAAGAGTCCATATTGGAAATCAATAGTATTCGAAAATATTTCGAAGGAAATTAAAAACCTCCAGGATTGACCATTCATGCGCAGAATACACAGAGACACAAAGAGACTTCAAATTTTACAGTCTAATCCTCCACAGCCAAATCCCTTTACATTAATTCAAAACTTACATAAATACCTGTACATACAACAACCAGATCCTAAATCAATGGATTGAAATTGCCTAATCCTATCTAATCTGCATGATATTCTCCTCAAGAATCTCAACTAAGCCTAACTACTTGAATTAATTACAAGATAATCCAAATTCCTGAATTCTAGCTCAAATCCTATCTAGAAATCTTTGTAAAGTGACAGCTAAAGGATCCCACTCCTTTGCTTGTAAACCTTTTTCTTGTATTTTTGGAACAAAATTCGAAGCCTTTTGTCTCCAAGCCTCATGCTCCTACATCACACAAGCTCCAAGAACTCCTCTCTACCAGTTTGATACTTGCCATAGCCATCAGAATTCCAAATATCACCACCACTGCTCTTCTCATCTATTTGATGTGCTTCTGGAGGTAGTCGATGCGCTTTTTTATTTGGATACCGAAGGGAGGGTAGGCAGATTCAGTTTTCATCACACATGTTTCAGGGCTTCTTTAAACTAGTACGTAAAGCTCTGCAAATCCTTGATGCAATCAATTTCCTCAAAAAAATTGATTAAACTCCTTGCCTAGGGTTTCGCTGCACGTTTTCTATGTATTTTCATTTTCGTGGGCTTTGCTTCACCTGACAGGAAATTCCTTAGTTTCTTAGGATTCACATCCCTAATTACCCTCATCAAGAATTTCCCACCATCCCCCAACACTCAAACTCACTCATTTCATCATTTTCCCTCACAACCCTAGCTAGTTGTTGCGCTTCTGGCCTAGGGTTGTGTTTTCCATTTTTCACCCCTCTTTCCTCACTCAATTTGTGAAATTCTACTTCTGTTTCCTTCCTCACACATATCCCTTTCCTCAGAATTATCCTATCCCCCTTCCCCTTCATTCCCTCTCCTTAATTTTCTATGCTTTCAACCTGTTTTGTAGCTCAGTCCCCTTACCAATTCTTGTTTGAAACTAGGGTTTCCTCTCAAAGAAGGGAAAACACGGTGAAGACTAGTGAAAGGAAGAGTTATAAGGGAGAAGATATCTCAAGATATGAGCCAACTCATATCTTGATGTGGCAGTGGTTAGGTAGGATCATGAAATCAGTTCCTAGGAAGCAGGGTTCGACCCCTTAGAGGGAAGATTTTGTTTTTCATATATATGTATTCAGAATCAAGAAAAGGAGAGGGTTGGATATTGGAAACTCATGCTCTTGAACTAGTGTACTTGATATTGGCAGAAATATATGCAGTTGCAACTATTTTTATGGGATTCTTGTGTTGTGATAGTGGCTCTATTTTTCTTATGTTTTATTTTATATTTTATTATTAGACCTATCTAGAAGCCATCTAAATTTCATCTTATGCTTTATCTCATGATTTTTAAATAGAAATCATCATCTGAATGCTCTGTTTTGTTTGGGATTAGCATTTCAATGTTTTCCTTCTAGATAAGTGAATTCATGCTTTTGCTCACTTAACTCCTACTATATTATCCTCACTACACTACAATGACAAATAATTTTGAGTCACTGATTGCATCTACCTTGCCCCATCTTATGACTACAACTGACCTTTAGGAATACTTGACCTACTTATCAAACCTAATTCTCTTATCAAACAGACCCTAATCAAAACCCTACCGAGCTGATAACTAGCCTAAAACCCTAGTATTCTCTAGTCACTTCCATTGGATGTGAGGCTTATTTTAGAGAGAGCCCTCTCTAATTTGGCAGGGTTATCTTCCAAGTCCAAAGTTATTCTGAGGTTACCTCTTTGGTTTTCTTTCTCAGCCTTGGGAAAACTAAGGAGCATTAACAGGATCTAAGAAAAGTTGTCCATCATCGTGTTCCTTTGTCCCTTGTCTTTCTTTTATTCTGTCGTGGCAGGCCTTCGAGGTTTACGAGGCTAGTATTGCAAAGGTTCAACTAGTTCGAGCCATAACTCCTTATACTCTGACCTCGTTGGAGACATGCAAAGAAAAACAAAGAAAGATCAGACCGCTCTGATACCACTCATCCAAACTTAAACATGAATGCAACAAATTATATATATAGCCATAAATATAGAGATGCAATAGAAATAACACTTCATTTATTTAATATCAAAGAACTAAAATATGATTACATATAGAATGGAAATAAATTAGCTCGACGATGATAGCTTATCTCTGAGAAAAGATGTGGAGGCTACATGCCTCTGAACTGTGTTACAATGTCGCTCAAGGGCCTTTTTATTATTGAACAATAAGGGAAAACCCTAAAAAACCAAAACGCTAACCCCAGGAGATGGAACACCAAGTGTTTGCAGGCCCCGTTGGGGTTAGCTGGGTAGCCAACTTCCCAGGGTTGTAACTTGGTCATATTATCTCCGTTTGACACGTATTATACCTTTTTGGAAATATCTCTCTGAGTACTACATGATTTTCCATAGGCCCTTGCCTATGGCCATGGGCCTACTGTGGACCTCAAAAAACTACCATTTAGGGGGTCAAAACTGCTTTGGAAGTTCAGGACCCGAAAAATGACTAAAAATAGTAAATGCTGCTATAAACAAGGAAAATTATGAAACTGACTAGAGATCTAGGTGGAATAGGTGGGTGGCCACCAATATCCACTTGGATCAGTGAAAATAACACACAAAAATGTTATCAGTGTGTGAATTGAATGCATCACAATGTTCTCAGTGCGTTTGGTAAATTATAATGCACCGGGAAAAGCTACAATTTGTACATAGGTGCATACGGTTTTAAGTTACCCCCGATGCGTTTATATTTTACCAAATGAATCGTCCACATAATATTAAAAAAATATAGTGCTGTTCATTTGATAAACTGAACGTTATGTTTCAGTGCTACAAGGTTATATGTATGCACCAGTGCGTAAAATTGTCTAGATACACCGTTGAAAAAAAAACCAATTTGTTTGTATGTATGCAAATCAAAATCGATACATTATATGTATGTATGCACTGTTGTTGGTGCTTTCTTGTTTTATGGCGCACTGTCACCGATGTATGTACCATTGTTGGTGCTTTCTTGTTTTATGGCGCTCCGTCGCTGGCGTATTACTATTTTTTGGGTGCATTGAGGATGATTTTGTTTATTTTTTAATTGAAAGCTTTATGTCCATATTTATTGATCTGATAATCACCCTATGAGTGACCTCAATTAAAGATTTATTAATAAAGGTATTAGAGACTCATGTGCTGGTGTGTGTGTCTATGTTATTTAAGCAATGTATCGATCAGATTGCCAATACAAAAACAGTTAAAAGTAAAGACAACAGAGAAATATAGTAAGCAAACACAAGAACACAAGAAATTAATAAGGAGTTCACCCTATCCTCCAGGGCAACATCTCCGGTCCAGCTCTCAGTGGTGGCCTTATTTTATTGTGTTTTAAGCAGAGAATTACAATGTAGGAGCTCAATATGAGTCACCTGAAACATATTTGCTTGGTAGGGTGGTTCTTAGATTCCCCAAGCCACTGGAGTGCACAGACTCTGTTGCCTACCAGCGCTGTGACCTTCTGGTCTACAATGGAAAGAGCCTGATGTGGTGCTCAGTCCGGACAGATCCTCTCTGGGATGGCTTGAATCTCTCAATCTCTCTGGTGCTCGACGCTGCCTTTGGTTAGCTTGAACCTCTGTCCTCTTTATGATTTTGCTTCACTATCTTCTTCTCTCTACGTACCGTCCTCCTCTCGAGGTTCTGGTCTCTCTCCTCTCGGGGTTCTCTGTCCCTCTCTCTGTCTCTGTTCGTGTGTCTTATGTTTTTGTTCATGGCTTTAGAGCCATTCGTTCCCATGTCTTTTCAGTTCCCCCGTCGAATCACCTTCTGCAGTTACTCTTGGAGTTCCCTGTTCAGCGTCATCATCAGGCTCACAGGGAGTGGCCACATGTCCTCCTGTAAAGCGCCAGCTTGCTCCGTCGGTTCAATTCTTCAGTTACATCGTGGGATGAAGTCTTCCTCCACCGTGGTGGTCAAAGCGGACCTCAAACCTTTACAAACTACGGCTTATTCCCTCGTCGATTCCGCTTCCCCCATCGAGTGCGATCTCAGCCGTTAGATCTGGGGCCTCTAGATCCAACGCCATACAGACGTTTTGTGTGGTTGACTTGCTCGACTGTTAGCACGTGATCAACCACTATTTTCTCTCTCCTGCGCCTACCATGCGTCGATTGTTGAGTGGAATCGCTACGCTTTCGTCCAAAACCACTTACCATTTGAGGGCGCCCTGATCAATACTGCTGGTTTCGGAGCGGGTCCCGCCTTTAGCTTTTAGCTCTTCTACCTTTTTCCCTACAATTCTCCGGCTCCCCCACACGATCAAGTGTTCAGGGCTTCCCCTTTTCAAGCCTTTTCACCCAGCGATGTGTGATTAGCGCTAATCGCGCATCAAAATCCACCTCTGTTTCCCAATCTGGGTCTCCCAGGGGCTAATTCGGCCTCCCGCAGAGTCTCCATGGGCCTCGGTCAGCACACTTTGACTGAGGTCCTCGTTGTTCCACGCTAGCTGCCATTGCCATTGGTTCAGGTTGTTTTTGATCGCTGTTATGATTTCTTTGATGTTCGTCCTAACCAGATACAATCATGGTTCCTTTGACAGTACTTTATGGATCCAATTCGAATCACGCCCTTCCCACTAAAAAAGCTTTTGGACCACCAAAAGTTGGTTTTCAAGCATCGACTAAGTGAGGATATTGCTTTCTCACTTGTCCAATTTCAATCCACTTTGCACTGCTTGGCTTTGAACCTTTAAGCCCAATCCTAAGGTACTCCACATCTCCCCTGCACGTTGTCCTCACCTTCTTGTCCAGAACTGTGTCTTCCTACAACTCATTAAGATATTCAGGTAGCAGGTCATCAATAGAAGGAAATTAACTTTGCTCTTCAGGGTCCTCAATCATTGAAGGTTCAAACAATCTCAAGCAATCTGCATTTACAACTGAGCAGATGTGCATGTAAGCTGCTAGATCAAGGCGAAAATCATTTTCACCAATCTTGTCAAGTATCCTAAAGGGTCTATACTTGGTAGGCTTTAGCTTTTTACCTTCAACTTGCATCCTGTCCTTGCTGATATACAACCAGAATTGGTCTCCAACTTGAAAACTATGCTCCATCTGATGCTTGTCATTCCTAGCCTTGTACTTCGCTTGGCTCTTTTCCAGCTATTCCTGTATTGCCTGGTGGATCTCCTGGATCTGTTCAATGAACCTAATTACCCTATCCACATCACTGTGTCCATAAACCATGGTATCTTTACCAAAGACAAAATCCAAAGGAGACCTTGGTGTGAAACCGAAACAGGTCTCAAAAGGAGATATCTGTGTAGAAGAGTGTTTTGCTTTGTTGTAAGCATGCTGCACATAGCACAAGTGTTCATCCCAAAGCTTAGGATGTTTGCTGCAATATCCTCTCAGTAACTAGATCATTGTCCTGTTAACTACTTCTATCTGGCCATCTATTTGTGGATGAAAAGATGTTCTTTTCTTCAGTTTGGTGTCCATCAGTTCCCACAGACTCGACCAAAACTTCCCCACAAATCGGGTGTCTAGATCGGATATAAAAGAAGTGGGTAATCCAAAATGAACCCATACATGTTCAAAGAACATTTTTGCAGTCTTTTCAGCTGTAATCTGTTCATTACAAGGTATCAAAATACACATTTTGCTAAACCTATCCACAATAACATATAGATAATCATGACTTTTCCTAGATTTAGACAGTCCTCCAACAAAATCCATGGAAACACTTTTCCAAGGGTGAGAAGGAACTGGAAATGGAGTGTACAAGCCTAGTTTTCTGTTACTAGACTTGCTTTTAGCACACATAGCACACCCTCTTACATATCTAGAAACTGTCTCATTCATTTTGGGCCAATAACAAAAACTTTGCAGCTGTGCAATTATTTTACTTACCCCAAAGTGACCTGATATCAGAGAAGTGTGTGCTTCCCTAATTATCTTTACTCTTTTAGTTTGTCGAAAGCAGAGTTTCCCACAATGGTATAAGAGTCGGTCCTTTACACGATAATCCAATTCTTCTACTCTTTTGCCTTGACTCAAAGTTTCATATACATCTTTGAAGTCCATATCCTGAGCATATTGTTCAATGTAACTTTCATGTAGTACAAAATTATGCTTAAGTATGGTAGATGCATTTATAATGGGTCTAGATAATATGTCTGCAACCTTGTTATGTATACCCTTTTTATATCTGATGAATAAATGAAACTATTGTAGAAAACCCATCCATCTGTAATGTCTTGATTGCTGCAACTTAGTTTGGGAGTGTAGATATTGAAGTGGTTGATGATCAATATGTATTACTATCTCTTTTCCCATTAAGTAATATTTCCACTTTTTCACACTATGAACTAATGCATACAATTCTTTTTCATATGTAGGATAGTTAACTACTGTAGGATTAAAAGTCTCAGAATGATAACATATGGGTTTACCATGTTGTGTCAACACTTCTCCCATGACATAGTCACTGGCATCAGTTTGGATCTCAAATGGTCTTTGTAGATCTGGCAGTGCTAGTACAGGTGTTGTACTAATCTTTTGTTTCAAGGTGTCAAAGGCTTTCTGATGTTTGCCTCCCCACTGAAACACCTTATTCAATCTTGTTAAAGCATGTAAGGGAGCTGCAATTGAGGAAAAGTTAGAAATGAACTTCCTCCAATATTGTGTTGCTCCCAAGAAACTTCTCACTTCTATAGCAGACTTGGGTTTAGGCCAGTTCACAATGACTGCCACTTTAGAGGGATCTATTTTCAATTCACCTCCCCCTACTATATGACCCAAGTAGTTTAGAGATGTTTTGCCAAATTCACATTTTGAGAGTTTAACATAAAGTTTTTATTTTTTCAAAACATCTAATGTCTGATTAACATGATTTAAATGTTCTTCCCACGTTTTACTAAAAATCAGAATGTCATCTAGGTACACAATAACAAAATCATCAAGAAAAGGTCTGAGTACATCATTCATTAATCTCATGAAAGTAGCAGGAGCATTGGTCAAGCCAAAAGGCATAACTAGCCATTCATACAATCCGTGCTTTGTTTTGAAAGAAGTCTTCCTTGCATCTTGCTCTGAAACTCTGACCTGATGGTATCGACTGTGCAAATCCAGCTTGGTGAAATAAACAACTTCCTTCAATTGATCCAAAAGATCATCTATGCAAGGAAGGGGATAACGATTTTTTATTGTTATCTTATTCAGTGCTCGGTAGTCAATGCACATTCTCCACGAGCCATCTTTCTTTCTCACCAAAACAATTGGTGACCCACATGGTGATGTGCTAGGCCTGATGAACCCCTTCTCGAGCAACTCCTGCACCTGCTTCTTGATTTTAGCATTCTATAAAGCAGACAACCTGTACATCCCAATGTTAGGCAATGGAACATCTTGCTGCAAAATAATATGATGTACTATTCCCTTTTTGGGTGACAAACCTTTAGGTTCTTGAAATAAGACATCATACTCTAAAACAACCTTTTCTATATCAGCTTGTTGTTCAGCATTACAACCCTCAAATACATTGGTTCTATCAGGTTTCTTTTCCTTTACAACCATCAATAAGAATTGTTTGCATGAATTTATCATTCTTTTCATCTGCCCTGAGTTTATGAGAGTATAATTATTATCGATCTTATGAGCTCTTACAAAGTATTCGATTCCATACTTAACAAGTAGATACTTGTTCTCAGCTCTATAGAAAATATCCTTTCTATCGCACAAGTAAGGACTTCCTGAAAAAATTCCACATATATCCAAAGGAATTGTCTTACTCAACCTCATTTACAAATTCTAACCCAAAAGAAAACTTGATTTTGCACTGTCTAGTCACTGTAGTTGTGCTTTATCATTCAACCATCCTAATGGGTATGGTTTCTTGTGAGGTGTATTTTCTAATCCCAATTTCTTTACAATTGCTTCAGAAATTAGATTTACTTGTGAGCCACTATCAAACAAAGTATCAATCTTTTGATTTTTGGAAACAACTCGAATATGGAAAAGCTCATGTCTTTTTCTCTCATTTTCTTCATCAATAACAGATTGAGCAGAATTACTAGTAGATGCTTCATAACTCTTACCTTTTATACCTGTGGCTGCAATAGTTGTTTCATCTCCTGAGTCTGACCCCAAATCTTTCTGAATAGCTGTAGCAGTGTTCTTCTTCTTGCTCTCGGACTTCTTAGGTCTCAGCTCTGGATGTAGAATCCAACAATGCTCATCATCATACCCATCCTTTTTACATTGAGTGCATGAAGCTTTGCTTTTCTGTGCAGTGTTAGCCTTCCTTGCTTTCCACTTCTGCTTTCTTTTCTCCTTGCTCTTGCTTGCACTGGGTTGGGATGGTGCCCCAACTTCTGGATTTCCATTCTTTCCTCTAGATTCTAGATGAGTAGCTTGTACAGATACCTCATCTATACTAGTGGGATTAAACATGAGGATGGTATGCCTCATGTAGCTGTGTAGACCACCAATGTACTTCAAAAAAGTCTCTGGTGAGTCTAATGAGATACCCAACATCAATGCTCTCTTTCTAAATTCTTGAGCATACCCTTAAACACTTTTCCCTTTCAACTGTCGAAGAGTTTTCCAACTCATCATGGCTTGTTGCATATAGGTCAATGGATAGAACTTCTTTTTGATTGTAGCAACAAATTCACTCCAGACAAAAATAGTATTAGCATGTCTTTTCATATCAGCTTGGGATCTTCCTTCCCACCAAACCAAGGCAGTGCCTCCTAGATGTAGGCTTGCCAGCTGAATCTTACTCTTGTTCGAGTCTATGTTCTATACTCTACAATACATATCAATTTGTCTAATCCAATTGTCCAACTTTTCGGAATTTAGCTCTCCATCATATATAGGCAAATCAAATTTAACATCTAACTTGATCAAAGATGCTTTCTTATTATGCACAGGGCTATTATGAGGTGTGAGAAAGCTTTCCTCTTTCCCTTTTCCCTTGGAGTGGTCATGGAAATGAGACTCATCTTCTTCTTTATCTTGTTTAGAACCCGAGGAGTCTTCATTCTTATGCTTTCTAAAGTCCTTATACATTTCTTCTACCATAGACTATATAGCTAGGAAACTTTCTATGAATTGAGGGTCTAGCCCCATAGAACCTTCCTCTGACATTGTCTTCCGAGGATAGACTCTCCCAATTTCAGGATTAGTCTCCACCAACTCTCCTCCTAATTCGAGCTTTGATCTGGTGAGCATTCAATAGCTAAACCAACACAAGCTTGTCTAACCTTACAGCCTAGAGCTCTAATACCACTTGATATAATAATCACCCCATGAGTGACCTCAGTTAAAGATTTATTGAATAAAGGTATTACAGACTCATGTGCTTGTGTGTGTGTCTATGTTATTTAAGCAATGGATCGATTAGATTGCCAATACACAGACAATTAAATGGAAAGACAGTAGAGAAATACAGTAAGAAAACATAGGAACACAAGAAATTAATAAGGATTTCACCCTATCCTCCAGGGCTACATCTCAACTCCAGCTCTTAGTGGTGGCCTTATTTTATTGTGTTTTAAGCAGAGAATTACAATGCAGGAGCTCAATATGAGTCACCTGAAACAGATTTTCTTGGCAGGGTAGTTCTTGGATTCCCAAAGCCACTGGAGTGCACAGACTCTGTTGCCTACCAGCTCTGTGACCTTCTGGTCTACAATGGAAAGAGCCCAATGTGGTGCTCAGTTCGGACAAATCCTATCTGGGATGGCTTGATTCTCTCAATCTCTCTGGTGCTTGATGCTGCCTTTGGTTAGCTCGGCCCTCTGTCCTCTTTCTGCTTTTGCTTCACTGTCTTCTTCTCTTTACGTACCATCCTCCTCTCGGGGTTCTAGTATCTCTCCTCTCAGGGTTCTCTATCCCTCTCTCTCTCTTTGTTCGTGTGTCTTCTGTTTCTATTCATGGCTTTAGAGTCATTCGTTCCCATGTCTGTTCAGTTCCCCTGTCGAATTGCCTTCTGCAGTTGCACTTGGAGTTCCTTGTTCAGTGTCATCATCAGGCTCACAAGGAGTGGCCACATGTCCTCCTGTAAAGCGCTAGCTTGCTCCGTTGGTTCAATTCTTCAGTTATGTCATGGGATGAAGTATTCCTCCACCGTGGTAGTCAAAACGAACCTCAAACCTTTACAAACTGCAGCTTATTCCCTCGTTGATTCCTCTTCCCCCATTGGGCGCGATCTTAGCCGTTAGATCTGGGGCCTCCAGATTCGATGCCATACGCACATTTCGCGTGGTTGACTTGCTCGACTGTTAGCACGCGATCAACGACGGTTTTCTCTCTCCTTTGCCTGCCATGCATTGATTGTTGAGTGGAATCGCTCCGCTTTCATCCAAAACCACTTACTGTTTGAGGACGCCCCGATCAATACTGTCGGTTTCGGAGCGGGTCTCGACTTTAGCTTTTAGCCCTTCTGCCTTTTGCCCTACTATTCTCTGGCTCCCCCACGCGACCAAGTGCTCGGGGCTTCCCCTTTTCGAGCCTTTTCGCCCAGCAATAAGCACTAATCGTGCATCAAAATCCACCTCTGTTTCTCGATCTAGGTCTCCTAGGGGCTAATTCGGCCTCGCACATAGTCTCCATGGGCCTCGGTCAACGCACTTTGACCGAGGTCCTCGTTGTTCCATGCTAGCTGCCATTACCACTGGTTCAGGGTGTTTTTAATCATTGTTCTGATTTCTTTGATGTTTGTCTCGACCTGATACAGTCATGGTTCCTTTGAAAATTCTTTATGGATCCAATTTGGATCATTTATAAATAAAATTTTCATTTAATAAAAGGAAATATGTTTTATGTATGAGGGTGATGTATTTTATATGTCAATCATGTTGCAAAGACGTCAACAGAGAGAGTAGGAGCAAGAGTAGGAGAAAATGGTGGACCAATACAATGTGGTATGACCATGGGAGGCATGAGAGAGGGAGAGAGATTTATACCCTTGCCTAATTAGTGCAGCGACCCGAGTGATCTTGAGGAATGTGGGCCTCCTTAAGTACTCCGAGGAGGCAACATCCCTTAAGGGGCACTCTAGTTTGTTGGCATAGCTAATCCTTTGGTGGGATGCCAACCAAGATAATTTTTATGTCGGTCCTAACACATGGTATGTGCCCACTAAGGAGGACATATATTTCATTACTAGCTTATCTAGGACAGGGGAGGATTTTCCCTAGTTCCCTAATGTATCCCATGGTGTTGCAGTAAAGAGTGAGCTTGTCTACTGTCAAAGATATGTTTGGGCTCATGTAGTGAGTCCAACATATTTTCAGGTGTCTAGTGGACAACGACGGATTGCTTCTTTTAGTGCATAGGAGGTTGGGTTCCTGTCAATATTAGTGAGTACCATTGCACAATATACTGATGATGGGAAGAGAGTTAGTTTCCCTATTTTATTTTATGTTTATTCTTTGGTGCAGGTGCCACGATGTATCAGATCGTTTTCCATTTCTTTGCGACAATTTTGTAGGGCTTTAGATAGATGTCGTGTTATGATACATGGGGGGATGAAATTCTCTTTCATTTCAGAGATTTTTTGTTTATTTTTTGAGAGGTTTTTGGATACGAGGCCTACTTTTGACCATCACCCTCCTCGGTCGATGACTGAAGTGCAAATGTGCATGTGAGGCAAGATGATGCCCAAGAGGGGCATGCCAGAGTATCTGACCAAGATTTTCGTTGGTGCACTATGGCTACTGGTCAGTGAGGATGGCGACATGTTTGTCTTGGTGTCATGTCCATACATAGGGATGGATTGGAGATAGTGTCCCAACATCCTCTCAACATCGGATGAGCCTGCAGATGATATAGGTAATATTAGTGTTTCTATAAATTCATATAGTTTCTTTTTATTGTCTTAATTAATTAAAATAATGTAACAACCCTGGTTAAAAATCCATGTAAAACAATATAATACCATGGTCATGGGACACCTATTCTAAGCAGAATGATGGGAAAAAATCCTAGTGGGTGTTCATAGGGTTTATTATGGCTAAGGAAATTAGCAAAGAAAATGACAAGGCTTTGGAAAGGAAAGAGGCATTTATTTGGCATTTTATTTATGGAAATAGTGGAAATTAGATGAAAAGGAAGGTGAAAGTTCACAGGTTTCATGTGAGGAGGAAATTGAAGGAAAATAATGGAAAATGAAGAAAATAGAGGCCTCACTAATAAAAAGGCTTCTGAGGATCACTTGGGGAGCTTTTGACAAGTTTTTTGTGGAGCTCTCTTCTATTCTCTTTCTCTCTCTCATACTCTTGGACAATTAGTGTTTTATTGGAGCACTATTGGAGGAGTGTGGCGTACTTGGAATTTGGAGCAAGAAGGCAAAGGAAAAGTATCACAAGAGGACATCGGGATCAACAACTACAGTGGGTTTTTCTTGCTGGTACCGAGTTGCATGTATGATTTCCTTTCTAGTTTTGGCATGCATGGCATATGCACGACATATGCATGTGGTTTCTTGGTTATGATTTGTCATTGGAATTGAGGATTTCTTGGATTGATAGTGTTTTTTCCTAGCCTTGCCATTTCCTAGATAGCCATTGTGTTATGGGTTCATTTCTTTGTTTTTCTGTTTGGTTCTCATGTTTCATTTAGCTTGGGTTGAGTTACTAGCTCCTGGAAACCCTAGTTGGACAAATGCTATGGAAGCCCTTGTAAGGGTTGAATTACTATTCCTAGAAACCTTGGTTAGAAAAGTGCTCTGGAAGCCCTTGTTGGGTTGAGTTACTACTTATGGAAGCCCTGGTTGGAAAAACATTCTGGAAGCCCAGAGAAAGCTATGGGATGAGTTACTAGTCCTAGAAGCCTTGGTTGGAACAAACGCTCTGGAGCTCTGGAAGGATTGGGTAGAGACCAATCTGTGATGGTTTTGTGATGTCCAACCATGAGGTGGAATAATTTTTTGATGGGTTGAGGTGGTTTGGCCTCTGGAAGCCCTGGACGATTTTGATTAATATGTTTTATGAGATCCCACATTCATGCTTGGAATATGGCACGGGGGTGACTAGATGAAGAGAGATTTGGATCAACCATGTCTACGGTAGGGTGGTTAGTGGAAGTATTGAACCTGGTTTGCCTTTGCATCATTAATATGAGGTTATTTCTCCTTGTTATTTCATGACTATTAAACTTGTTTATATATGGATTATATGGTTGTTGTTTCCTTAGTATTTATGTTGTTATTATGTTGGTTATGAACATGTATTATGACAATGGCTATGTATGGCTCTCATCATGTTTTTACTTGTAAATTAATGAACAATGTATCTATGTCCTAACAGATGAAATTACATCTAATGTGTTGAGGTATCAATTCTTCTTAGCGATTCTCAGATAAGTATGAGACCCCTATGCTCAGTTCTGCTATTAAGGTCTGCAGATTTCATATTTGTGACATGTTTGACGAAATGTCTACCATGGCTAGTAAGGTTCCAGTCTAGTCCTTGTTGATGTTCTTACAAATGTATCTTTGTTCTGATGTTAAATTTCATTCCTGAAGGTGTCATTGATTTCTAGGCAGTGACCTAGGCTCTGGGCCTAAAAAGGAGGCAAAAATCCCAGAGACACAGGCACATATCTTAGGAGAAAAGTCCCTGGACGCATCCATACCCATGTCATTGGAGCATATATAGCCTCCTGGACACATGCATGCCCATATCAAGGGAGTGTCCAGGGGTTTAATGGTTGAAAACTTCAGTTTGTCTGAGGGGATGGTGGTTGGGATGGCTCTTAGGAATTCTGTTGTTGATGTGTAAGGTTTGTACAGTGTGTTTCTGTCAGTTCCAATTCCTTAACTGACACATAGGTAGTTAAATCATATCATTGTAACTTCTCGTCACATGTTTACCTTGGTTGGTCAATTACTTTGGTAGATGTGGGAGGAGGGTGTTACAGAGTGGTACCAGAGCGGGTTCCTTTCTATTTTTGGAATGTATGGTTTCTTTTCTCTTTGGGTGATATCTGATACCACATAGTGGTATCAGAGCATGGTTCAACACTTGGACTGGATGGGCATAATGTGTTTGTCATGCATGCATGTAGGTTGTATATGTGCTTGTTATGTATGCATGGTAGTAGTCATTGTTACAATTGTCTTTCCATGTAGGATTTGATGTTGTTGTTGTTGGGGTGCATTAGTCATGAATGCATGTTAGTTGTATATGCATTTGTTATGCATGCCAGTGTCTATATGTTGTTATGCATGCATTGTCATGGTTATAGTTATGCATGTATAGTAGGTCAAACATACATTGTGAGGTCATTGTATGCATTTTAGGTCATCATGATGTTGTTGGTTGTTATGATGTTGATGTGTTGGATGAGATAGAGTAGGAGATGTAGATCACCAGAACAATATTGCAACACTAAACTTCGGGGCAAGAGCATGTCGTCATACAAGTTTGTACATTGGGCATGCATGTATATAGGTTAAGGATTTTTATATGCATTATGGTATATGTATGCCTTTCATTATATTGATGTTATGGTTACATACATGATAGAATATAGTTGATTAGTGTAGTCATATGCACATGTGTCAGATAGTGATGAATGATAGTAACATGTGGTTGTATGCATTGCTATTGTTGTTTTATGTTAGATAACTTGATGATTATGCTATAAGTTGTTGATGAGTATGCTACATGTTAAATTGTTGTTGTTATATGTTAGTTAACTTGATGATTAGGGTTATAAAATTAATATCTTGACATTATATGTATCATATTGATTTGATTGGTCTATGCAAATGGTTAGGGTTATGAAATTCAAGTATGAGTCAACTTATTTGTGACATTGTGTTGTACTAATCTAGACTGATCCTACTTATGTGATTGTTATACATGAACAACAAGGTTTATGAGCTTATGATGTGAACATGTTAGTTAGTTAGTTATTGTTATGGATAGCATGGTCTTATTTGTGTTTGAGCTGATGTGTTGTGAAGTTATATCGTGCTAACTAGATTGATTGTGTAGACAATATAGCTTCCCCTAAGATACATTAAGGTATCAGTTTTCTTATGTCGTCTACTTGGTGGTTGAATGTTTGACTATATCGCTTATTTGGTGTTTGAGTGTTTGGTGTCTATTATGTCACCTATCTATTATATGAATGTTTTATTACTTGAATGATATGATTATGTGTCTATAATATTCTTGCCGAAATGATCTTGTTTTAAGATGGTTGTACTAATACATATGTGTTGAGATAGTTGATATTTACTTGAGTGTAAGTAGGTGACATTTGTAGCATTATTTATTATGACTGATGAATGTGAGTTGGTTGTTGTATGACATGGTTGTTAGACTTGGTAAAGGTTGATTTCAATTAGTATACATGATGTCTTGATCTTTGGAATGTGAGACTAACATGTGTGAGGAGTTGTAGGGAAACATGCTTGGTATTATCTTGACAAGGTAATATTTGATGTGTTTATATAGCTAACAGTTGGGTGATGTTACAGTGCATAGTAAGTCTCTATTGCAGCAAGGAAAAGGTAAAAGAAAGGAATTGGGTGAAAATTCTTTTGGTTATGTTTGGAAACCGCAATTCCAAATGAATGAGTGCTTTGAATATAGGAAGTCTTCTTAACCTTGAATTTATTTTAAATTATGTGAATATGTCCTATATTTATGGACATGTAGTTGACAGGTATACCAGTTGGTGTCTAGTTATAGCTAGATCTTGTCAATGGAATTGGAGTCCCTTGAGACACGACACAGATTTTTTCAGCTACAAGGAAACGTGCTTGGAATAACAAGGTAAGATAGTTGGTATATTTTTTTATACGCTGACAATTATGTGTTTATGGCAATATGATGCAAGGGACTGCATGGCAAGGAGACTGCATGAAATTCTGAAGAAGGCTCAGGTTGAGAGCAAGCACTAGGAACCATGGGGATTGATTCATGGTTCCTGTTGAGAGTCTTATGATTTCGATTATTTGTTCTTTGATTTGTTGGGTGTGTGTTATATTATTTCCATGACTAACCCCACGTGCAGGCGCCTTGCATAGGGTCTGGGGCAGTGCCTCGAGAATTTTTTTTTTGGACCCTATATTAGGTGGGCGGACCCACCTATGGTTTTATGCATGGGTTTTGCACATGGTTTTGGGAATGATGGTTTTCTGACCATGGTATCTTGTAGATCCAGTCAAGGGAACTACGATTACATTCTAATCCAGGGTTAATGGATTGGGGTTTATGAATGCTTCGACATATATATATGTGTGGTAACATTGAAATGAATGTAATGAAAAATCAATCTAGTAGTCCTGGTTTTGGGATCTAGGGGAAATATTTGTGTATTTGTTTTATATTATTCCATTGTTTATTTTCTATTTTTTTAGAATTCATATGCAAGTAATTTTTGTACAGGGTTAAAACCTACATGTTTGTGCTTGATTTGCAACTTTGTTTATGTCTAGTGTATGGCCATGCCACTTTGTTCACGATGCCATATTGTTATTTGTTTTCATGGTTTTCTTCTTGTTTGCATTTTTTCTTGCCTTTTATGTTTTGAGGGTCTTGGGGATTGGTTGGGAAAGAGGAAAGTTAATGGATCTTAGGAAGAGATGAATGAAACCTAACAGGTAATGTAAGACCTGAATGAAGCTCGGTGCATGAGTAAGGAAAGTTGAAGGTAAGAATATGACAATCAATTGGATTGGTTCAGTCCATTGGTGTAAATGGACAGTGGCAGTACAGTGATGTGAAAGGTAATAGGAGAGGTGAAGTAAATGGATCTGAGGCATCAGATGCCTTGAGTATGTTGGGAATGATTGTTCTCAATGTTATGTATGGTATACACAGATAAAGGGATGTCTCTTAACCTTGACCTTATTCTATCTGTAATTTATGTTATGATCATGATTATGTTGATGGAAAATGAAGAAAATAGAGGCCTCACTGATAAAAAGGCTTATGAGGATCAGTTGGGGAGATTTTGACAGGTTTTTGGTGGAGCTCTCTACTATTCTCTCTCTCTCTCTATCTCTCTCATACTCTTGGACACTTAGAGTTTTCTTGGAGCACTCTTGGAGGAGTGGCATACTTGGAATTTGTAGCAAGAAGGAAAAGGAAAAGAAGGAAAGTGTAAGAGGACATTGGGATCAACAACTACAGTGGGTTTTGCTTGCAGGTAATGAGTTGCATGTATGATTTCCTTACTAGCTTTGGCATGCATGGTACATGCATGTGGTTTCTTAGTTATTATCTATCATTGAAATGGAGGATTACATGGATTGACAGTGGGTTTTCCTAGCCTTTCCATTTCCTGGATAGCCATGGTGTTGTGGGTTCATTTATTTGTTTTTTCAGTTGTTTCTCATGTTTCCTTTAGCTTGGGTTGAGTTACTAGTTCTTGGAAGCCCTGGTTGCACAAACACTCTGGAATCCCTGTAACAACTTGGGTTGAGTTACTAGTCCTGGAAGCCTTGGTTGGACAAACGCCCTAGAAGCCCTTGGTGGGTTGATTTACTAGTCCTAGAAGCCCTGGTTGGACAGATGCTTTGGAAGCCCAAAGAAAGATGTGGGTTGAGTTACTAGTCCTAGAAACCTTGGTTGGAAAAATTCTATGGAGCCCTGGAAGGATTGGGTAGAGATCAATCTAGTGATGGTTTTGTGATGTCCGACCATGAGGTGGGATCATTGTTTGATGGGTTGAGGTGGTTTGGTCTCTAGAATCCCTAGATGGTTTTGATTGATGTATTTTATGAGATCCCACATTCATGCTTGGAATATGGCACAAGGGAGACTGGCTAAAGAGATATTTGGCTTAGCCATGTCTACAGTCGAGAGGTCCGTGGAAGTCCCTGGTTGGTCTTTGCATCATTAATATGAAGTTATTTATCCTTTTTATTTCATGAGTATCATACTGGTTTATATGTGGAGTATATGGTTATTTTTTCCTTGGTATTTTTGTTGTTATTATGCTAGTTATGAACCTGTATTATGACAATGGCTATGTTTGGATCTCATCATGTTTTTACTTGTAAACTAATGAACAATGTATCTATTGCCTAATAGATGAAATTGCAGCCAATGTGTTCAGGTATCAATGCTTCTTAGCGATTCTCAAATAAGTATGAGACCCATATGCTCAGTTCTACTATTAAGACCTATAGATTTCATATTTGTGACGTGTTTGAAAAAGTTCCTATCATGGCTAGGAGGGGTCTAGTCTAATCCTTGTTGATATTTTATCAAATTTATCTTTGTTTGGCTATGAAATTTCATTCCTAAAGGTGTCATTGAGTTATGGGAAGTGACCTGGGCTATGGGCCTTAAAAGGTGGCACAAATCCCGAAGACAGGCACATGTCTGAGGAGAAAAGTCCCTGGACACATGCATACCCATAATGTGGGAGCCTCCTGGTTGTGTGCATGCCCATATCAAGGGAGCATCTGGGGATTTAATGGTCTAAAAATTTAGTTGGTCTCAGGGGTTAGTTACCTTAGTGGTTGGGATGGCTCCTGGGAGTTCTGTGGCTGATGTGGAAGGTCTGTATGGTGTGTTTCTTGCGGTTCCACTTCCTTAACTGACACATAGGGAGTCGAATCATGTCATAGTAAATTATTGTCACATGTTTACCCCAGTTAGCTAGTTACTTGGTTAGATGTGGGAGGAGGGTGTTACAAATAAAATTTATAACATGTTCTTTAACTTGTTTTATTAAATTGTTTAATGAAATTGTCTAATCATTGTATTTTGTAAACATTGACAATTTTTTTGGGGACATGCCTCCTCTTTCACTGAAGGAAGATGCAAAGATGGGAAAGGCCCCGAAGGGTGAAGCACATCCTCAGATGCAAAGGGGCATAGGCATGTAGGAACATAGGGATAGTGTCTGATTCGGGATGGATTACTGCAACCGACTATCTAGGGTTTTGGTTGAGGAGGGAGTCTGCCCTGCTAGGGCTTGAGACATGAGGGAAAATACTAGGCTCCTGGAGCTCTTCAGGGGTTATCCACATGATATGATGACTCTTACATGTCATATCGTTAGAGCTACCAGGATATTGGTAGCGAGGATGGATGGGCATGGTTCAAAAGATATGTCACACGAGTCTTCACCTAGTGATGCACCATCAGGTCATGATGATGAGGGTGGTGATGCTTCTAGCAGTACTACCCCATCAGATTTGGTGAGGGTGTCAATGATCCTTCTTGTAGTACTACACCTCCTTATCATTCACCTCGTGATGATCACCTAGTACTAGTGGTGGTGCCTCATGTTTCTCTTTGAGAGAGCAGACCAACCACCTTCTCCTCTGACACCTCATAGTTCGACTATTGAGACAATACTTGGCCAAAAAGTTGTCTTTTGCTACAGACCAAGCTACCACAAGTAAGCTTGTTGTATCAAATATTTTTAGCAGTTATTTGACACACACACACACACACACATATATTGCATTTTTTTTCATGTTGATGTACTTAGTTTATATGTTGGTGTTGATGTGTATATTGTTAGGTCGCGTTAGATATGTTCATTTATTGTGCTTGCAGATAGATGTGTATGTGATGGCAATTATTTGACATGAGATGTATATTTTATGTTTTGTGCGGTGATGATGTTAGATTACAATACTTGTGTTTTGTTAGAAGTGATCACGATGATGACTCCCTCTTAGATTATTAGATTTGTGTACTAGGTAATGACGTTTACATGTGCTAGAGGTGTATATAATTAGATGATAGCGAATTTTAATGTGTATTTTAGATGATGTTTATGTTTGTTAGATGATTATCATCATGATGTTTATTTTTATGAAATAATATTTATTATAGATTATGTATTGGTGAAGTTATATCAAAATTTTATATATGGAATTACACGCAAAACGACTTACTTAAAAAGAAATACAAATATATTTTTATAAATTACAAAGTTTAGTATGGTTGAAACTATAATTGTAAAATTACCATAAATATTTTTCTATTGCTTAGATAGTTCATTTATATTCATTCTAACCTAATTAGTAAAATATTTCAATACTCACAAGTAAAAAATAATTAAAGGTAAAATAATTTAGTTAATTCTTAATAAGACAATAATGTGTAACTTTTTCAATTTTTAATATAAAATATTAATAATAATAAATTATTCCAAAAATACAATTTAAACAATGAAAATTTACAATATGGTCGATATATATAGAGAGATAGAAAACTACTATAGACCCATCTTAATCAAAGACTTATGAATCACTAAAAGAGATTAAATCTTTTGACATGTACCTCTTTTTTCAAATTTGCATTCTAAAATAAGATTTTCATATAGTGAGATTCGATCTCTCTCGGCTCTTGGTAGATCTGTTGTTAGGATGGATCTATATTGATTTATAAAATTCAATCTATTGTTAAATTTAAAAGTCTTAAGTCAGAAGTTTTTATAATTAATTTAGATTTAATATAAATTAAAAAATCTATTTAAAAAAAATAATTTATCACTAAAGTTACAAGCATTTCAAACAATTTAAATTTAATATTTATAACAACTTTTACCAATTTAAATTAGAAATTTCTCTCTCTAAAGATGAAGTTACTTGTAGTTCATGGGGATTTCCTCTATTGGAAGTTCTCCTTTATAGAGGCAAGTGAACTTTTTTCTAGTAATAAAGATATAACATTTTTGTGCTATTTTGGTTCTTTAATTGCTATTTTGGTTTAAATTTATCTTTTTTTAATAACAAATATGAGTTAAGTAATACAAAAATCATGCTATTTTAGATTTATTTTTACCAATAATATATTTGATTATTTTTTAACGAACAACTCAAGAAATATTTTTTTACCACATACTTATCACGAGATAGTCACTAAAATTCATGTATCACATTTGTCCTAGGTAATATTACATCATGTTTACAATGATAAAGGCATGTCTACTTTAAATAGTTTCCTTACCAGCCTAGATCCATCTTAACTCCAGATCTGCCAAGCACACAGAGGGATCTGTTAGCACTCTATAATTTTCTTTGGTTGTAGGAAGGAAACCCAGAGGTAACCACAAACCATTTGCAGAATTGGAAACTAGCCCTTTCAACCCCACAAAGGGATCTCTCTTTCAACTCAATCACTAAATATTGGTTTCAATGAAGAAAAGTGGTTATATCTTTGGAAAATAACAAAGTTTATAGGTTTGATAGAAGGTTAGAGAGAAGACCAATAGGCATGGAGTCACCAAGGGTAGAGATTAATGAATCAGGCAAACACTTGGCTGATTGAGTTAACTTTCAGAGGTGTTAGCACTCTGTAATTTCTCCAAGCTAAGGAGAGGGAACGAAAGGTAGCCACAAACCACTTAGAGACTAGAATCTAACCCTTCCAGTTTCAGAGAGGTCTCTCTCTATCCAAATGTTCAGTCACTTAGGTCTTAGGCTAGGTATGATGCTCGGAGGGGAATATATTTTAAAATTTTGTTGGCAGGGGAGAAGAAAGATCCATTGGGCATATGGTCATACAAAGTTGATCGTTTTTCCAATGAGAGGATGAAGGGATGAAGGATATTTTTACAGGGGAAAGGTAGGAAGTCCTGCTAGTGTTTTCAATTAAATTAATTGTAGAAGGGTGAGTAGAATAATGATGGAAATGGAATATATAGCATCAAACTGTGGGATGAATTTTAAATGCCATTTCAGAAGAAAAACATAAATTGTTTAGAAAAATATATCATAGCACTTTTAAAGTGAATTTAGAGATAAATCCCGGTTTAACCAAACATGAATACATACATTCAAAGCATGGAAATAACAAGAGACACACTTACAACATAAGAAAACACATCACCATCAGAAGCTGACACAAGAATCCCTGTAAAGTCACACCTCTGTATTTTTCATTCATTGGAAAAATTCAGAAAAATACAATGCACACAATTTTTCTTCTTCTAAACCTTGACTAACCATTTGATTCATCTAAATTACAACATAAATATATAAAAAATAATCATTTCCCACCTCTAGGAACCGAATTCCCTAAAATGATTTATGTTTCTACCTAATGCAGCGAATATAGAACTCTTTTTTTTTTCTCTGAAAACTAGGAACAATTTGACCAAGTATTTTTCAAGAAAACTTACATTAAATAAAAAGTATAAATTGAGTTTCAAAATAATTATACGCCTCAAAAAATTAACCATGATCGTAAAAATAAATTACATGAAGTTTTGACATAGATTCCATGGTCAAAAGGCTGATTATGTGGAATCGCAGCGCCAACTCTTAGTCTAGCAAAAATGCAACACAAAAGCGCAATGAATTGATGGTTCATATAGCTTTGGTCACTCCCTGAATTTCTCAATGAATGATACACGTGTGAAATGACCTAGACATCTTCAACTTCCCTTTTAGTAACCTTCCTTCATTATACAAAGTTTCTAGCTCTCAAAACTCCACCTATAGCAAAAGCGCAACGCCTATATGAAAGTGCAGCGAAACTTGTTCTTCATGATTTTGATTAGTGTTGAGGTCTCTAAACAAGATAAAAAACTCACTAATAATGTTCACAATGATGAAAACCCCTTTGAAGTCCCCACTCACCAAAAGATGACAAAATTTCGTATTTTCATTAAACCTTAATGCCTTGTCAAAAAGTGCAAAACTGTTGTGTGACCTGCTTCTTTTGAAAAAGTTTCATAAAATTTAAGAACTCTGATTGACTGTGCTCCTTGAAGGACTTCATGCAAAATATGACCTAGCAACCTCCTTATCCAACCCCATCCAACTAGCACACTTGGTAAAATAACCAAAAAAACAAAACTACTTTGATTTACCTGTTCTAGTACTCAGATTTTGGTTGCTTCAACCAACAAATCAAGATTACCTCTATCCTTCTCTTGTATTTCATGAAATTATTTCTTGGAATCCCTTAGCTCCTTCCATAGGGTGAGGTTATGTCAGTAAATGTTTTTGAACTTCCTATGTAAAGGAAGAGTCCTTTCAACATATACTTATCATTTGACATCGCTGGCTCACACATGTTCAAATGGTCAAATATCTTTTTCCTGGCCATTTCATTCTACTTCTTAAGTTTAAAAATTTCATTATGGGATTTCTTCAACTACATCCTCAACCTATTGAAAGTATGTTTCCCTTCATCTACCTCAGCTTTCTTATGTTCTTGCACTGAATTTTCCTCCTGAATCCGCAACTTGCTTACAGAAGACTTGGTGACTCTAGTTGATGGAGCTTCTAAATCTTGAATGTCTTATGTCACTATCTTCTCCTTACCTTTAGATTTGGTGATAGATGGAGCTGCTTTTGTTACTGGTTCATTTTCACTAACCTCAAGTGCCCTTTCTAAAATAGTCTTCTTCAATTCCCTATTGTCATGTTGTACTTGATCAATAACCAAGTGTACCTTCTTCTATTTCTCTTGTAGTTATAAAATTTCTTTGTATTTATCATTTGGAACAATATCCTTTGGTATGGTCTCTAAAGCTTCAAATGGATGCTCACATGTTTGTTCCAAGGGCAGTGTCTTGGCAGTGGCCTTAGTGAGTCGCTGCTTAGGAATCTCCACTACTTCAAGAGAAAATTGCAACTTTTTACCCTTCTTCTTCTCTGATGGATCAACTAAAACTAATTATATTTTCACTGAACTTTCAATTGGTGATTGTATATCCTTTGCCATAAATTATGGTGTGTCCTTCTTACTACAAGAGCTAGTTGGCAAGTTAGTTATCAACTTTGATGAGTCTAAAAATGCTTGCCATGTTTGGTTCCTCTTATTCAATTCTTCTACCACCAACAACTTGTCAAAGAGAAATGGAAAAGACTGCGTTCCACTTGGAATTTCTTACCTTGCACCTTGTTTTCCATCTTACTAAGGATTTCTAACAAATAGAAAGACATATTCAAAAGGATTTTTCCTGTGAAGTGCATCAAAAGGTTAAAATGATACTGATAGATCCTCCCAAATTTTCCCTCACAAGTAAATTATATCTGGATTACCTTCAAAAGTTTGTTGTAGGGTTCAAGCATGTATTCTATTGGTACAATGGCTCCATACCCCTTGTTTATGTACTTTGGTTTGAAGAAATATTTGTAGTTGGCTATGTCAAGAGGCATGCCCTTGAACCACTACTCTCCTTGTAAAGGAATCTCTGTTGCAGCTAAAATAGTGGCATCTGACATTGGAAAAGTGAGCTCTCCAATATTAACATCCAACCCAGTGAAATTCAAAGAAAACTCCTTGGTGATTTGTACACTATATCCCTGGATCTTCTCACAAAATCTAATGCAACCAACTTGTTCAAATGCAACTCTGATTTTTGGGTCTGAGTTGATCAAGGTGAGGTCTTGGGGTTCGAACCTAACAATGTATCCTCACTTGTGTTTCTTTCTAACTGGGGTTGTCATGATTTCACAACAAAGATGGACTTTAGGATTTCTTGAGTGCAGTTGTGTATTCCACTTGAGCACAACAAATAAAGTAGAAATTATGAAAAATGGCTTTAGATAAGAGTTTTATGAAAATTCAAAATTCAAACTCTGACAACAAAACTAATTTATCAAACCTGAAACACCAACTTGAAATGTTCTTTGCTCACAGTGGGAAAATTAAAAACACAAGCACAACGAGAAAGCGTAACGCATAGGAAGAAAAATGTTTCTTGATATTTTAGAGAAGAAACAACAAGATATGAGGTTCCAAACCACTTGAAAGGAATGTCAGGCTTTCAGAATATGAGTGGAAAACTAGGTCTGATGTTTGATGGAGGTGTTAACATAAAATGTAGCGATTGAGGTGAAGTGCATCGTATTCTCCAGGAAACACAATGTTACACAATATTTTTTCACACCTCCTGTTCACTTCTTGTTCCATATCCCGAAGTGCCAAAATGTTGGAAACTTTGAAGAATATTGATCATGATACACAAACAAAAACATCCCTGAAAAACCAAAGGAAAATTGCCTTGAGTCAATTCTAAAGAAGGTTAGCTAAAACCCTAATTTTTAGGGCCAACTCTCTTTGATCCACTGCATGTCCATGCTGATGGCAGGTTGCACTGCTTTACCGTAGCGCTTCTAGCGTAGATTTTGATATGAAAACCCACTTTGAACCTCTTTTTACAAGTTTTCCAAAAACGGGGGAGAAGCTTTCGTATGCTAGAAACTTCGAGAACAATGAATTGGATATTGGTTGTTGTAGATATGGTCAAGCTCTCCCATTTGGAGCTCTTTATCTTATCATTATGGGCCTTCCCCTTGAGATGTGGACATTCCTCCCTCTTTTGTGGATCCCTAACTCCCTCTCCCTTCCTATAAATGAACTCCCTTCCATCCCCAAATCATTGGTCATTGATTGTCTGCATTCCTATACTGATATTATGCCCAAATGATGCCCATTATAACTTTGAGGAGTGTTTGAAGAGTCTTTTCTTGGACTTGGACATCCACCAAAAGGAGTTTTCCAACATCAAGGCATAGGTTGTATGCTTCCCTTTTTAGCTCATTAATGTATACATCTGATGTTCACTTTCCATAATTGTGTAAATGTTTATGATTTTAGCTTAATACTCCTTGATCTGTTAAGTAGTTTATGTTTGATGTATGTCATATATGATCTTGTACCTTGTATTTCTCTTTCATATTTCTTGTAGGTACTCGGACGTGAAGAACAAGTAAAGAGCGAGACTGGAAGGAAAGGAATCAAAGTCATCTCCAAAGGATTGAGCGATTAGCATGAGAGTGAGGTAGGTCACTCTCTCTCTGCATTTGTTAAGAATAATCTAGGAAGGTGTATGTTAGTTTATTTATTTTGTTTCTAGACCCACTCATTAGGCTAGAGAGACCACCTATGTCCACAGAGGGTATTTTCCTTCACAACACACAACAATCTTAAATCAGGTCCCCACAGAATAGGAGCTATAGACAACTGATGCTTAAGTTAATCAAATTATTTCTGACAGGCATCAGTCCACTTGAATTCAACATTTTTCATAAGTAACACAAACAAAGGAGAAGCTATTTTAGAAAAAAAATTGATAAATCTTCTTTGATATCCAACATGTCCTAAAAAACTTCTTACATCAGTTTGTGTTTTAGGAATAGGAAGGGTTTGAATTACCTGTACTTTGGATGGATCCACTTGAATCCCAAGGAATGAAATGAAGTGTCCTAGTACAATTCCTTTGTTCATCATCATATGACATTTTTCGGTACTCAAGGAAAGATTAGCTTGTATGCATCATTTAAGTACTTTCTCAAGGTTTTGTAGCGCATCTTCAAAAATCACACCATAGGGAGTGAAATCATCCATAAATATCTCCAAAGAATCATTAAGCATATCAGAAAAGATTCCTATCACTGCTCTTTGAAACGTTGCTGGAGAATTACATAGTCCAAATGGAAGAACTCTATAAGCAAAAGTCCCCCAAGGACTAGTAAAAGTGGTCTTGTCTTGATCTTGAGGTGCAATTCTGATTTGGTTATATCCACTAAAACCATCTAAAAAGGAAAAGAATTTCTTTCCTGACAAGCTGTCTAACACCTGATCAATAAATGGCAAGGGGAAATGATCTTTCTGGGTAGCTTTATTTAAGGCTCTATAATCTACACACACTCTCCATTTCCCGTTTTTCTTAGGTACTATTACCAACAGAGAAACCCATTCACTGTCAGATATGGGGTATATAAACCCTGCATCAAGCAAATTTTGAAGTTCTTCCTTAACAATTTCCCTCAAATTGGGATTCATTCGCCGCTGGGGTTGACAGACTGGTTGGCCCCCCTCCTTAATATAGATACGATGAGTACATAATTCAGGGGAGATCCCCTTCATGTCTGTGTAGTCCCATGTGAATGCTTCCTTATTTTCACAGAGCAACTTCATTAGCTATTGTGTTCCATCATCTGAAAAATTGGGGTTTATGTTCAATGTTTTTCCAGGTTCAATTTCTACTGTTATGCTTTTAGAGGAGATAACAGTTGATGTTTGAGGTAAATTTTCAGATTTAAGCTTTTGTTATGTTTCAGGATCCGGAATTGCAGTTAACTAATTATATGTTTCAGAAGTAACTGAGGAAGGTTCAGAAATAAAATTACTAATTACTTCGTCTTCTATGGTATCTTTAAGAGTTAAGGCTTGTCCAATGGTCAAAATGGGTTGAGTATCATGTTGTGGTCACCAACAACCCCCCTTTCTTCATTTGACATTAGCAATAACGTCAAGCGAAGAGGGGACCCTGAACGAAAATCCCAAAAAAAAATACTTTTTCTAAAGTTTTTGTATTTCTCTCCCTAAGGCTCAAATCGCATCGCAAGGAAAGGCCAAAGCATAACTCGAGCGCAAAAAACAAATACTGCGAAATTGTGATGCGAAGTTTATCGCATCGCATACCTCACACGCGCCCCTTAAAAGAAGAATCTTCGAGCAATGCGATCGCCGATATGCGATATCGCAAATCGCAAGCATTACGCTATACGACGTAACCATTAAACGAGAACTTGCGATATTTGCGATTTGCGATCTGCGATGGCAGCGATCTGCAATCTGAAAAGACTTACCACACGATAGACCCATGCATTAAGCGCGCGCCTTGAAATAATTTAATGACCGCATGATTAAGTATCTAGGAATGATTGCGTTACATTTATCGAAGAGTCAAGTAATGATGGATGTCAGAATTGTGCGTTCATTAGAGATTAATGCTTTCACGTCAAGTCTTTTCATTTCACTTCTCCTTTGCGTAAACTGCAAGACACGCAACTGATATAAGTTTATATGCAGGAAACATCTGAAGGAAAGAGGAAAGCGCCAATCAGCAAAGAGAGAATGCTTTCGCAAAATGGATTCTGCATGCAGCAGAACCGCGGATCTCAGGCTATCAGCCAACCGGCACTGATGAAATTAGAATATCCAGGACTCAGAGTCAAAGGCGCACAAAAGCAGCGTATTCAGAAAAGATCCTGAAGCTAAGATTTAGTGAAGCAGAGAAAGAAGCGCATGAGAAGGAGAACGCTTCAGGAAAATCTGGAACAAAGAACGGAAGAAATTCTCGAAACAGGGAGTTGCCCATGCAGCACGACTCTTAACCTACTCAATCCACCGCACGACCGAAAACCGAAAACGGCAACAGCAAAATCAGTTCGAGAAGAAACTGGGACACGCTAAGTATACACGCGGCGAATACACCCAGCTAGAGAAAGGTTTTCGAAAATATCTTCTGGTCTGCCGGAAGGAAGTGCCAGCTCCTGCTATTTCCACTTTTATCTCTCGAGCGAAACAAGAAGGCGGCTAGCCGACTCTTCCCAGGAAAGCATTACACTGTTGACAACACTAAAGAGAATATACAGAAACGGTCAGAAATTAGATTTTAAGTTTAGAAATAAAGTTGCTTTTAGTAAAAGGGCGGTCATTTGAGGCCGATTCCCTAATTTCATGTAATTAATATTGATTAGTTAGTAGTATTTAACCCTTCTCATGGTTTTTGGAGAAGGGTCCGGAAATCTGTCAAAAAACTTATCCTCAGAACATGCACTTCTGCACCCTCAGAGGAGGTTTTTGATGAATGGATGGATCGAGATTTATTTATGTTTGCATTTTAATATCTGTTACTGATGTTGCACTTCTGTACTCTTAGCAGATGTTAGAACAAGTAGAAATAAATCATTGTTACTTGAAGTTTATTAGTGAACTTAGTCATAAATGGTACTTTTATCTCTTGGCTAGATTCTGCTAGTATTCCTAAAGTGATATGTGGCTGAGTTCTTTGTATGTTATCGCATGAATGTCTGTATTACCATTTGGCACTTCTGTACGGTGGGGTCATTTATTTATGTTTAACATATAGAAAACTGATTATGCGATATGCTGTTCACAACTACTCTGCCTAACTTCTTATGCAGAATGGTTTATCTTTATTGATTTATATTATGATATCAGTTGAATGATCTTTATTATCGGCTGCTGTTAGAAATCTTTCTAGATCGCATAAAAAAAGAAAAACACCCCGGGTTAGCGTAGATTAGATGTATTTTTCTTCATTAGATTACATTAGCATAGAGTTAATTTAGCAGTTAGAATTAAGACTAGCTTAAAAGAATCCCTCCCCCTTTTTAGATTAATACTATCAGACTCTACGCACACACACACACACCCATCACATTGGGAAACTGGTCCCATTACCCCCAGTCGGACCCGCTACTCCAAACGGGCAAGGAGCCGCCAACCAGGTTCCGGACCGGGTGGGTATCCCCCTTGTTGTTGACCCGACCTCGGGGCCCTCAACATTTCTGGCGCTAGAAGGAGGGCCAGCTATGAATGGCACATAATCCAAAATCCAAATACCATTCTAAGAGCAAATCACCCTCACCAACTTCCCCGACTTCCCCAATACGACTAAACTCGGAACTGGAAGTCGCTCGGACATCCACCGCTGCTATACATCCCGATACATCAGAACAACTTATTGTCGATCCCCCTGAAGTTCAAACCTTGATCCGTAAACTCCAGGGATTCTCTATTTTTAACCAGAAATCTGATAAATCTAAAGGCAGCTTGACTTCGCAATACAACCCTGCTCATCCCCTGACCCGATTGAAGAGTGAAAAGTTTGGCGTTCAGCCAACTGAAATCCCTCTCCCCACTAGGAAAAGAGCAAGGAAAGCATTTCAAGAGTCTGACAGAGAGACTCTTTCATCCACCTCATCCATTTCAACTCCCTCTCCGCGAAGTCGACCACCCACATCTCCACCTCAAATCACTCATCCATCTTCCGCAATCCTTCCTCCACAATCGTCAAAGATCATAACATCTCTATCTTCTCAACCTCAAAGATCATCTTCTACACTTTTACTAACCAGCAACTCAGCGATGGCACAATCTCCATGGAACAAACCTGGGGCAGTTCTAATGCCTCCACCCCTGAGTCCAATACCTGCCCATCCCGAGAAGTGGTTACCAAAGTTCAATCCAGAAACTGGAATGCTAGCTGAAGAACATATCAATAATTTCATGCTTTCTGTTAATCTCAACGGAGTTACCAACGAAGACGCCGTGGTCCGACTCTTCCCCTATACGATGCAAGGGACGGCTGGGTCATGGTACTTCTCGCTACCCTCCGGATCTATCACCAGCTGGGATATTTTTCAAAATCAATTTCTCACTAAATTCGGCGATGATAGATCGACAGCGACACTGATCAATGATCTGTCCAATCTTAAAGTTGAGCTCGGGAACCCATTAAATATTTTAACTTACGGTTCAACAAGATCCTCAATAAAATCCCCGCTGCTTCCCAACCCAGCGAGGAAGTAAGATGCGAATGGTACATCACCGCCTTACCTTCAAACTTGGCCATCTTCGTAGATAGGGAAAGCAAGACAACCTTAGTCGAAAATTTGGCTGAGGCATTAGCAGTCGAAAGACGCGTAGTAGCCCTAGAAAAGAGATCTAGAATCAAAGAGCGTAAATCTAAGAAAATCTATTTCAAAGAAGAAACCAAGAAGAAGCAAACGAAGGATCCTTTCGACATGGAAGGATTATCAAAGGTATTAAAGGCCATGTCAAATGAGATGATTGATATCAGGAAACAAGTAGCAGAATCGTCCCCAAGAAAGCCTTTTAGGAGTTTTAAGAGAAATCCTCCTATGGAGACGAAGCCACCTAGCGTGGTCTCTAACGTGGAATCTGAAGAAGAAGAAGAAGAGAACACCGTTGAAACACATACCGACGATGAGGAAGTGGTGGAACTGCAAGGAATGTGGGATTTCATCCTCCCACAAGAGGAAGATCAAGAAGCACTTCCGGTTAGTACAAGAAGCAGAAATCAACTTGATCCTCCCCAGACTACCCCAAAACAGAAGGGCGCAAGCCCTCCAGCAAAAGAAAAGGCCGCAACAAAGAAGACAACCCCTAAAGCGACCTCATTTAGCCCAATCCAATCAGAGCAATCGCCTCCATCAAAGACACTAATAGTGTCGGATGAAATGGAGTATAACATCATCGACGACATGAAGAAGACTAGGGCTAATATCACCCTGTACGAGCTGAGCAAATTGAAACACCAACAGAAGATCATGATGAAAGAGTTACACGCCGTACCTACAGCTCTAGCTTCCCATAATATAGGAAGACCCCCAATCAACGCGATCAATAAAATCGATCCAAATGACATCGCCTTGATTGGAGGGAGGTCTAGATCTCACACTCCCCTTTCCTCCTCACTTACGAGATCTTTAACAGAAATGTGCATAACTGCTTGGTTGATTCTGGTGCTTCAACCAATATTCTACCCAAGTCAATATGTGCCAAACTTAATGTTCAACCGCAAAAATCTGCAGTGCGCATAGTTCAACTTGATCGATCACAAGTCGAAGTGATAGGCGAACTTAATCAAGTGAACATAAGACTATCGTCCAACCCCAAAGTGTGCCAGGTCATCGATATTCTAGTTGCTGACATCCCTGAATTTTATGGTCTAATTCTTAGCAGGGATTGGTCCGAGAAGCTACACGGATATTTTTCGACTGACTGGTCGCACATGTGGTTACCCTTCAACGGGAAGCCAAATCAAATAAAGGTTGAACGAGAACTGCACCAAAAGTACATAGTGACGGACCTGGAGGGAGAGAACGAAGCCATAGCATACAACAGCAGCATCATAGGCAACTATTCGGTAGACTTTTTCCTTGGAAATTTCAATGCTCACATATCACCATATTTAGAAAATTCAGTCGTGTCCCAAGTAGAAAACTTTTCCCAGACTGATGATTCAAAATGTGTTAGTTTCTTAGATAACCCTGTAAATACTTCTTTATTTTGGAAATTATATTTTGATGGCTCTAAGTCCAACGAGGGAGCGGGAGCAGGATGCGTCTTGATTAGCCCAAACGGAAATAAGGCCATGCTCACATGCAGACTGGAGTTCGATTGCACGAACAACACAGCGGAATACGAAGCCTTGGTGCAAGGCCTATACAAAGCAATCGGCTCCAACGTCAAATATCTTCAAGTCTTTGGAGATTCTGAGATCGTCGTCAAACAGGTACGTAACACCATACATTGCCTGTCTAGTCATTTAAAGCACTACCAATCTTTAGTGCAAGATCTCACTGCGCATTTTACAGCATTTAATATTTCATCAATCCCAAGACTTCACAATGCAAGCGCAGACCTGCTAGCAAACGTAGCCTCCAGACTCATTCCCTCCGAAGATTTTAGTCCAGATAGGTTTTCGATAGAATTAATTTTTAAACCGTCTATCCCTGACAACATCACCAACTGGAGAGTATTCAACGACGACCCAGACATCGTAAGTTTCCTTACCTCCGAAGGATCCTACTCAAACCAGATAATCGACGAGGACTGCCATGACCACCAAATACAACAAAGTGGCACTGATAACGCTATACCCAAATCAGTGGTCAAATTAGAAGATTTGTATGACTTAAAAAGTCGGTTCAAAAGGTCCGCTAACGCCAAACTTTACAGTTCAACTCTGAACTACGAATCAGTGAACTTAGGAATCGACGAAAAACCCCAAAACATCAATCTAGGCCAAGGCCTAGCTCCTGAAGAAAAATCAGCATACATCCGTCTTCTACGACAGTACAAGAACGTCTTTGCCTGGAACTACGATGAGCTGAAAACTTATAACACTTCTATCATTCAGCACACTATCCCTATGATCGACAACGAGAAACCCGTCCAACAAAAGCTCAGAAAAATCCACCCCAACCTGGAAAATCAGATAAAAAATGAGCTGAATAAGTTGTTGAGAGCTAGAATAATTTTCCCGGTCAGACATTCCAAATGGGTATCCAATATGGTACCTGTTAGGAAGAAAAACAGAGATATTAAAATCTGCATCGACTTCCGGAATCTCAACAAAGCCTGTCAGAAGGACAATTTTCCCCTCCCACCTATGGAGCAAATATTACAGGGTGTAGCAGGCTCAGAATTGATGTCTTTCCTGGATGGATTTTCAGGATATAATCAAGTGCTGGTACACCCAGACGATCAGCTAAAAACCACCTTCCGAACTAAGTGGGGTACCTACGCGTATCGAAAGATGTCGTTCGGTCTGATCAACGCCGACGCTACTTTTCAAAGAGCTATGGATATTGCGTTCAAAGGGTTAATCAATAAATCAATAGTGATTTACCTGGATGATATAATTGTGTACTCCAAAAAACGAAGCGACCATCTCAAAGATTTGAAGCAAATATTTCAAAGATGTTTAAGGTATGGAATCTCGCTTAACCCGAAGAAATCTTTTTTCGCGTTGAGTGAAGGAAAATTGCTAGGATTCATAGTGTCCAAATCGGGCATCCACATCGAATCTGTCAGAATCAAAGAAATTTCCGAGATATCCATGCCCCATAACAAAAAGACCATGCAATCTTTCCTATGACAGATCAATTTTGTGAAAAGATTTGTCCCAGATTTTTCACGTATTATTTCTCCTTTACAAAAAATGATAAAAAAGAATTCAAACTTTAAATGGGGTCTAGACGAGCACGAAGCGTTTAACTTAATCAAACAAGCCATCATCGACGCTCCATCCCTAGCAACCCCAAATTTTTCAAAACCATTTGTCTTATACACGTTTGCCTCAGAGCATTCTTATGCTGCGATCTTGACCCAGGCAAACAAAGAAAAGGCAGAAGCCCCAATCGCATTCTTTAGCTCAAACTTACAAGGTGCTGAGCTGAAATATTCGGACGTAGAAAAACAGGCATATGCCGTCTTTAAAGCAGTCAAATATTTCAGACCCTTCTTGCTAAAGGCCCATACCAAGGTCATAGTACCATTCCCGACGGTAAGAAACCTCCTGATTCAGAAAGACGTGGGCGAAAAGAGAGCGAATTGGATCACCGCCTTGCAAGAATACGACCTGGAAATCAAGCCGGCACACATCGTAAGAGGCCAAGGTGTGGAGCGATAAAAAGGTGTCTTGTGAACTCCTAATTACCTCACATTAATTATCAACCCAGGGACGACTTTTTATTTCAAGAGTGTACTCTGTCTGAGGCGGCGATTTTCTTAAGAGTAATGTTTCGCAGTATAGTGCTTAAAACCCAAAAGTAAATGAAAGCTGGAAACAAAATCTAAAGCAAGAAACTGAAATGTTCTAAACTAAATCATTCATTCAAATAACCATCAATCGAGGATATGGTAGCAATGACTCAGTCCTCTAGAAATTGATGAAGGAAAAGGAATTAGAGTATGGATCATGGATCTGGGAGCATAATAGCGTCTGCTGTGTCTCACGACAGCCTTGATCCTCCTCTCACACCAAAGCAATACATGCAAGTAAATAAATCAGCAGAAAGTAAAACGGAACAGCGAAATGGAAATAGAACAGCAGCAAATGAAACAGCAATCAAAAGAACTAAATCTCGCGAGTCAAAAGTAAACTTGAACCAAACTCACATTTTGCAATGAAATAACAATCTTCAAAAGCAATTTACTTTATGAGGCGATATTCACAAATGAATTATGGAACAGCAGTTATCATATATACAAAGCACACTAATAGAACAACAATCATATATACATTCAACACACTAAGATAGTAATCTGAGATGAGAACTACGTTTCCAAATACAACATTACTTCCGGATTCCAATAATCATAACTTCAAATAAATCTTGTGATGGTAACGTTTAATACAAAAGCTCTGTAATAGAAATACCCGATTCAGATTGATACCATGAAATCAATTCTGGAAAAGACTTAATAATATAATGCAGAATCGCCACTAGGAATTCGGAAAGAAACATTAATGAATTAATGATCACATAGCATTCGTGCATCAGATTACTGAACAATAAAGATAGCAAACCACGCAAATCACCGTATGATACAATACAACGGCAAGTGTCCGTTGGAGCCGGGCCCGTAGCTTCCAATGGCACCGCCGTAACTTACTTCAGATGCAGGGACGAATTGAACACCAAATCCTTTATATTGATTGCATTACAGAAGTATACAAAATCAGATCTCAGCTAGACTCCATGATCACCATTGGTTCTGAAACTTAGAATTATAAAAACAGTCGTTCTCCCCCCCGTCTCTGATCTTGGGTTTCATTTAAATAAAGAAGATCAGAGCATAGATAATTACAATCATGATTTCTCTTACAAATTTAGGTTGATTCTAACCCATTGATCAACAAGAACAAGGCGGATTTGGGTTTGCAGCTAAGATTTGGAGGGCGGCCGCAACAGCAAATCCCAGAAAATCGTGTTCAAAGAACCCTGCGTTTCTCCCTGTACAAGCCGAATTTGGGCAAACTGTTCTCTTTGAAGATAATTGGGCCCGTTCTGGACAAAACCCATGTTCCGGATTTTCCAAATTCGTCTTCATTTGCTCAGAATCTTAACCGCAAAACTGTCACTCCTTAAACCAGCGAATTTCTGAGTTGGCTGATTTAAAAATCAAATCTTCAATCTGGAAGTTACTTTGGAGGCTAAAAATGGCGAATGATGTTACAACTAACTTATTAGAACTATCATTGATAAATTAATGCATAATAATCAATTTATTAAAAATAAAAGAGAATAAATAATATTCATCCATGAGAGCATAAATTATTTATAAAATGGATTTAAATGATAAATTATAATAAATGTCATGATGAAGAATGGTGGAAATGGGTGGAATAAACGTTCACAAGTGACAATAATCATGGCATATTAACGCCCCTACACACCCCCACACTCAATATGTTGCATGTCCTCATGCAACGAAAACTGAATGTATTGCATGTCCTCATGCAACCCAAAGACAAAAACCATGTGTTAACCAAGCAATAAAAGTTTGAGAATAACTGAATGCTTCCTTAATTAATAAATATTCAATTTTAGCAATCTTGATGAAGGCATAACAATTTTTACATTGACATTCAACTATATGTATGAAGTTGCAGCAAAATATGATATAAGTAATAGCAAACTTCATTAAGCATTTTCTCAAAACTACAAACCAGATTTTGTTGAAATGTTGCAAGTAAATTTTCAATACATGAAGGCTTCTATGATCCAGAAATCAGATCGTTTTGATGCATGGATCATGAGATATAAACAAAATGGCTGTAGGTGAGAGTGCATGATTTCCGAAATTTTATGAACCAATTTATCTTGAATTTATCTAGGTATGTGTATTTTAATAGTATGTCTGTGTTTCCTAGAGATCACAAGAATTGAGTTCATAGTTTTTGAAAATATCAGGGAAATCAGTTTCTATACTGAAATTGTATGCCTTAAAGGAGAGAAAATAGAAAACATCCATCATGCGTAGCAATTCTTCCCCCTCTCTGAAAAATTAGCATGTCCTCATGCGATGCTAGAAAACAAATAGAGGTAGTTGCTACCAGCTGTTGAATTCTACGCTTGGTGTAAAACAACATGGAATAAGGGAGGTGGTGAGAGTGAATAAGAATAGCACTGGAGGATAAAGAATATGAATGGCGTGGTGATAAGAAAAAAAAAAATGAATGAAAGGAACACTCCCCCATACTCGAAAATGATATGCTGTTGAAAAAGGGAAAGTGGTAAAGATGTGGAATGAAAAATGACAAATAATGCTCAAAATGGATTGTCATTAGATTCTCCTAAATTTATAATAAATTAGAAAACTATGCAATTTTACCTCAAGTTTTACCTCCAAAAATGTGGAATGACATATATGGACTGGCAGTTGTTGAAGCTGATGTAGGCAGAGTTGGTGCTGAAAGTGATGCAAAAGGTGGAATCCAAGTAAGCACATAATGTCTGAAGAGTTGTTCATGTTCGCAAGTTGCTCGAGCTGCGTCTATTAGTTGCAATAGTGCGGTCATGCTGTGAATAGAATTTTTCCCATACTTGTTGTTCTCCTGTAAACAAAGTATTGTTTTGCGTACAATGTGCTTGAATCCATAGTGTTAGCTTTGAATATCAACAGATAAGATGCATGCAAAATTGCAATTAGAAAAACTCAATTCAACAAGGTATGGCAAAGTGCGGTAATCATATCGCATGCAATCCCATAATGCATGCATTCCCCCCTCCAATTGGAAAATGGGTTCCATAACCATAAAGCATATGAAAGGGGTGGTGCTGACGGCAAGGCAATGGAATGAACAATATATCAGTAAGGGAGGCAGAGTACACTTATCAATGATAGGACGGTGAAAGTTATGGTTATTTTGAGAGCAAAGTGTATAAAGATAGTTATGAATAAGAGATAGGACGCTTTGGAGTGATGATAGTTTATGCAAAACGGAAAAGGACAACAATATGCTAAAAAGATGCTCTGCCGACGGTATTCTAGCTGAAAATGATGTGATTGATCATAAAACAATTAAACAGGGAAAAATTTAAGGAAATAACTTCTCTGATAAAAAGAAAATAAGAAAAGGGTATTATAATAATAATTGACGAAAAGATATAACTTCAATACCATAAGCAGAGCCGCTGCTGCCAGCAGGCGTCCATAGCCTCGGCAGGGTTGCTTTTTAACCCATATGAGCCAGGATCCTCCATTTATAAATGGAGAGTTTTAGTGTTGTTCTACAGAAGAGATCAGTGTGCTGGCATGGTAACCAGATAACCACACTACCATTCACTAGGAGGTAGCAAAAGTGATCAGGCCGGCTCGTGATGAGACCTCCTGTTCCAAGGATAATTTGGCTATCCAATGGATCATAACCCTGGTGTGGTGGCCATAATGGGAATGTCACTTTGTTACAGCCTTATGAACATGGTAGGCTGGCTCGTAATGAGACCCCCTATCCTCCATCTGCGAACAAAATTTTGTTATTATTACACATTTTTATGATAAAAAGAGGGAGGCTCAGTACTCCTTAAGAGCAGGGATGGCGGAAGAAGTTGAAGATGTCAATTAGAAAAAAAATATACCCATAATCTCATTTATTACAGACAAAGAAGATTATAACCAGGGATGATGGAACCAGCATGGTATTAAGATGATCAATCAAAATCATGTTCAACAGAAAACAATGCAGTAAAGTAGTATATAAATAATTGTGTCTCTTTTGAAAAGAATCTATCATCAAGGAGCTGTCCTGTTAAAGATCATAACGTGAATGATATTAACTTGCTTCAATAGAATCCATAATTCCTGTCCTCATAAAAATAGTGTACTTCATGCCATGAAAGAGAATCAGGAGAATGTGGTTGAGCTGACTATGAATAATCCCACAAGAGAAAGGAAAAGGTTGCCCTCAAAAATATTCCCAAAGTGTTGCTCTTTTGAATGAACAGCAAAAACACTCACAAAGCGGTGTTTCGTGTAAGGAATATCAAAGAAAATGCACACCAAAAAAACAAAAATACATACAAAAACGCGAAACTGCTATTCCTTTTGAAAAAGGAACAGCAAAAACACGCACTGCTATTCCTTTTGAAAAAAAGGAACAGCAAAAACTCAAAAAACACAAACTGTTGTTCCTTTTGAAAAAGGAACAACAAAAACACGCATTGTCGTTCTTTTTGAAAAAAGGAACAGCAAAAACTCAAAGAACTCAAACTGTTGTTCCTTTTGAAAAAGGAACAGCAAAAACACAAACTGCTGTTCCTTTTGAAAAAGGAACAGCAAAAACTCAAACTGCTGTTCCTTTTGAAAAAGGAACGGCAAAAACACGCACTGTTGTTCTTTTTGACAAAAAAGGAACAACAAAAACTCAAAAAACTCAAACTGCTGTTCCTTTTGAAAAAGGAACAGCAAAAACACAAACTGCTGTTCCTTTTGAAAAAGGAACAGCAAAAACTCAAACTGTTGTTCCTTTTGAAAAAGGAACAACAAAAACTCAAAAAACTCAAACTGCTGTTCCTTTTGAAAAAGGAACAACAAAAACACAAACTGTTGTTCCTTTTGAAAAAGGAACAGCAAAAACTCAAACTGCTGTTCCTTTTGAAAAAGGAACAGCAAAAACACAAACTGCTGTTCCTTTTGAAAAAGGAATAGCAAAAACACAAACTGCTGTTCTTTTTGAAAAAGGAACAGCAAAAACTCAAACTGTTGTTCCTTTTGAAAAAGGAACAGCAAAAACTCACTGCTGTTCCTTTTGGAAAAAGGAACAGCAAAAACACTCACTGCTGTTCCTTTTGGAAAAAGGAACAGCCAAAAACACACCAAATGCTGTTCTTTTTTAAAAAAGGAACAACAAAACACACCCAACGTGAAAGTGCAAAAGTGCTGTTCCATTTCGAAAAGGAATAGCAAAATTCACAACCATAAAATGCAAACACGCAAAGAATGAATTAGCTGTTCACTGCATTGATGCTTTTGAATGAAGTGACACCTGAAACACAAAATATAAAAGAAATTAGAAAAGAAACAACATTTTATTTAAAAACAATATGTAAATTAAGTTACAACAGCTTATGATATTATGTAAAAAAAATGATCTTTTTGAAAAATGTTTTGGCAGCAGTAACAAGACATGAATCTTGAAATTGAAATCAATTCTTCATTTGTTCTATTATGAATCCGTTGGGTAATGATTTGGAACAAATTCCTTTGTTTTATAAAAACTTCTTTGAAAAATCACTCGTCCATAAATTGACCTTCCTTATTTTCCCAAGACCTGCAAAAAACGAGTATCTACCTGCAATAAAACATTAAATCATGGAGAAAGAGAGGTGCGCGGGCTCCCCTAATCCAAGAATTATGTAAAAAACTAACAAGTAGTTACTCTGTAGAACAAATCATTGGAGAAAATAACAAAGTAAAGTTTATTTGTTACCTGCGGGAGAGCAGTGGTCGACCATACTAACCAGCAGTGTTTTAATCACAACTTCTTTATTTTTCGTCCAATTTGAGTGATTCCAAAGCCAAATGAGGGCTAATTCAAAGGTGTATCTCCAATAGAAACAGGTTTTAAAAACTCAATGATATGATATGTCAAATTTGTTTAGAACAACCTGCATAATAGAGTCATTTTCGATTACCCAACTTAGACCAACAGTTGATATTTCAAGCATAACTTTTTCGTTTGATGTAGGATTCGAATGATTCAAATTGGAAATGAAAATAGATTAATTTATTGATCTCCAATAGAAACAGGTTTTGAAGACAAGGAGAATTGATAGGTCAAATACTTTAAGGAACAGCTGGAAAGACATAGTTTTAAGGGTGCTGATTTACGATAGACAGTCAGTATTTTGATCATAACTTCCCCATACAATATCGAAAATGAGTGATTCCAATTGCATTGTAAACTATATTCATAGGGGAATCTACCATAGAAACAGGTTTTAAAAATTAATTCATTTAGACCTCCAAAAACTGACTGTCCCAACTCTGTTCCTGAGCTGCCCGCTAGACATCCGGTCAATGTTTTGGCTCTAACTTTTTCGTTTCAAATCCAAATTGAGTGATTCAAATTGGATTGGAAAGTAGAAATCAAGGGCTACTTAGGATAGAAACAGGTTTTAAAAATATGGTCATTTAGGCCTCCAAAAATTGACTGTCCCAGCTCTGTTCCTGAGCTGCCCGCTAGACACCCTGTCAATGTTTTAGTTCTAACTTTTTCATTTCAAATCCAAATTGAGTGATTCAAATTGGGTTAGAAAGTAGACATCAAGGGCTACCTAGGGTAGAAACAGTTTTTAAAAATATTCATTTTCGGTCCCTCAAAACGTGACTGTCCCGACTGTTTTTCCAGAAAGTTCATCAAGCCCGCAAGCCAAAAAAATGAAATTCAAGCATTTTTTTTAAATTGGTGATAAAAATGAAAATGAGTGTTTGTAGAACTTATTATTTCCATTATGATTCATCTACAAACACAAATTATAAAAAAAATATCACCGATGTTGATTTGCATAGCATGTTGCAACAAAAACCCTAGTTTTACAAAAGAGCAAAATGCACTTATTTATGTCTTTATTTTATTTTATTTTATTTTCTACACTAACCTATTTTGATTTGAAAAATGAATATGACTACGTGTATGAATACTTCCAGTGAAGCCATTTTCGAAATACGGCTTCACGTATGCACATACCCAAATTTGAAAAATGCATGTTAATGGATATTAGGGTATGAGAAGGTGGCTTCCCTTGAAAAAATGATATCAAAAATTGTTGAAGCATGGAGTGATGTTGCAAATAAATGATGGAGTGAAACCAATCTTCAATGTATGCGTTACTTTGTTGATTTCTCATATCCATCAGATCATGAAGTCCTTGGTCTTTTAAAATAACTTGTTGATGCATCCTACAAGAAACCCTAGCTTCTACAATTTTTGCATTTGAAACATTCTGAATCTCATTGTAGGTTTTCTCTAATGACACATGTGAGATAGAATGGGTGGGAAGGGTGGGTAAATTTTCCAGCTCAACATTGTAAGCATGTTGTACTGGTTTATTATGGTGGGGGTGTGAAATTAGTTGAGCAGGAGCATTTTGATGATGTGGCTGATTGGGTTGTGTGAATGGGCAAGCAAGGTGTTGTGAAAGAGCTGGTGGAGAATATGGAGAATGTGCTTGTGCTACAAGATGAGGGAGAGTAGTCATGCCATCATAAGATGAACCATGCCCAACTTGTAAACAAGATAGGTGGTTATATTGAAATTGACATGGTTGCCCTAACACATTAGCATTCCATAATGGATTATGCAAGTATGATAATGGAGAAAAAGTGTTTTGAACCATACCTATAGGCCTTGATTTCCGTGGTTTTGACCTTGTTGCAGCTTCCTCATCTCTTTGGTATGCTACTTCCATCGTAGATAAGGAAGAGTGAGTATCTATGAGATGCTCCTTTCGGTCATGAGAACAAAACACTTCATCAAATTCTTCATTTTTATGAACCAGCCTTGGAGATTCCTCTTGAATACCCTATGCACAACTCACAAACATCATCATATGATAACTGAAAAACATCACCTTTTCCTATCAGATTTAGGGTTTCTAAACATTCATCTTTGATTCCTTTAAGAAGGAGTGTTTTTAAGATTTCTTTTTCCAAATGCTTATGCTTTGATTTTTGAAGGTTATAATGAAATCGATCTACATAGTCCTCCAAACTTTCATCTTCCCCTTGTATCATACTGAAAATATCTTCATTGGATTTGCAATAGTCTTGGTACTTCTTCAAGAATATGTTCTTCATGTCCTCCCATGTTTGGATGCAATTCCCATCTAGGCTCATGAACCATCGGAGAGCTGCTCCTTTTAGAGTAAGAGGAAACACTTTCAATCTTTGATCATTAGTACAATAATCATATCCTCTACAAAGTATTTCAAACTCAAACAAAAATGTATGTGGATCTTCATTTGCTAAACCATGAAAATTTGGTAAAGATGGGGGAATTATGTGCATTTGTATCACTCCTCCTAGATCTTTGATAGGAAATTCAAAAGTAGAAACGTGAGCCATTTCTTACCATAGTTTAAGATGTTCTTCATGTGTTTCTTCGAGGCTCCTTCTTCAAATGTTCCTGTCAATCGGTTAGTGAAATGGGTGGTGCTTACATCACCACTTGTGTGAGATCATGTGATTCATTTTTTTAAAAATTTCTATCTTTTTCCTAATCATTCACACAAAAATTCAAACATCTATTTCTACCCTAGGTTCTTTAAGAGTCCTGCTGGAAAGCGGACGGTGGAGCAGGGCTTTTACATGCTCCGTACGCAGGTTCTTACCTTCCGTTTTTAAGATCCAACTCTTACCTAGCAGGCACTCATCAGATTCACACTACTCTTAAGAAATGGCTACACTCTCCCCGGCAACGGCACCAAAATGTGGAGCGATAAAAAGGTGTCTTGTGAACTCCTAATTACCTCACATTAATTATCAACCCAGGGACGACTTTTTATTTCAAGAGTGTACTCTGTCTGAGGCGGCGATTTTCTTAAGAGTAATGTTTCGCAGTATAGTGCTTAAAACCCAAAAGTAAATGAAAGCTGGAAACAAAATCTAAAGCAAGAAACTGAAATGTTCTAAACTAAATCATTCATTCAAATAACCATCAATCGAGGATATGGTAGCAATGACTCAGTCCTCTAGAAATTGATGAAGGAAAAGGAATTAGAGTATGGATCATGGATCTGGGAGCATAATAGCGTCTGCTGTGTCTCACGACAGCCTTGATCCTCCTCTCACACCAAAGCAATACATGCAAGTAAATAAATCAGCAGAAAGTAAAACGGAACAGCGAAATGGAAATAGAACAGCAGCAAATGAAACAGCAATCAAAAGAACTAAATCTCATGAGTCAAAAGTAAACTTGAACCAAACTCACATTTTGCAATGAAATAACAATCTTCAAAAGCAATTTACTTTATGAGGCGATATTCACAAATGAATTATGGAACAACAGTTATCATATATACAAAGCACACTAATAGAACAACAATCATATATACATTCAACACACTAAGATAGTAATCTGAGATGAGAACTACGTTTCCAAATACAACATTACTTCCGGATTCCAATAATCATAACTTCAAATAAATCTTGTGATGGTAACGTTTAATACAAAAGCTCTGTAATAGAAATACCCGATTCAGATTGATACCATGAAATCAATTCTGGAAAAGACTTAACAATATAATGCAGAATCGCCACTAGGAATTCGGAAAGAAACATTAATGAATTAATGATCACATAGCATTCGTGCATTAGATTACTGAACAATAAAGATAGCAAACCACGCGAATCACCGTATGATACAATACAACGGCAAGTGTCCGTTGGAGCCGGGCCCGTAGCTTCCAATGGCACCGCCGTAACTTACTTCAGATGCAGGGACGAATTGAACACCAAATCCTTTATATTGATTGCATTACAGAAGTATACAAAATCAGATCTCAGCTAGACTCCATGATCACCATTGGTTCTGAAACTTAGAATTATAAAAACAGTCGTTCTCCCCCCCCTGTCTCTGATCTTGGGTTTCATTTAAATAAAGAAGATCAGAGCATAGATAATTACAATCATGATTTCTCTTACAAATTTAGGTTGATTCTAACCCATTGATCAACAAGAACAAGGCGGATTTGGGTTTGCAGCTAAGATTTGGAGGGCGGCCGCAACAACAAATCCCAGAAAATCGTGTTCAAAGAACCCTGCGTTTCTCCCTGTACAAGCCGAATTTGGGCAAACTGTTCTTTTGGAAGATAATTGGGCCCATTCTGGACAAAACCCATGTTCCGGATTTTCCAAATTCGTCTTCATTTGCTCAGAATATTAACCGCAAAACTGTCACTCCTTAAACCAGCGAATTTCTGAGTTGGCTGATTTAAAAATCAAATCTTCAATCTGGAAGTTACTTTGGAGGCTAAAAATGGCGAATGATGTTACAACCAACTTATTAGAACTATCATTGATAAATTAATGCATAATAATCAATTTATTAAAAATAAAAGAGAATAAATAATATTCATCCATGAGAGCATAAATTATTTATAAAAGGGATTTAAATGATAAATTATAATAAATGTCATGATGAAGAATGGTGGAAATGGGTGGAATAAACGTTCACAAGTGACAATAATCATGGCATATTAACGCCCCTACACAAGGCTTCTGCAAGATGTTAGCTGGAGCATCGCAAATCCCCGAAGAGTCACCTGAAGAGGTACACGCATATGAGGTAAGCCTAAACGACGCATAATCATTTTATGCCGACATCATTTATTTCCTAAAGAACGGATATGCTCCATTTCACCTGGATCACATAAAAAAGAGAGCCCTGAGGTTAAAAGCCAAACAATACCAGCTCGTGAATGATGTCTTATTTAAAAGAAACTATGATTCTGTGCTTCTTAGATGTCTTGAGAAAACTGAAGCCGAAAAGGTTTTGTAGGAACTCCACGATGGACCAGCAGGTGGACACTATGCTGGAGAAGCCACCGCACACAAGATCTTACGTGCAGGATACTACTGGCCCACGCTGTTCAAAGACTCGTACAATCACGTGAGAAAATGCCAAGTCTGCCAAACTGCTGCAGGAAAACAAAAGAACTCATCCATGCCACTGCAGCCGGTTAACATCGAACAACCATTCAGCCAATGGGGCCTGGACATAATAGGTGAGATCGTTCCTCACTCCTCTAAACAGCATAGGTATATCCTCACTGCAACTGACTATTTTACTAAATGGGTAGAGGCAGTTCTGCTCAAGACAGCTAATTCTGAAAACATTGTTGAATTCATAGATCAGTTTATCATTACTAGGTTTGGATTGCCAACGGCCTTAATATTTGACAATGCTTCATATTTTTCTGGAAATACCATGACTGAGTTCGCGCTCAAAAGAGGGTTCAAACTGAAGTATTATGCCAACTACTATCCGCAAGGCAATGGGTTGGCTGAATCAACGAACAAGAACCTAATCAGGATTATCAAAAAGACAATTGACCAAAACCAAAAGAATTGGCACAAAGCACTGGTAAACGCCTTATGGGCAGACAGAATTACCCAGAAAGCCTCTATCGGGACTTCTCCCTTTAATTTGGTTTACGGGAGAGAAGCAGTTCTTCCTACTCACTTACTCATCCCCTCTTTGTCCTTAGTACAATACATTGATGAAGTACCTACTTCTCCCTTACAACTAAGGCAAATGGAGGTAATCAAGTTAGAAGAACGACGAGAACAGGCCAAGAAAACCCATGCTCACCACCAAGCACTGATAAAATCCTCTTTTGACTCGAACATAAAGACCAGAAAAAACTTCCAGATGGGTGATCTAGTTTTGAAGTGGGATAAGGCTCACGAAGAGAAGGGCAAACATACAAAATTCCAGAAGCTATGGCTTGGTCCTTTTCAAATCGTAGAAGTCATAGGCCCGTCGACTTTTGTGTTGCAGGACTTGACAGGCAGGAGAGATTCACTGCCTGTAAACGGACAAATCCTCAAAATGTATTTCCCATAGAAAGTCATCCTTCTGTTTTTGTAGGATAGTGTTAAATTTTCATGTTAGTTTTCATTTTTTCATAGATAGGGCTGGTTGTGAATGATCATAAATAGTATTCATGAAGAAACATACCATTTATGTATCAGATTTTGATTTCACTTGTATAAATAGCAAAACTTTTCGAAAAATCTAACTTTTATTATTGACAAATAGAGTTAACTTTAACCTGAATATGATGTTAGTTTCAAACTTCATAAAGAAGCCTGGGATGAGAGTAACTTTTGGCAAAAATTGTTTTATGCCAATTCTATGAAAGGTATCATCGATAGCAAAATAGGTATTCTCTGCAAAACTGTTGTTCTTAAAACTCTATTATTGTCGTCCAGAGCTTTCTTAAGGAAAAACAATGACTTCCTCCCTGCTAAGGAAAATCGCAGCATCCAGAGAGACAATCCAAGAAAACACTATATCTCAAAGAATAAGAGGTCTCATCACGAGCCGACTTATCATGATCACAGATATTATAACTTGCTGACTTTGCCACTACTGTCTACCAAAACAGGGCAACGACTCAAGATTGTGCAATCGAAAGACAAGGGGTCTCATCACGAGCCAGCTTGTTCAGCAAAAGGTATAAATCAAGTGAATGACTGTGTCATAATTTGGCCACCAAACCAAGACATTGTTCTTTAGAGAATAAAAAATCAAAAAAGAAAGAAAAAGTGTCAAAAGGATTTTTCTCTGGAATGTTGTAAATAACCTCAAGCAGGAAAAAGGATCATTGCTGGATAACATGGTAACCCTGTCGAGGCTATGGACGCTTGCGGGCAGCAGAGGCTCTACCTGCGACAAATGAGCATACTTTACAAAGCCAGTACGCAGAGAAGACCTTATTTTGTCTTTGAGGAGACTGAGTAATGACTAGGTACGAATACAAAAAATAACCCAGGGGAAACAAACAATCAGAATCAAATAAGAAGTTGTGACGAAACATCATTGACAGGATAAAAGGTAATACTCTATCTGTCCATAACAAAATTTAGGCATAAGAAAACTTTTCTATTTTGGAAGTGAAAATGCAATAGAACAAGCAGAGATAACTGGTTCTTCACAGTGAATCGCCATTGTTGTGGTCACCAACAACCCCCCTTTCTTCATTTGACATTAGCAATAACGTCAAGCGAAGAGGGGACCCTGAACGAAAATCCCCAAAAAAAATACTTTTTCTAAAGTTTTTGTATTTCTCTCCCTAAGGCTCAAATCGCATCGCAAGGAAAGGCCAAAGCATAACTCGAGCGCAAAAAACAAATACTGCGAAATTGCGATGCGAAGTTTATCGCATCGCATACCTCACACACGCCCCTTAAAAGAAGAACCTTCGAGCAATGCGATCGCCGATATGCGATATCGCAAATCGCAAGCATTACGCTATACGACGTAACCATTAAACGAGAACTTGCGATATTTGCGATTTGCGATCTGCGATGGCAGCGATCTGCGATCTGAAAAGACTTACCACACGATAGACCCATGCATTAAGCGCGCGCCTTGAAAGAATTTAATGACCGCATGCTTAAGTATCTAGGAATGATTGCGTTACATTTATCGAAGAGTCAAGTAATGATGGATGTCAGAATTGTGCGTTCATTAGAGATTAATGCTTTCACGTCAAGTCTTTTCATTTCACTTCTCCTTTGCGTAAACTGCAAGACACGCAACTGATATAAGTTTATATGCAGGAAACATCTGAAGGAAAGAGGAAAGCGCCAATCAGCAAAGAGAGAATGCTTTCGCAAAATGGATGCCGCATGCAGCAGAACCACGGATCTCAGGCTATCAGCCAACCGACACTAATGAAATTAGACTATCCAGGACTCAGAGTCAAAGGCGCACAAAAGCAGCGTATTCAGAAAAGATCCTGAAGCTAAGATTTAGTGAAGCAGAGAAAGAAGCGCATGAGAAGGAGAACGCTTCAGGAAAACCTGGAACAAAGAACGGAAGAAATTCTCGAAACAGGGAGTTGCCCATGCAGCACGACCCTTAACCCACTCAATCCACCACACGACCAAAATCGAAAACGACAACAGCAAAATCAGTTCGAGAAGAAACTAGGACACGCCAAGTATACACGCGGCGAATACACCCAGCTAGAGAAAGGTTTTCGAAAATATCTTCTGGTCTGCCAGAAGGAAGTGCCAGCTCCTGCTATTTCCACTTTTATCTCCCGAGCGAAACAATAAGGCGGCTAGCCGACTCTTCCCAGGAAAGCATTACACTGTTGATAGCACTAAAGAGAATATACAGAAACGGTCAGAAATTAGATTTTAAGTTTAGAAATAAAGTTGCTTTTAGTAAAAGGGCGGTCATTTGAGGCCGATTCCCTAATTTCATGTAATTAATATTGATTAGTTAGTAGTATTTAACCCTTCTCATGGTTTTTGGAGAAGGGTCCGGAAATCTGTCAAAAAACTTATCCTCCGAACATGCACTTCTGCACCCTCAGAGGAGGTTTTTGATGAATGGATGGATCGAGATTTATTTATTTTTGCATTTTAATATCTGTTACTGATGTTGCACTTCTGTACTCTTAGCAGATGTTAGAACAAGTAGAAATAAATCATTGTTACTTGAAGTTTATTAGTGAACTTAGTCATAAATGGTACTTTTATCTCTTGGCTAGATTCTGCTAGTATTCCTAAAGTGATATGTGGCTGAGTTCTTTGTATGTTATCGCATGAATGTCTGTATTACCATTTGGCACTTCTGTACGGTGGGGTCATTTATTTATGTTTAACATATAGAAAACTGATTATGCGATATGTTGTTCACAACTACTCTGCCTAACTTCTTATGCAGAATGGTTTATCTTTATTGATTTATATTCTGATATCAGTTGAATGATCTTTATTATTATCGGCTGCTATTAGAAATCTTTCTAGATCGCATAACAAAATAAAAACACCCCGGGTTAGCATAGATTAGATGTATTTTTCTTCATTAGATTACATTAGCATAGAGTTAATTTAGCAGTTAGAATTAAGACTAGCTTAAAAGAATCCCTCCCCCTTTTTAGATTAATACTATCAGACTCTACGCACACACACACACACACCCATCACATTGGGAAACTGGTCCCATTACCCCCAGTCGGACCCGCTACTCCAAACGGGCAAGGAGCCGCCAACCAGGTTCCGGACCGGGTGGGTATCCCCCTTGTTGTTGACCCGACCTCGGGGCCCTCAACATATCATTATCCTCATAACCATACAGAATCATCATTGTTAATCATAGGTGTAGCATGAGGGTACAGCGTAGGCTTCTTAGTTTCACATCAATTATAAATTGTCATTGAACCTAATCTACAGCTGATAAAAGCATCTTTTGTAGCCAGCCAGGGTCTCCCTAAAATCAGAGGATGCCTCCCCAACTTTGCTTTAGTCTGTAATAGAAAAAAGTCAGCTAGGTAGTTCCAGGATTCAATTGAAATGATTAGGTCCTCAATAGCCCCCTCTGGTTTGATTGTGGAATGATCGGCTAATTCCAGGATAGTTGGTGTCTCTCTAATTACATTTTTCAACTGTAACAACTGTGCAGTTTCAAGGGTCATAATATTTATAGCAGCACCTAGGTCTACCAGAACTTGTGAAACAATAGTTTTTCCGACCTGTATTGTGACCATGGGGTGACTAGGATCACCATATTTTACAGGGGGAACTTTTCCTGACATTAAAGTAGCTAGATCACCCATCACATGAACTATAAGGGGATATTTAGCCTTCCTACCAGGTTTCTTGATGCAAATGTCTCTGACGGTTCTGGCATAGATTGGCACATCTCTGAGTGCTTGTAAAAGTGAAATTTTAACATACAGATTCTACAATTCACCTAAAAGGTTAAAAGTAGGTGGCTCAGGCGTCTTAGTGAGAGCCAAACGCTCAGGGAATGGTGGCTCTGCTGTTTCAACAGTTTTATTAGAGGATGGCTTGACTGTTTCAACATCCTTATTAGATGATTTATTCTTTTCTGTCTCTTCTTTATCAGAGTCAGAAGAGGTAATATCATCTATAATTGGCTCAACTACTCTCCCAGATCGTAAATGAATATCATTACATTGCACAGGAGATGTAGGCAGGTTCTGAATGTCGATGACTTGCACAACTTTATTATTATTAGGGTTAGGGTTCGATTGTACAGGCAGCTGAGGCTTCATGGTCTGATTATTCGGTGGGGTACCTGACGGGAGAGAAAGTTGTTGCTAGAATTGAGGAAATTGGTTTGTGAATGGAGTTTGTTGAGCTCTCCAGTTTGGGTTCCATTGGTTAAAATAGGATTGCTGTAGAAGCCAGAGAGTCCACATTGCAGGGTCTATAAAGGGAGGGTTTGTTTGCTGCATGGGTGGGAAATTCATTTGATTAAAGGGTGGGTATTGCATTCAGTTAAAGGGTGGGTAATTTGCTTGATTAAAAGAAGGATAATTATTCCAACGATTAAATCGCATACTAGAGTTTGTACCTTGTCCTCGTGGTTGCCATTGCCTCCTTTGTGTTAGCAGATAAACTGATTCAGCTTCCTCCTCAGTTGGTTGTAACGTTGCCTTTATCCCTGGTAAAGAGGGGCATTGTTGAGTTTCATGGTCCTTCTCACAAATGGTATAGATTGGTACCTTGTCCAGTGGGAATTCCCTTAGTGGGTGTTTTTCTCTGCATTTAGGGCAGAAAATGGCCAACGCAGCTTCTGCCTCCGCCTGCTTCTTTTTAACATGCAAGGTATCAATCTGTGAAGCAAAAGAACTTAACATTTCAGTCTTGAATTCCTCAAGTAGATTACCTATTTCAGCTCTTGTTGCTCCTCCACTGGCTGATTTCTTGACCCTTGAATAAGTACTATCCATACTCTTTGATTTATTTGCAGCTCCTCTTGAACACCTCTTGCAGAGGTTAATGATTTCATCATATGATTCTTTAGATATATCCCCTTTACCAAGCATATTTAACATATCTAAACAATCATCCCTTACCCCTTTCAATAATATTGTTTTAAGAATATCTTTACTTACATCAGGGTGCTCAGATCTCTACAGATTATACTGGAGTCTTTCCACAAAGTCCTCCAGATTTTCATCCTCCTTCTGAACCATCTTGAATAATTCCTCCCTTTTTTCTCTCGTCCGGCAATAGTCTTGGTATTTGGCCAGAAATTTCTCCTTCATCTGATCCCATGTTGTGATCACATGACCTCCCAAGCTCATAAACCATCTTAGTGAATTTCCTTTTAGTGTTGCTGGAAACAAATTTAACTTTTGAGCATTATTAACATAATCATAACTTCTGCACAATATATCAAACTCAAAAAGAAACTCATCTGGGTCTTCAGAGGATAAACCATGGAAGTTAGGTAGGGTTGAGAGTGGAATATTCTTCATAGGAGTTGTACCTCTCGGAAGTTCCTCAATAGGGAATTCCAAGGTGGAGAGAGAATTCTCACCTCTTCCTGCACCTCTACGTCCTCCACCAAAGATTCCTTCATTGTTTCCATCCATTAGTTGCTTTCCTGATGCACTTGCCCGATCTTCAGTGTTTTCCGTTGGACTCTCAATGTACTGAATTGGTTCCTCAACTTCAATATCTTCTATTGGTTCCTCAATTTTAGTATCTTCTACTGGTTCTTCAATTTCAATATCTTCTACTAGTTCTTTGGTATGTTCTGATGTTTCTACAACCCTTTCAGGTCCCACTACTTCCTCTGTTTGGTAATCCGTTTGGAGAGAGTGCTGAGTATGTGGCCTCTGAGAGCTTAGCCTCTGGGATGTCTCAGCTTTTGAAATAATTTCATCGATGAAAGTTTTTCTTCCTTCTCTTCCTTTGCCCTTGCCACCTATAGGATTAGTTTTCTTGCGTCCTCTCATGCATCCTACATATCTACAAGAAAATCATCACTACTTTTAAAATCTATAATTGCCTTCCCTGGCAACGACGCCACAATGTTGGTCACTTTAATTGCTTATTGAATTAAACAACAAAGTGCGACATAAATTGTCAACCCCAGGGAAGTCTTGTTATTTCAAAGGCAACTGTGTACTATATGCACTCAATTTTAGAAGCAACAAAATTTGTAGTACAAAAAAATCACGCCTTACTTTAACAAACTGAAGCTCCACTCTACATTACAACAATTACACTCTATTGTAGATAACTATCAAATAATGCTTAATTCCATTCAAAGAATCATATAATAGAAAAGAATCAATCTGCAAAGGAAAACAATGGTTGTGTTGTGACAGAGAGTCAGGACCCTATCCCCAGAGTGAGAATCTCCAGCACCTACCCCTGATTAGCTAGCTTGCCAATTCACTCTGTAACTTAATCACTGGTGAAACACTCATGAATTAACTTTGAATAATACAACAATCAATTGAGAAAGAAACAGAGTTTCAACAAAGGTATTATAAAAGTTATTCAACAAACAGTACTTGTTAACAAGGCATGAATAAAAGACACACTTAACACACTGTAGAAATATAATGGGTGAATCTTGTGATGAAGGTGGGCCTTGTCCTTCTCACAAGATTTCCCAGGAGACAAGAACTAGAAAAATATGTTCAGAACAAAATTTTATTCATCCATCAATATGTCATATTACAAAAATAATTCTAGTCCTGTTCCTTCAGCTGAGCCTTATTCCACATTCTACCCCCTCTAATGTAGATGTCTCCTCTTTATAAAGAGGAGACACCTATTACAAAAGATTTACATTATTTTAACCCATTATACAAAAATAGGGAAGTCAATTTCCCGTCAACAAAATGTTGTTACAGTAATACTGTATTTAGATTATAGGCGTTACATCCAGTGTAACATCTTCCTCGGTGATTAGTTCTAGTTCCTTTGCTGCTATCAAATTTAGAACGCAAATCTCAGCTATTTCAGCATCGAGATTCGCGTGCCATTATTACTATTTTAGCAACTGCAAAAATAGTCTCGCAAACTCTAGGTTTTTTCAGCAACGCGAACTGCACATCATTCTTTAACTGTTCAACACTTAAAAATTTAAAGATTAAATATGAAGATATCATGATTATATGCTAAATAATTAAACGTATAGTGATGAGAAGAATCATTACATACCTTAGGTATAATTGGGTTAAAACACTAACAAGGACTTTTTAAATATAAGTTGAAAAGGATGATATCATGGCAAAATGTACAGTCAAAAAGGGACAATATGAGGTCCTAACACTAGCCATTCATACAAAAAACCTTGCTTTGTTTTGAAAGCAGTCTTCCATGCATCTTGTTCTACAACTCTGACCTGATGATAGCCACTACGCAAGTCTAACTTGGAAAAGTAAATTGCTTCTTTCAACTGATCTAATAGATCATTAATGCGAGCAAGAGGATAACGATTCTTGATCATTATTTTATTTAGTGCTCTGTAATCAATGTACATCCTCCACGAACCATCTTTCTTTCTCACTAGTACGATTGGAGATCCACATGGTGATGTGCTTGGCCTTATGAACCCTTTATTGAGCAGCTCCTGTACCTACTTCTTGATCTCTGCATTCTCTAAAGCGAATAACTTGTACATTTTGATGTTAGGTAATGGAGCATCCTGCTGCAAATGAATATCATGTACTATTTCCCTTTTGGGTGGTAGACCTTTAGGTTCTTGAAATAGGATATCATATTCTGAAACAACTTTAACTAAATCAGCTTTCTGTTTAGCATCACAGCCTTCAAATACATTGGTTTTATCAGGGTTCTTTTCCTTTACAACCATTAGTAAAAAATTCTTGCATGAATTTACAATTCTTTTCATCTTCCCTAAGTTTATGAGAGAATAGTTATTTTTGAGTTGATGAGCTATTACAATATATTCTATTCCATCTTTAGTGAGTTGATACTTATTTTCAGTTCTATAGAAAATGGCTATTCTATCATACAAGTAAGGACTTTCTAAAACAATACCACATATATCCAAGGGAACTATATCTAACTCAACCTCATCTACAAATGTTGACCCAATAACAAACCTAAGTTTACATTGTCTAGTCACTTGTAGCTTTGCTTTATCACATACCCCACCTAATGGATATGGCTTCTTGTGAGGTGTTGTTAGTAAGCCCAACTTCTTTACAATTCTTTCAGAAATCAAGCTTACTTGTGATCCACTATCAAATAAAGTATCAATCTTTTGGTGCTTCGAAATAACTCTAATATGAAAAATCTCATGTCTTTTCCTCTCATTATCTTCATTATCAATAGATTGTGCAGAATTACTTGTAGATGTGTCCGAATTTTTACCTCTTATACCTGTGGCTATGACTGTTGTTTCATCACCTGAGTCTAACCCCAAGTCTTTCTAAATAGCAGCAACAATCTTCTTCTTCTTACCACCGAACTTCTTAGGTTTCAGCTCTAGATGAAAAGACCAACAGTGTTCATCATCATGTACATCCTTCTTGTAGTGAGTGCATGAAGGTTTGTCTTTCTGTACATCGTTTGCCTTCCTCTCTTTCTATTTCAGCTTCTTCTTTTCTGTTTTCTTGCTTGCACAGGGTTTTGATGATCCCCCAATCTCTGGGTTCACATTCTTGCCTCTAGCTTCTAGATGTGTAGCCTGAACTAATACATCATCTAGGCTAGTGGGGTTAAACATGAGAGTAGTGTGCTTCAAATAGCTATGTAGGCCACCTATATACTTCAACAAAGTTTTAGATGAGTCTAGAGATATGCCTAGAGTTAAAGTTCTTTTTCTAAATTCTTGGGTATAGCTTTGTACACTTTGGCCCTTTAATTGGTGAAGAGTCTGCCAACTCATCATTGCTTGCTGCATATAAGCTAGAGGATAGAACATTTTTTTAATGGCAGAAACAAATTCATTCCAGATAGAAAGAATTTTACCATGCCTCTTCAGATCAGCTTGTGTCTTGCCTTCCCACCACACTAGTGCAGTTCCTCCAAGGCGAAGGCTAGCCAGCTCAATCTTTCTCCTCTCTGAATCAATGTTTTACACCCTGCAATATACATCAATCTGTCTAATCCAATTATCTAGCTTTTCTACATTTAATTCTCCATCAAAGATTGGCAAATCAAACTTTACATCTAATTTAATCAAAGATGTTTTCTTCTTTTTCTTTTCAGGGATAGGAGATGAGGATGATGGAGGTGATGGTGGAGGAAGCTGTAGAGCATTGGGAAGGTATGTTTTAATAAATAATTTAGTGATGTTTTAAGCAATAGTTGTAATCTTTTCTTTATTATAAAGTAGGGAAAACGCAACGAGAACGAGTCCAAAATGATCCAATCACTAATAGTTGTCTTCTCTACGCAGGGAAAGGTAAAAGCAGGAAGGCGCAACGCAAAACGAGAATTTGATGAGAAGATAACGGCTGTCCCTTCAATTCTAAATAAGGTTCAGACCAGGTCGAGTAAATCAAGGAAGATCAGTCCGGAACGAGATGAAGGACTGCCAGATTCGGAAATACAGGCCGAGTAAAGGAAGGCGTTAACAGTTTAGCGGATCACTCAGGATCTTTGATCCTGAGGGATCGCTATGTTCAATCGTTTTGTCGTCTGGAGAACTCCGCCGTTAATTGTATAAAAGGGGGGCAGCATTGGAAATGAGGGAGGATTTTTATGTTGTATCTTTAACTTTCTGTTCACGGATTTTACTGTCAGTTGAACTCAGACTATTGAGTCTCTCTGAACTTAGTTTTGTACTCTCATTGATGCGTTAATATAATATCTTTGGTGTTAATTTCTCCCTGCGTCTGAAGTAGTTTACGGCGGTGCGCCATTGGAAGCTTCGGGCCCGGCTCCAACGGACACTGGCTGATTGTACCATTACAATTCTGCTTTGTGTGGTTTGTTTCTTATAATCTGTTATGATTGCATGTCGTCTCATACTTATTCATCTGTAGCTTTCCTGTTATAAATCTCTGTAACAAGTTCATATCATACTTTCAGGATTCTTCGCATACTGTTGATCTGAGTTGTTTGCATCAATTACAGAATTCATAAGTAGAATATTTCAGCTACAGGTGATTGGAGTAATGGACTATTGGTGATTATCGCAGATCGTGTACATATGATTGACGTTTCCTGTCTTTAATGATTTGCTGTTCCATTTGATTAAGCTGCAAACTTGTATAAACGATTGCTTTCCTTTTTGTATGATTGGAAGGGTTGACCTCGCGAGACTTAGTTTCTTTACTACCGTTCCATTTACTGCCGTTCCTTTTATTGCTGTTCCATTTCTGAAGTTGCTGTTCCATTCTGTTTTCTTGTTGTTCCTTTCGCTTGCAGTTATTGAAGTGGCATGAGAGGAGGGTCAAGGCTGTTGTGAGATACAGCAGACGCTATAATGCTCCCAGATCATGATCCATACTCCTTCATCAGTTTCTAGGGGGATAGGTTACTAATTCCATACCCTCGACCGACGAAGTTGCTGCGTGTGTGATTTCTTTATGCAAAAGTAATTTAGCGTAGCTTAGCATCCGTTTACTCTTGTATTCTTTAGATCTATACTACGAAGCATTATCCTGACAAATAGCCTCAAATTGAGATATCCTTTACAATAACAAAACGCTCCCGGATTGACTTGTAATGTGAGATAACTAGAGGTGAAAAAGACCCTTGTTATAGCTCCACATTTTGGCGCCGTTGCCGGGGAAGGGTATAGCCATTTGTCTTTTAACAGGGTAGTGTGCGAATCTGTTAGGGGAGAACTGGATTTTAAAAACGGAAGGTAAGAACCTGCGTGCGGAGCATGTAAAAGCCTTGCTCCACCGTCCGCTTTCCTAGCAGAATTGATTTAGTAATTTAATTGGAGTGCATGACTAAGCAGAAAAAGCCAGAAAAGAATCAAAAGCCTCCATCCAAAACCGAAAAAGCCAAGGGGTCGGCGACCCTTGGACGAAAGACCTTTATAGATGAAATTTATAAGAAAGCCGAATCTCAGCAATCAGTAGGTTATAGGAAAGTAAACTCTAAACAACCTGCTAGTTCCCTTCAGGCCTCAGAATCACCATCTGAAGCCTTTGCTGAGGTGCACAGTCAGACAGAGGAGCAGGACTTTCAAGAACCTGACAATTCGACTCTTGGACCAGTGCACGAAGGAAATTTTAGCAACCTTTGCGAAGGAGAAGGAGAAACAGGGGAAATCGAGGAACCTAGATCTCCTATTGAACCAAACTAGCCTTTAAACAGTCCGGATAAAGGAAGCGCTGCAAAAATCCTCGTTGAAGGAATTCATTCACCTCAGACAGTAGGGGCCATCATTATCCCTGATAAAGGGAGTGCTGTAAAAACAGTTCCCGCTAAGATTACCCCTCCTCAACCAAGGATTACTCTCTTAGAAATTCCTGAAGATTACTGGCATATATTTGATTCCATGGCGCAGAATCAGCCAAATACCCAAACCTCTACTTTGCAATATCCCATAGTGGATTCCGCTGTGAATGCACCGATGAAGGCAATTCCGCTTCAACATATCCCAACGTTTCATGGACTCACATCAGAAGACCCTGATGCGTTTTTATTCGAATTTGATGTGTTATGCAGGGGATACGATTACACCACCGACCCCCAGAAGCTAAAGCTGTTTCCCTCTACTTTGAAGGGAGCAGCTCTGAGATGGTTCATGGGTTTAGGTGGTGGAGTCATAAACAATTGGGAAGAAATGAAAGTGGCCTTCTTAAAAAAATATCAGGATTACTGTAGATCAAGAGAACTAAAGGATGAAATCTTTCAAATGTCAGCCAGACCAAACGAAACTTTAGAAGAATATGTAGAACGTTTCCAATATAACTTGCGAAGATCTCCCTATGCATCGTTACCTCTGCCCGATAACGTGTTGAAAACTGCATTGATTAGAGGTATGAAAGAGCAATGGATTGAAACGTTGAATATTATGGGAAAAGGAGACATTTATCAGGAAAATTTTTCTGACATCATTAATCTGTGTATCAGGAGCTCAAGAGGCAGCACAAGGATCAAACCAGCAGAATATGATCGCTTCACTAGAGACAATAGAACATCAATAGAAGGAGTATCACGAGTGGAACTTGGAAATCTGCTAGAGAATTTTAAAACTAATATCATGGGGACATTAACTACACAGCTTGATATTGTGCAGGCTAAACAAAAGCAAGCAGAGGCGGAACAAAATCTGGCAATTTTCTGCCCTCGGTGCAGAAAGAAACATAGCCAGAAAGAATGTCCGCTCGATACAGTTCAAATATGTGCTATTTGCACCAAGGACCATCCGACTGAAAGCTGTCCCTCGCTTCCTGGTTTGAAGGCGGTGTACAAAGAAGCAGAAGAGGAACCAGAATCAGCATATTTTATTAACCAGCGTCGTCAATGGCAGCCTAGGCAATCTGGTATGTTTCAAGATCCCTCCTCTTCTTTTCAATATCCGCAATTTAATGCTCAGCAACAGAATATGTGGCAAAATCAGTCTCAGCACCCGTTTTCAAATTGGCCGCCTCAAATGTTTCCTACTCCGAACCCTTGGATGAACCAAGCTGGTTGGCCAAACTTTCCTTATCCTCCGCCATATTGGCCAAATAATTCATATCCTCCGCAGTGGACCCCTTCCACTTCGCAAAGTTCACCCTGGCAGAGCAACTGGCCAAGATTGACATATCAAACACCAGGATCAATTCCGCTCCCTCAACCAACTCTGCCAGCCTTGCAACAAAATCCCCAGCCCAACCTAAGACCGCAGCTCCCAGCCCAACCCAACCCTAACCCAAATAATCGACCAGTTCAATCTCTTCAAATTATAGAATCTTCCGAGATTGAATCTGCTCTGCAGGAGTGCAATGATCTTCAGTTGAGATCTGGGCGAATAATAGAAACTGAGGGACATAGAACCGCTCATATTGAAAACCAGTTACCGATAGAATAGCCGTCACAACAAGAAGATGTAAGTAAAGACCAGGTTCATCAGCAAGTAATTACATCTTCTCCACCTTTCCCAGAACGACTGGCCATTCCGAGACAAATGCAATATCCGGATTTTGATATTCTGGGAGAACTCCAAAACTTGTATATAAGAATTCCATTCCTTCAGGCTATACAGGATATTCCCATATATGCAAAAACCATAAAATACCTGTGTAGCAAAAAATCAAAAAGAAATATAACCCCTAACCCTAGAGTCCAGGTAGTCGGCACCTTATCCGACCTCTTATCAGGGAAAGAAACACCAATTAAATATGAGGATCCTGGAAACCCAATTGTCACTGTTCAAGTTCGTGGGCAGACCCTGACCAACGTTTTAGTAGATCTAGGGGCTGCAATTAATATCCTGACAACATCAACCTGCCAGAAGCTTGGAATCACATCGGTAGAACCTACTTCCACTTTACTAGAGCTAGCTGACCGATCAGTAATAAGACCAGAAGGCACCTTGTATGATGTCATGGTTTCAGTGGACTCTTGGGAATACCCGACCGATTTTCTGGTGATTAATCCAAAAACCCGACTAGATGGACATCCGCTAATTCTAGGTAGACCATGGCTCGCTACTGCTGACGCCTACATTGGATGCCGGCAGGGAAACATGACCATAACCAGAGGGCCGGATATCAAAAATTTAATCTTGTACCCGCCAGCCCAGCCAAGCATCACACCTCATATATCACTGACCAATCTGCGCCCTGCCTCATATATTACTGATAATATTAGACCACCATTAACAGTCCAGGAAGCGCTAGATTTTAAAGATCAAACGGAAGATGATGCCATCAATAAATTCATTAATCAAACAGAATCCACATCATATACACAATGCTTTATGATAAAAGCGGCATTTGATAACGAATTAGAGGAAGATCCTCTAAAAGATGACCATGACCCAAATATACCTGTAACCTCTGTTGCTAACAGCAAAGTAATACAAATTGAACCGGGCAAAACTTTAAATATTAACGCTAATCTGACACCAGAGCAAGAGACCAAACTCATCCAGCTCCTACGAAAGTATCAAGAGGCATTTGCTTGGGACTATCCCGATATGAAAGGGATTGATCCCCAGCTATGTACACATCGTATCTATATCGAGAAAGATGCAAGACCTGTTCGCCAACCACAGAGAAGACTCAATCCCCATTTAAAAGATGTTGTAAAAGATGAGCTGCAGAAATTATTAGACGTTAATTTTATTTATCCTATTTCTGACAGCAAATGGGTCTCCCCACTTGTGGTAGTACCTAAAAAGAACGGGAAATGGAGGATCTGTGTCGATTACAGAGAATTAAACAAAGCTACACAAAAAGATCACTTCCCTCTCCCTTTCATAGACCAGGTATTGGACACCTTAGCAGGCAAGAAATTTTTTTCTTTCTTGGATGGCTTCAGCGGATATAACCAGATTCAGATTGCCCCTGAGGACCAGGACAAGACTACCTTTACTTGCCCCTGGGGAACGTTCGCCTACCGAGTCTTACCCTTTGGATTATGTAATGCTCCGGCCACATTCCAACGGGCTGTTCTTAGCATCTTCGCAGATTTAATTAATGATGGATTGGAAGTCTATATGGATGATTTCACACCATATGGAGACGACTTTGATCCAGCCCTGGACACTCTCGAAAAAGTTCTAGAGCGCTGCATCGCTACCAGGCTTTGCTTGAGTCACGAAAAATGTTACATGATGATGACAGAAGGACTCATTCTGGGACATTACATCTCAGCAGCCGGCATTCAGGTAGACCCGGCTAAAATTCAAATACTCATGCTTATCCCAACCCCCACTAATCAAACAGAGGTACGCAGTTTTCTTGGTTTTTCTGGGTATTATAGACGATTTATACAACATTACTCACATATTGCCGCACCTCTACATGCATTAACTGGAAATGTTGATTTCTTATGGACAGAAAAATGTGATCGAGCCTTCACAGAATTAAAGAAGTTGCTATCTACAGCTCCAGTTCTCAGAGGACCTAATTGGAACTTACCATTCCAAATTTCAACCGACGCCTCAGACACAACAATCGGTGCAGTTTTGGGCCAAGAAGAAGAGAAAAGACCATACGCTATCTATTACATCAGCAAAAATTTGGCTCCGGCTGAATTAAATTACACTGTCACCGAAAAAGAATTTTTAGCTGTGATACATGCTATTAATAAGTTTAGACACTATATTACAGGCTATCCCGTTATTTTGTATACAGACCATTCTGCTATTAGGTATTTAGTAAACAAGCCTGTTACAAATGGAAGAATAACCAGGTGGTTGATCTTGTTGCAGGAATTCGACATTACAATCAGAGACCGACCAGGGAAGGAGAACCCTGTAGCTGATTTTCTTTCACGAATACCAAAATCAGTTGAAACAGCAGCAGTTGAGGACCAATTCCCAGATGAACACTTATTTGCTGTCGCTGTTCAGACTCCCTGGTACGCTGATGTGGCTAATTATCTCGCAGTAGGTAAGCTTCCAAAACATTTAACTCCCAATGAACGGAAACAGATCGTCCAGAAAAGCAATCGATTTTTGTGGGTTGGGGGCTATCTGTTTCACACAGGCGCAGATATGGAAATCAGAAGATGTATTCGAGAAGACGAAATCTTTGATATCTTGAAACCCTGCCATGACGGGCCATGTGGAGGACATTTCGCTGAACGCAAAACAACACACAAAGTATTACAAACGGGATATTACTGGCCTACAATTTTCAAAGATGCCAAAAAATTTGTCCAGGCCTGTGATAGTTGTCAGCGTGTAGGACGACCTGGCCCAGTAGACGAAATGCCTTTTTGGCCTCAATTAGTGATCGAACCTTTTGAACGCTGGGCTCTGGACTTTGTCGGACCCATCAACCCCCCATCAAACCAAAAAACCTACATTTTGGTGGCAACTGAATATGTTACCAAATGGGTTGAGGCGGAGGCATTACCCAGAGCTACAGAGGAGTCGGTAATACAGTTCTTGTTCCATTTGTTTGTACGTTATCGTCTTCCAAGGGAAGTGGTTACAGATGGAGGACCACAATTTGTGGGACATAAATTAGCTGCAACACTCAATAACCATCACATCCACCACAAAATTACTACCCCATACCATCCGCAGGCAAATGGGCAAGTCGAGAACAGTAATAAGATAATAGAGTCAATTTTGACAAAAACTGTTGCCTCACACCGCCGCGATTGGGCCGCCCGACTACCGGAGGCACTGTGGGCTTATCGAACCACATGGAGAAGTACCACCGGCTATTCACCATATCACTTAGTTTTTGGAAAGCAACCCATTTTTCCTATAGAATTTGAGATCCAAACCCTGCGAACTGCCCAAGAAGTCGGATTGGATTTAAGTGAAGCACAGAAAAATCGATTACAGCAAATTAATGAGTTGGACGAAACAAGGCTCGCTGCATTACAGAATACAACACTTTTTGCTGTTCCTTTTCAAAAGGAACAACACTTTTGAATCTTTGCTGTTCCTTTTTCAAAAGGAACGGCACCCTTGAGTTCTTGCTGTGCCTTTTTAAAAGGAACAGCACTTTTGAATTTTTGCTGTTCCTTTTCAAAAGGAACAGCACTTTTGAATTTTTTTATTCCTTTTTAGAAGGAGCAACATTTGTGTGTTTTTTTTCAGTTCTTTTTTAGCAAGCAGCATTTGAGTGCTTTTGTTATCTTAGGACATTGCATCAAAAGAACCCTCCCACCCTCCCTTGTAAGAAAGAAATAGTATGCCCTCGTCCTTTCTATAAGAAGAAAGCGTTGTCCATCCTTTTCCTGAGGCCATAAGTAGCAGCTATATATGCAACAAATATAAAAGGCATGATATATCGAGATCAGCACATCATAAATCGCTATCTATAACAGCCCTAGTATTGATGCAACAAAGGAAGGATCCATACACTCATCATTTTTTCAGCCATAAGTCTCACCTCCTCTGCCCTGTTGGAAAACTTCATCATGTTACGTTCCTACAATTTTCTTTATTATTACTTGGAAATAAGAATAGAAAATTTATATCTTCCTATTGGGATAACAAGACTTCTTCCGCCATTCCCACTCTTAAGGAGGGCTGAACCACCCTTATGTGTAACTATACAAGAGCAAAAGTCCATCTCAAAAGAAAAAAAGCAAAAGCAAAATCAAAAGAAATTATTTGTCAAATGCAGGATAGGGGGTTTCATTAAAGAACCAGCCTACTATGATCATAAGATTGGAAGCGAAGTGGCATTCCCATCATGGCCACCACACCAGGGATATGGTCCAATAGGTTCATTATATAAACAAACCTTGGAACAGGGGGTCTCATCACGAGCCAGCCTGCCCACGTTTCGCGCCTCTCTGGTGAATGGCGTCATGGTTATCTGGTTACCAAGCCAGCATGATGGCCTGCATGTTGACAAGAATTGCTCTTCAAAACTACACAAAGGACTATGGTTCCGGGGTGAAATAAACAACTCTGCCACGGTTATAAACACCGGTCGGCAGCAGAGCTCTGTTAATGGTATTAGAGTCATAACATATACACCAATTTGGATCTTATTAAATATTTCTTTCTATCCTCGTAATAATTATATCTTACACCTTAATGGATACGTCACATGAACATCTATCATTACCAATTATGGCAAAGGTATTGACTATGACTATCTCAGACTTTCCATGAGTGCTAGACGTCCTATCCTTATGTTCTGCATCACATCACGAAGGCTTATGTTAAACGCGATCTATCTGTCGCATCGATCTCGGTATTTCTTTGTCTAATCTGAAACATGGCAAAACTTTATAAGCTGTTCCATTATGACTCGGTGATGGGATGACCGCCTTCTTCTATTTGACGGCTGAGGCAGCCTATCATTTCGCGCGGGGGGGAGGTGACTTCATTACTCCGCCGGCCACGTGTTAACACATCATTCGGAAATGATATGATACGAAGGTACGATATGCGTTAACGGCATGACAATGCTATTTTTTGCAAAAGTTGTTATTTATGATCAATTATTCATGCATGCTCTGTGTCTTTTCTTTTTTTGCCGCAATTACATTCTTTGCATTGCTGTTCCATCTAGACCCTGAAACAGAACCATGGGGGGAAAGTCTATCAGAAGCGAGCCGAGAACCATGGGGGGAAAGTCTATCAGAAGCGAGCCGAGCGAGCTCGTAGTCTCCGAAGCCGCTCGGAAGATCTTAGAAAAGGCAGGGTGGTTAACTTATTTTGGCCGCCTGCGCAAATCAAACGAAATAGTGGCCATGGAATTCCTGCAGAATTTGCAGGAAGAACACTCAGTGGTAGATGGGAAGCAGATAGCAGTCACGAAGGAAATAATCGCGGAAGTAACCGGATTACCAGACTCCGGTCCAATATGGACGACAAAGAAAGAAAGACTGCAAAAGATCGTAGAAATCTTCCAAGATGAAGGGCAGAAGCTGACAGTGAAGGGAAAAGGAGTGATGCCGGCAACACTGGGAGAACCTTGGAGCGAACTGGCAAAGGTAGTACAGAGCTACATCACCTGCGAAGGACGAAAAGATGTGGTAAGGTCGCGTCACCTTAAGCTCTTAGCTGTGTTAAAAGGAAAATGTGCTGTGAATCTCCCTGCATTGTTAAATTCATTGCTGCATGATGCCTCTCGGAGCCTGAAAAAGGCACACCATGAAGACGCAGTGGTTAGCCACCACGGGTTAATCCGCCTGATAGTGACATACAGTCTCGCTCAGCAGCAGAGTAGCTGACGGGAACTTATTACAGCAATTGGAGGGGAAGCAGCATCACCATCCCCAAAGGCGAAGCACCCCGCTAGCACCTCTGAAACACCTAAAAAACCCAGAGAATCGCCAAAAACTAAGCAACCCTCGGGCACAACCGAGCAAACGAAGAAACGCATAAAGCTGGGGAAACAAAAATGTACCCCTAAAGCAACTAGACATGCAGAAAAACGTAAGGAATTGCCCGAAGAAAGACGTGCTACCTTAAAGCGAAGGTATTCCTCTGGCACGCCAGAACAGTTTGGAAAACGCAGAAAGGTGGAGGTGGAAGAACAGGTGGCCAGCACCCAAACAGCCCGAGAGGCCTAGAAAGTCAGCTCGGTTGGCAAAGATAAGAGGTAGGCTGAAAAAAATCCAGCCAAACATTGACCAGCCGATTGAAATAATAGAGGAACCTCCAGCGCCAGAACAAATACCTGGGGAAAACGTGGGACAAACAGAGAACGAAGTAGAAGCTGAAGAAGGAAATAAGAATGATGACTCTGCGGCCGAGACCAGCTATCTAGAGGCAGCTACTGAGCAGCCAATTCAGGAGAAGGAGATGGAACAATTGGGGGGTAGCCATCCGCAAACCCCTGTGGAGGAAGAAGAGCTGGCCACCATCTTGGCCAGCCTTAGAGGTTATCCTTCACCCTCCAGTCCGGCAGAGCCTCCCGAAGGACCCTCTGAGGAAGAGACGCGTGAAGAATTGCATGATGGAATGGCAGGGGAAGAAAACCCCCCTGTCGTTGACAAAGAAAATGTGAATACCAATCAGGAACAAGCCGTTCCCAAAACTCCAGGAGGAGATCCACCTGCTGATGGCGTGGAGGATGAAAATGTTTGTCGGGAACAGGACGTTCCCCGAATGACAGAAGAAACCCTCGATGAAAGCGGAGCAGAACTGAGGGCCGCCCATGTGCCCACAACCGAGGCAAGAGAAATTACGAAGTTGAGAAGAAAACAGCAGAAATTGCTGAATATTATAGGCCAGCTTCGGCAGAAAATTCGAAGTCTGAAAGCCAGTTTGAGAATAAGGAGGACTGTAAGAAGAAAAAGAAGGACAAATACAGCTGGGTCCTGTCAGAGGAGAAGGCAGAGCACCTATAGGCATCTAGTAGGTCGATACTCTGCTAGCGAACCTGTAGCTGTTCCAATTGATACTAAGGAACAAAATGCTGTTCCATCTGGAATAGAGCACCAGAATGCCGTTCCTATTGACATAGAGGAGTAGGCTGATATTCCAAACAGCCCATTAGAACCAACGACTGTTCCAATTAAAACTGAGCCACAAGACGACATCCCATTTACAGAGGGACCACCATACCCCTTTATACATGTCAAGAAGGAAGGGGAAAATAGAGCAGTTCACACTGAGACACCACCTCCAGGGAAAGTTAAGCGACGAAATGTGAAGGTCCAGGCGAAATTTCCTGCCTCCAAGGAATCATGGGAAAGGGATCCAAAAACCAAGGCCTTGCACCGCGAGATAAGACAGGCCCAACAGGAGGCTGAACAGCTACGGGAACAAATGATCCCTCGAGAGAAATATGAGGAGCTGCAACAGGAAGTTGAGCAGAGGATTCCTCGAGAAAAATACGAAGAATTGCAGCAGAGGGATGAGCAGTTAGAGGAACAAAGGATCCCTCTGGAAAAACATAAAGAACTGCAACAGCAGCTGAGAAACATGAGTCAATCGGAGAGTCAGGCTTTTGAAGGATGGCAGAAGGAACAGGAAAAGGTTGCTAAGGTAACACGTCGACTAGATGTTGTTATTAAACAATTGGACACTGTATGTTCGTTGTATGATGATGTTTTGACTTGCAGGGCCCCCGCGAAGAATTATGCTTTATTCATCCTTGAAAGATACTTAAGATTGAAAATAAAAGCTGTCAGGGCAGGTGCCCCCATTCAGATTAATACTGTTAATGATTTCATTGATTGTTGCAAACATTATGGGGTTAAGGTCCAACGATTATTATGCGAATTTTATTTGCACAATGTGGTGCTTGAGCAGGAAACTGACCTAAACCCTGGTCCCTTTGTGGGGGATATACAGCTGCAAGCCTTTGTTTCATTCGGGGTCAATCAGTTAAAGTGGCTCAGGGCTTACAATGCCTTTCAGAGGCAGGAGCACAGCCTAGATCTATGGGTCAAGGCTGAGCCTCAAGATCCAGTTCGCCTATGGCAATCACACAAAAGCCTTATGAGAAACCTTGGCATTATAGAACTACTAGGACCCATGCATGAGGAGTTGATCCGAAATAGCTTAGAATACTTCCTGGTTATTAAAGATTCCGCCTTGGAGGCTGCCAAATTCCGTTATCGAATTTCCACCCCAAGCGTCCAGCTCAGGGAGCCCTTCAAATACGAGAACTTTGAGCTGGCTGCTGAACGATTGCCCTTTTATGGCCAGTGCATTCTGCAAGCTGGACCATCATGGTTAGGATATCGGTTCCGTAGCCCAATTATCTGGCACCCTGCACTGGGGTACCAGGCCTTGTATAATATGCCTGCAGATCAGTTGCATTACTTCTTTGATAATCTGGTTGCCTATCATGGTTGCAGACCCCCTCATGAAGTACCCTCTCCAGCCTATTCTCTTACTGCTCTCCATGTTAATTATAACGTTTTCATGAGGCCATGAAACAGAGTAAGTCGGGGGGTGTGTAGAGCATTGGGAAGGTATGTTTTAATAAATAATTTAGTGATGTTTTAAGCAATAGTTGTAATCTTTTCTTTATTATAAAGTAGGGAAAACGCAACGAGAACGAGTCCAAAATGATCCAATCACTAATAGTTGTCTTCTCTACGCAGGGAAAGGTAAAAGCAGGAAGGCGCAACGCAAAACGAGAATTTGATGAGAAGATAACGGCTGTCCCTCCAATTCTAAATAAGGTTCAGACCAGGTCGAGTAAATCAAGAAAGATCAGTCCGGAACGAGATGAAGGACTGCCAGATTCGGAAATACAGGCCGAGTAAAGGAAGGCGTTAACAGTTTAGCGGATCACTCAGGATCTTTGATCCTGAGGGATCGCTATGTTCAATCGTTTTGTCGTCTGGAGAACTCCGCCGTTAATTGTATAAAAGGGGGGCAGCATTGGAAATGAGGGAGGATTTTTATGTTGTATCTTTAACTTTCTGTTCACAGATTTTACTGTCAGTTGAACTCAGACTATTGAGTCTCTCTGAACTTAGTTTTGTACTCTCATTGATGCGTTAATATAATATCTTTGGTGTTAATTTATCCCTGCGTCTGAAGTAGTTTACGGCGGTGCACCATTGGAAGCTTCGGGCCCGGCTCCAACGGACACTAGCCGATTGTACCATTACAATTCTGCTTTGTGTTGTTTGTTTCTTATAATCTGTTATGATTGCATGTCGTCTCATACTTATTCATCTGTAGCTTTCCTGTTATAAATCTCTGTAACAAGTTCATATCATACTTTCAGGATTCTTCGCATACTGTTGATCTGAGTTGTTTGCATCAATTACAGAATTCATAAGTAGAATATTTCAGCTACAGGTGATTGGAGTAATGGACTATTGGTGATTATCGCAGATCGTGTACATATGATTGACGTTTCCTGTCTTTAATGATTTGTTGTTCCATTTGATTAAGCTGCAAACTTGTATAAACGATTTCTTTCCTTTTTGTACGATTGGAAGGGTTGACCTCGCGAGACGTAGTTTCTTTACTACCGTTCCATTTACTGTCGTTCCTTTTATTGCTGTTCCATTTCTGAAGTTGCTGTTCCATTCTGTTTTCTTGTTGTTCCTTTCGCTTGCAGTTATTGAAGTGGCATGAGAGGAGGGTCAAGGCTGTTGTGAGATACAGCAGACGCTATAATGCTCCCAGATCATGATCCATACTCCTTCATCAGTTTCTAGGGGGATAGGTTACTAATTCCATACCCTCGACCGACGAAGTTGCTGCGTGTGTGATTTCTTTATGCAAAAGTAATTTAGCGTAGCTTAGCATCCGTTTACTCTTGTATTCTTTAGATCTATACTACGAAGCATTATCCTGACAAATAGCCTCAAATTGAGATATCCTTTACAATAACAAAACGCTCCCGGATTGACTTGTAATGTGAGATAACTAGAGGTGAAAAAGACCCTTGTTACAACTCCACAGAAGCTTTTCCCCTTTCCCTTTGCCCTTTGGATGGGCATCTAGAGAAGGTTCCTCTGCTCCTTTGTCTTGTTGGGTTGTTGAAGTACTTTCACCTCGACCCTTCTTGAATTCTCGATACATCTCTTCCACCATGGATCGCATGGCAATAAAACTGTCCATGAATTGAGATTCTGAGTCCAATGGGACTTCTCCGGCCATTCTCCTCTAAGAGTAGACTCTTCCAATCTCTGGATTAGTCTCAACAAGTTCTCCTTCTCCTAGTTTGAGCTTTGACCTAGTTAGCATTCAAGAATCCAGCACAAGCTTGTCTAACATTAGCAAACCTAAAGCTTTGATACCACTTGATCTGAAAATGCAATCTTAGACTAATATTAAGGTATTATAGACTCATATGCAGGATTTTCTTATATTACTTAGTGCAATGGATCGAAAAGATTGCAAATAATATAGACAATGAAGCAGTTAGAAAAACATAACAGATAAAAGCATAACACAGAAAATAATCAAGTAGTTCACCCAAAACTCTTGGGCTACATTTCTTGGTCCAACTTTAGTGGTGACCTCTCTATTATGTCTTCAAGAGCAGAGTTTTTACAAATGTGAGCTAAATTTGAGTCTCAACACAACAGGAATAAAACAATAAGGCTTTACTTCGATCCCCCAAGTCTTTCTTTGAGTACACAGACTCTCCCTCTCGCTCTCTGACTCTATTTTCTCTCTGTCTTAGCACTACCTGCCTCTGTCCCTGTCATTCGGTAGCTTTTCAGCCAATCGATGCTTGTCTGTTCGTTTTCCCTTTTGGGCTTTCTAGTTTCTGGTCTCTGTCCGTTCAAATCCCCTTTGAGCATTAACCAATCATGGTGTAACGTCTTCAGGTATGGTGGCCACCTATTTTGTAACAGAAGGGACTATTGGCGCATTGAAATCCCAAAAATGTCGTTTCTCTATTTACACAAGAAATACATAAAATGTTGTAAAAATTTGCGCAAATGCCTTTTATCAGACCTTGAAATATTATCAATCCTACCCTATAATCCTTTCGAATCTGTCTTCGGGCACCATCGCAAGTGATAGTTGATTCAACGGTTGCTATTGATTTTGGGTGGCTTATGCGCACGAAGATTACCCACTCGAAAAGGTAGTTTTCTCTCTCTGGCACAGAGCCAGATGGCGGCTAGTGTATGGGCTTGGGCGGAGCCTGTCCAATACCACTTACCGCCGGAGGCCCGCCCAAAATCCTGCTCATTACAGAACTCAAAATGTATATCGTTGCATGTATAAACCCTTTCAGGTCCGTTTTATCGCTCCATTCACAATTCCTTTGTTTTTCGTTTATTTAGTGAAAATGAAAATTTACATAGAAAAACTCTTGCCTTCCGAAACTCTATATATATATATATATATATGCACCCATAAAGCCCGTTGGGTCTAGCTTTATTGCAAGTCACATATGTATTGGCCCCACTCCTTTTTATCGCTCCAATATGATATTGCGATGCGATATATTGCAATCGCATATCGCATAGTCCCCGGGCCTTTGGTAAGCGCTCCCTTGTATTTTGTCAATGTGATATTGCGAGTTAACCTGGGCCGTCGATCTACACGCTTGATCGACAGTCATCATTGGCTCACGCTAATCGCTATCGCAACTTTCATATGGTAGCCTCCGATAGCCTCCGCTTGCCACCTCCGATTGCGATATGCCGATTGGATCTGGACTGTTGATCGTCTAGATCCGACGGCTCCTGCGCGATGTTGCTTAAGCTTCCATTTAACTCTATTTTTGCCATTTCTTCTTGTTTTTCCTTTGCGATAGTGTAATCCTCCTTTTGTAAAGGTTTTTCTCATGCGATAGTTTTTAAATATATGAAGACTTATAGGTTTTTAGGATCCATTTTGGATCAAGTAGGCAATCTCCCCGAATGCTGTGTTCGGTTTATCACGTTTACAAGGCGGTAAACTCAACTTCCTCTAGATAAAGGATTGCAAACCTAGTGGGGTATCCCTTTATATACGAGATGGTAGGGGGAGCACAAGTCTGTACTAGCATTGTCTAATGCTAAAGCGAACGACAACTGCTAGGTTTAATGATGCTGGAACACATATCTAGCCTAGACCACTAAATGTGAGCATTAAGTTTCAATGCTTCCTTAGGTTAATTCAATCAATTTTAACAGTTGATCTTGAATTAGGTTTCAATTTCAAGGCCCTACCACTGTCATCTGAAAACTCCTATATGCAGCTGTATGAGAAAAGAAATCTTTCTTCGATGAAAGTTAAAACTAATTGAGGGATAGAGAGAAGACAATCAATGCAACAATTAAAGAATGAAAACTTTCACTTATGCATGTCTTAAATGCACTTAATCTTCCCTTAAAAAAAAATAAGTTTCATTTCATTTCCATGCCTATGATGATGCAATTCTAGCTTCTCAATAATGCTACTAATGCAATATTTTTTGCTTAAGTAAACTAGAATGATGTTCTTCTTTTCATAAAATACGAAATGAATCTTTCACATAAAGCACTTTAATGAAAATTTTCACAATTCCATACAAACAAGCATCGGTCAAATCCAAATCATGATAAATGAAACCAAAAGAAAATTCTTCCATGAATCTAACAATCCAAACACATAAATGCTTCAATGGACAAACCAAGCAATGTAATCTATGCTTGGAATGAGAAAAGAGACACTCGAAATAAGAGAATAAACGATACTCTTTCACTCATTCAATTGAAAATGAAGCAATGAAGATGTTGCGACTGAAATATGGATTAAATGAAGCAACAAATCATAAACTTGACACAATGAGTAAACAAAAAAATGAACGGTAATTGACCTAGATGCCCTAGGGTCATAGAAACCAGCCAAAAAAAATAAAAATCAAGCAATGAAACTTCAAGCCAATCAATAAATCAAAACTAGCAAACAAAGCATTCTATTCACTTCTGGGCGGAAGAAGAGAGTCTAAGGGTCAAGACACAATGACACTGGAATGGGAGAAATTCTGATTTTTTTTTAACTCAGAGACTAGGGCAACTTCCTAACTCACAACTAGCATCGATCGGCATGACCGACACTACTAGCTAGACTACAACTAGCGCTAATGGGTTGAATGACATGACTGGCCAGGCTACAAGTAGCACTGACCGAGGGATTCAAACAGAAAATAAAAAAGAACTTCACCCAGGGCCATACTTAACACATCAGAGGGTGGGCTAAACCAAACAAGCACACAATCCAAGCTAATGAAGCTTTCTAGTTAGGGAGAAAACAAGAAAAATGAGCTAAGAGGTAGAAATTAAGAGGGCAAGACACACAAGAGGAAACCTTGATCTTCACATACAGGAATCGACACGGCTGCCTAAGTGAAAACATATGCTAGACGAGGGTCAATGTGACTGTTTTAGAGAAACCAATGTTGATCGATGCGACTATCAGAAAAATAAACGCGTTGACCGAGGATTCAAGGAAAAAAATAAAAAAAGTTCAAAGGCTAATACCAGACTTGCCACTGTAAATTTCAGGCTCAGAGTAGTAAACCAGGTAAATCAAAGAACACTAAAGGGAAATGGTGATACTAGAAAAGTTCACACAAAACCATAAAATGAAAATCAATCAATCAGAAGGATTGGATCCCCAATGGAGTTGCAAATTTGTGGTGCAGGTAAATTCTAAGTGCGGACACAAACAATTCCTCTAGCTCGAGAGAGCGGGTCTAGCCACAAACAAACAATCTATGGAATATCTCCATAGGCTAGAATCAAATAAGAGGGCCCACCTCTTAGTACGCTATTCCACTTGGTGACGATCTTTCTTTCTCACTCCAACTATCTTCCATTTCCTTCCTTCCAACACCTGAAACAAGTCAACAACAACAAACAATAAACATGATAACATACAAATTGCATTCAGCCTACTTAACAAGTTAAGAAACATTAAGCCATAAATATGTGACATGGCATTTCATGTAGGGAATAAATCGATAGTTGCATCTCTATTAGTTCAAGAAGAGATTACAACCGATGTCTTGACGATGTTGTTCTCCTCTGATATATCCAGGTTCCCACACACTTCTGCTAGAATCTCATGAATAGCCTCAACAATGGTAGTCTCAAGGCACTTCCCTTTAGTATTCACACCAAACCAAATTCACAATTATCCCTTAAACACAAGCTAGAAAGCTACAAACTATGGTTAGCTTGCTGACTACTCCAAAAACAAAACATCATCCAAAACTTAATTAAGACTTAAAGCCAACTTGTACTTGGAAAAAAGAGAGGTTTATATAGCTTGGATGGAGGGGAGATGGTTCCTCTTCTCATGGGAGAAGGCCTTATCTCTTGGATTAGTTCCATCCTAATAGGGGAAAGGAGCCCAAACTGACCTCCTTGACTCCATCTGTCCTAACCATTTACCAAAATTCTATTACGAAGCTTCTAGAGATGGAAGCTTTGGCTCCATATTTAAAAAACTTTCCAAAAGAGGATCAACGTGACTGAGAAAGGGCTCAGTCGATCCAATCGGCTCTACAAACATTTGTAATCCCTACATATTGGCGCGAGGAGGACACAGGTCATTAGCGTCGGTCTTGTAAACTGGGATAAACAGAAGGTTTTTGGGAAACGATGCAAAAGGGAATTGTTCTACTCATGAAGGGACACAATGGGAGTTTCTTCATGGTAAGAAAGGATGTTGGGTACACTGTACAGTTCCTCCAGGATCATGGACGGGGAGTACTGGGACAATGAAAAAATGTTGTGCAACAAGGAGAATGAATGTATTGCCAGATTCATTGCATGGGTCAAGGACCAGAAGGGTAGATTGGGAGACATCGGGGAGAAGGTGTATGGTTTCGATCTTGTCACAATTATATTAAATGGGATGATGGATGAATACCAGATGTTCATCAGAGGCTTCTCTGCAAGGAAGGAAACCCCTGCATTTTAAGAGCTAACAGGAATCCTGACATGAAGAAGAGCAGTGACAAAATTTGAGACCACAGAGTGTTGATCTTGCTTTGATAGCGAAGAAGAAGCCATATAAAGGGAAAAAAATATAGGGAAAAAAAGGTGGTGGAAGTTTTTAGAAGAGACCATTTATAGGTATGTCTCCAAATAAATCTGATATCAAATTATTTTACTGTGGGAAAACCGGTCATTTAGCTAAGTGTTTATTTAAGAAATAGGAAGATGAGGCTAGAAGTAAACAGAGAAAGCACACAAGGAACTTTACTGATGAAAGTCACAGTCATGATATTCAATTATTTGTAGCTGATTATTCTCTTTCAGCTATTGAGAAGGATGAGTATGAAATATGGTTCGTAGATTTAGGCGCCTCTTCACATATGACAGGTAATAGACATTGGTTCGAAAATTTTGAAGAAACTATTTGTGGAGCTAACATATATTTAGGTGATGATAGAGGCTATCAAATAAAGGGGTACGGTGATATTCCAGTGATGTTACCTAATATTAATATCATATATATTAAAAATGTGATGTATGTATCCGGGATTAAGAAGAAATTGATCTTTGTTTCAATGATTGCAGATCAGGACCTACAATTCGAATTCTTCAGATCATATTGTGTCATAAAGGACAACAAGAAGGAACTAGTTGCATAATGAGTGCGTGTGGGAGGCCTATATAGGTTGAATTTCAAGAGCATGCCACACCAAGCTCTGGCCTCAATAAGATTGACAACTGAGAATCTTTGGCATCAAAGATCCGTTCATCTGAACCTACAAGATCTCATGTTGCTACAGAGAAAACGTATGTTTGATGGATTACCTGCTTTTCATAATGTTCATTTAGGTTGTGATGGATGTGAATTAGGGAAAATGCATAGAGAAGAGGTTCCTTTGAATGTTGATAGGAAGAAAACAGATATTCTGGAGCTTGTGCATACAGATATATGTGGACCTATTTAGACTAGGTCGCTAGGTGGTGCATACTATTTTATACTCTTTACTGATGATTGCACTAGATTCTCTTGGGTATATTTTATTAGAAAGAAGAGTCAAAAATTTCAATGCTTTAAAGAATTCAAGAATATGGTGGAGAAGCAGACAAGGAAATTCATTAAGATTCTCCACTCTAATCAAGGGGGAGAATACAAGTTGGGAGAGTTCATGAAATTTTGTAGGAATCATGGGATTATTCAATAGTACACAGTACCTTACACTCCGCAGCAGAACGAAGTTTTTGAACGAAAGAAAAGAACCTTTGTGGAGTGCGAATGAAGTATGCTTCAAGGTAAGGGTTTATCTAATGGCTTTTGGGTTGAATCCATTAACACTGCAGTATACTTGAAAAATAGGAGTCCAACTAAATTTCTCAATTTTAAAATGCCTTTTGAAGAATTTTATGGATATAAGCCTGCAGTGAATCATTTAAGGGTTTTTGGGTCAAAATCCTTTGCCCATATTCCCAAGGATGATAGGAAGAAGTTAGATCCTAAGGCCACAAAATGCATCTTTGTAGGATATTATACCGAGTTTAAAGCTTAAAAATTGTTTAATCCTTTGACTCATAAAGTTTTTGTGAGTCGAGATGTGATATTTCATGAGCAGATTGAGAAAGGAAATAAGGAGAACAAGCTTTATGAGTGGCACATTCCATTGTTGATGGAGGAAAGAAATGAGGATATGTAGTAGCAGAAACAACAACAACAGTAGCAGAAAGAGGAATAGGCAGGTGATGTAGTTAGTAAGTCGAGCCCACTAAGGTCTGAAGTAGACATATTTGAGGTGAGTCCATTACCGAGAAGATCAAGTAGGAAAACTCAACTACCAACCAGATTGAGAGACTATGCTTTAATTTCAAACAATTTAAATGTTATAGAGCTCACAAATGATAAAGAAGCTAGTCAATCTCATGAGTGGAGGGCCACAATGAATGACGAATTTGAATCTATAATAAGAAATAATACTTGGGAACTAGTTGAATTGCGTGAATGAAAATACCCATAGGTTGCAAGTGTCTTTACAAACCCAAATTTAATGCAGATGGGAGTGTAGAAAAGTTTAAAGCTAGACTAGTAGCAAAGGGTTATTCACAGAAAGAGGAAATTGACTATGATGAAACCTTTGCTTCTGTAGCTAAACTAAATACTATTATAATGTTAATTGTTGTAGATACAAAAAATCAGTGGAAGCTACACCAGTTAGATGTTAAGTTTGCATTTCTAAATGGTGATTTAAAAGAAGAGGTTTATTTAATGCAGCCTGAAGGGTTTGTTAAACAAGGGAAGGAGCATTTAGTTTGTAGATTGAAAAAGGCCCTTTATGGTTTAAAACAGGCACCCAGGTTTTGGTATGAGAAGATTGATTCATTTTTCTTATAACATGGTTTTCATAGGAGTAAGAATGACCCTAATCTATATACCATGTATGATGAACAGGGGCAGAAAATTTTGATTTCCTTGTATGTGGATGGCATCATTATAACACGTAATTCAGATGCATTAATCAAAGAAATCAATTTGTAGATGTTACAGGTTTTTGAGATGAAATATCTTGAAAGTTTACGTTATTTTCTAGGTCTGGAAGTGTGGAGAGACTCTAGGTAGACTTTCCTTACTCAAGGTAAGTATGTCAGAGGGCTGCTTAAAAAGTTTAGAATGGAATAGTTTAAGACAACATTAGTACCTTTGCAGCAGAACTTGAAATTGTGTAGAGACAATGGCTCTAAAGAGGTGGATGCTTTGTACAGGAAGCTAGTTGGTAGTCTGATATATCTAACTACAACTAGGCCAGACTTAGCATACTATGTTAGTGTGCTAAGCCAGTTTATGTCTAAACCTCTTGAAAGTCATTAGGCAGTGGCAAAAAGTGTACTGAGTTATCTTCATGGTAGTAGTGATTATGGCATTTTATACACTGATACATCTGATGTTACTTTATCAGGTTTTTTAGAATCTAATTGGGCATGTAACCTGGATGATTGACGATCTATCACTGGTTATGCATTTAGTATTGGATCTAGGGTTATAGCATGGAGCAGTAAAAAGCAGAGCATTGTGTCCTTATCTTCAACTGAAGCTGAGTACCAAGTAGTATGCGCAACGACATGTGAAGCTATCTAGTTGAGGAGGCTTCTCCATGATGCACAAGAAGAGAAGAAAGAAGTGACCATCATCAATTGTGACAACCAGAGTTCCATTAAGCTGGCGAACAATCCAGTGTTTCATAAGAACACGAAACACATAGATACTCAGTTTCATTTTGTAAGAGAAAAAGTCCAGTCAAAAGAATTTTTTATTGAATATTGTAAAACATGTGACAATATGGATGATATTTTTACAAAGCCTCTTGGGAAAGTGAAGTTTGAATTGTTTAGGGGGATGTTAGGATTTTAGGATAATCCTTTCTCCATTAAGGGGGAGAGTTGAAAATAATTAATATTATATTGTATTAATGGAGAAATGGTTACATGGTTGTAACATAACTCCTTAAGTTAGGATTAGTTCCTAGGTTGTAGGAGTTTGTTCTCACCTCCCTATTCTTTTGATATGTATTTATTTTCTCATCTTTGATTAATTGAACACGAGAGTGTATGGTCGAGTTTGTGCAGTCTCCAGGTGCAACTTGCTCGCCTGTGAGCTACTAGTTAATTCAATTCATGTTTTTCTTTCCAGTTTTCTAACATGGGGATGGAATCCTCCCTGCGCGTTGCCAAAGAACACGTAGACTAATCCATTGGTCTGGCCCCAAATTGAAAACTGTAATCTTCTAGGCTTCCAAATCTTCAACACACAACTGCAAACTAAAAATGAATGTTGACAAGTAATACCAATCTGCCAAAACAAACTAGTGGAAGCTAGCACACTACTGAAAAAAGATGCTCAAAGTGCTGAGCTTATTCACACTCGTACTTTAATCTGTTAAAACCACTACTAGATCAAGTGAAGTAAAAAAACCAGTGCAACCACGCAAGAACTTCATTCATTGTTCCACCTCCTTGCATGTGTTTCCTCAGAGGAAAAATAAAAGACTTGCTCAAGGGAAACTCATTAAAAATCTTGAAAATAAACTCAACAAAGGGAAAAATCTGAAAAATTGATCTTTCGTACTGAATCCAAAAATATTGCAAAAGGATCCTCAAATGAATACAAAAGACAATCATATTGTATCAACCTTTCAATTGTATTCCTATTTCCATTCAAATCCAACTGAAAGGTGTCACAAAGAAGCTAAAAATTCGCACTAAATTTCTGCAATGAATTTGTTGTTGGAAAGAAATACATGTCTAACTCTGACATTTACTGATCGTTATTTTCATTTCAATAATGATAGTTGACCAATAGCTACAAATTTTGACTATTTAAACCCTCTATATAATCAACTACTGGGTAGTTATTTGTTGTGTTCATTTTTTAAGGTCATATGGTTAATTATAATTTTTCAAAGCTAATAAGTTTCCATTTTCATAAGCTTTAAATTACTTTATAATTGATGTATTTGTGTTTTACTAACAAGGTTTCTCATTAGGTTAGGTGATATATATTGTGATAGCTAGGGCCTTAGATATCTTATTCTTGTAAAATTGGATAATGCATTATGGAACTAGAAAATATGTTAATGGACATTTTATAAATGACTCTTTTTCTTACCAAATTAGAGGAACAATATTCTATAAGCGACATAATGGATTTTCTGCGAATATTTTTCATTGCCTCTATCTCTTGGATTGAGTGGGTGAAGATCCAATATTTTATATAAATCCACATGAATCCCCTTCAGAGCTAGTTGATCAACCGTTGTCTTGGAACCGTTAAGAAAATATCTTTTTGTTTCTTAACATTGTCTTTACCTTTTGAGGAATCCCCTAGGGAACTATTAGATGTAGTTAGTTATCCAATTTTATAACCTTCTCTACTAATTTCTAGATTTTACTAATATTCTAATAGCTATCCATGTATATTATTACTCATGTTGAGTTCAATTTACTAGTGCTTGACAACAACTTAAGAAATATGTTTATAGTATTATTTCCACCAATATGGAAGGAAAGGGTTTACACCATATTAACTACAACCATCATTGTATTCTAGAGATAGGCAAATGGGAGCTATCAGAGCCCACACATAGGTCCAAGCCTTGTGTATAAAATTGTTCATCGAGTTGTTAAAATGAAACGAATCTTGAATCTATTTTTCATAATTATATTAATAGAGGATCTCCGAATAAATTATGCCAGGGCTTTAACTTATAAACTTACTCACATCAAGGTCAAACTCCAAGGGTATTTTTTTACCTAAATTATTTGGAGGATCTTGGTGGTTATGAATCTATAGTTATACTAAAAAGGCTAAGGCTTTAAATTTAGCATGTCTCATTCATTATAATGGTCCATCGTAATGGTTCATGAAGAAGAAGTTTTACTCTAGATAATTTAGTTTTCATGCTTAAAAGGATCTACTCCAACTCATTTTCCTTTTACATGGGGAACTTCCTAATGAGATAATCTCTAATACATGCTCCATAAGGAGGAATTTGAATCTTTACTTATAGCTAGCTAGAGAATCTTAATCATTGTTGAGGTTTTTTGTTACGCTAAAACTTGCAAGCATTAGTAAAATTTCAAACTCTTACCATTACATTGAATGGGCGGTTAGTCATATGTTCTTAGGGTGGTGGTCAATCCACATAATTGATTCACAATGAGGTGAGTGTGACAATTACTCCAACTCCCCCCTAGTTCCCCCTCACCCCTCAAATGAAACTCAAGGAATCAAACTTAGGCCAAGGCTCTAATACCATGTGTAGGTTTTATATTACACCAAAACTTGCAAGAATTAAAAAATTTCTAAGCCTTTACCATTACCTTGAGTGAGTAATTAATTTCATGTTACTAGTATAGTGATTAATCTATGTAATTGATTCCCAATAAAATAAATGTGACAATTACTCCAAAAAAATCATAAACACTTACTAAATACTTAATAGACATTTTTTAATAAAATCATATTATATTTATTCTATACTCTTTATTTTATGCTAACAAACCTAACAAAGCTAATCCACTTTACATTTAATAGCCACTATAACTACCTCTAAACATTTATATATTTATTGGTTTGGTCTTCCATATATCTATAAATTTATTTGGGAAATTGGCAAAATAAATTATTTGAAAAGTTTCCAAAATTTTTAACTCGAAACATCACTATTTTTGTTGAGAAAAACATTATTGACATATTCTAACTTGTAAATCTTATTACCCACTTCGTAAGACAATGTTTGCATTTTCTAAATTATAAATCTTATTATCCAATTTTGTAAGACATTGTTTGCATTTTCTAAATTGTAAATCTTATTATATGTTTGCATTTTCTAAATTATAAATCTTATTATCCAATTTTGTAACACATTGTTTGCATTTTCTAAATTGTAAATCTTATTATCTTTCTTGTTAGTAAATGTGGTTGCCTTTGTAATTATATAATTCGTTGGTATGAAAGATAAATATATTTTGATTTTAGCGTGATCATGATTATTTGTTGGTGTGTTAAAACAAATATGGTTATATATAATTTTTGAGAAATTATTTTTAACAAGTGTAATAGGTAGTGTTGTTGTTTAATATCTTTTTTTTTATGTAATAAGTAATTGATAATTACTTTAAATTAATTTAAATGTTTATAGAGTTAAACACTTCCAAAACTATGTGTATAGAAAATATGCTATATAGTAATCATAAATTTCAATTTAAGATGGCTTTACATATAATATCATATAATATTATATTTATATCTCTTAAAATTAAATTATTGTTATTATTATGTAAAAAATGTATTAAAAATTAAAATTTTTGAAATACAACATCTATCATATAAAAAATATAAAAATTAATTAATTAATTAAAAATTGCCTAAATAAATAAACTATATTTAAAAAAAAATATAACTAATTTATACAAATACTATGCAAATAAATTGATTTAAAAAAATATTGTAACTAAAAATATGTTGTTATTTTTTTATATTAAATTCATTATCTAATTATGAATTAAAAATTAAAAACTATCAAATTGAAAATCTTAAAATATAAAATATAATATAATATAATATAATATAACATAATATATGAATGATTATATTTATTGTCTTATATATTTTTATTAATAAAAATATATAATAAAAATAGATATTAAAATAGATTTGATTGGTGTACTTTTTATTAATTGTTATGACACTTAATTGCATACATGATTTTTTGTTTTATATATACATATAAAATTATGATTTTCTGTTTTATAAATCAATTTTAAACATCATGAAATTAGTTATTTCATGAAAATAATCAGAAAATAAATTTTAAAATTTTCAAAATTAATTTTTGATTTTCAAAATGTTCAATTTAATATTTAGTTTTTTCAAAACTTTAATGAAATTTATAAAATTTATATAGAAATTTCAAAACTAATGAAAAGTCAAACTTTTTTCGCCGAAACGAAAAACAATATAAAAAACTTTAAGAAATATAATAAAAAAACACATTCTTTCGCACAAAGTTTCAAAGTGTATAAACATGACTTTGCATTAATATTGTTTCATCTCACATGCTCAAAGAGAGTGATAGTCAAAGATCATGCACGCAAAAGTCATATAATAGACCTAACACGATGGAAATATAAAAGTCCCAAGATGCTTTTGAATGTTTCATCTTTGATTTGATACGTAAGAGTTACAACCACTCTAATAAGTTTCAAGAAAATCGCCTATACATTTAAGAATTTTCACCATCTCATATGTTTTATACCAAATATTATAGTTTAGGGTTAGAGAATTTTGATTTTTATTAAACAGATGGATAAGATTTATTATTAAATGAATATTTTTCGTCCATGATTTAAAATTTTAAACTCAATAAGAATAAAATTAACACAACCATATTAAAAATATTAATGTGGTTAATATATCGAAAACTTCAATTGTATCTACCATTGATAAATAATAATAATAATAATAATAATAATAAATAGGCTTAGACAAAATAGCTTTTTCAGTAGAATTCACCAAAATCTGGCAATACAATTTCAAGTATTTTTTTTTGTTTAAAATGCATTTTTGAATGCATAAATAGATTCAGCACCATGAAAAACCTTCGAGACACTCAAATTATGCAAATTAAACAATTTAAACTCAAGTTTTTAAAAATGTCTATCTAATTTGATTAAAATTAACTAGAAAAATGCCGTGAAAAATGCCATTTAATCTATAAGTTAGACTACGCCATAATAGAAATACTACTAAAAAAACTATTACAATAAAGCTATTATTATTATTATTATTATTATTATTAATTGTTATTAATTTATATTAATTATTCTTTAATATTTAAATAATATTTAATTTATATTATTTAATATAAATTAATTATTTAATAATAATATTAAATGATAATATATAATAATAAAAATAATATTAAAAAATATTATAATTATAATTAATGATTAAATATTATAGTTAATTAAAGATAATCATTGTTAATTAGAAATTATTATAATCATTTAAAAATAGTTATTGTTATTACTAAATAATAATTATTTTTCCTTTTTTCTTTGGAAAGATTTGGGCAGATCTACCCTGAAAAGAATCTTTTAAAGCCCATTGATCAGACTAACAAGGCCTAACCCCAAGGGTGTCGAGGAAAATTAACCCTGTGACCTCTCGATTGGCGAGGTACTTAACAACAAAGACTCGACCAAGTGAGCTAACCCTTGAGGCTACTAAATAATAATAATAATTATTATTATTATTAACATTATTGTTATTAATTAATATTACTACTATTATCAATTAATATTATTATTAAATAATTTAAGAGTATTCAATAATTTAAAGTTTAATAAATTAAAGATTAGATAATATTCTATAATTAAAGAATATTAATAAATGTAGTTGCTATACGCTGGTAAGCATATATCAATCACATGCCCAAACACATTATTAAATGTGGTTGATATACGCCGATAGACGTTAATAGATATGAATTTAATATTAATATTAATAAATATAAAAATATAAAAATAAAACAATAATAAAGCATTATATTATAAAACATTATTACCATTATACTATAAATATGATAATATTATAAACCTTAAAATACGATAATATGGTTAAATTTATAAACCCTATGAATAACATTATACCTTAGGAATATGAACCCTTAGATTAATAAACCAAAGAGATTGATATTATAAACCCAAGGGATTAATATTATAAACCCAAGGGAATAGTATTAAACTAAAGAGATTAATATTATAAACCAAAGGTATATAAACCCTAAGTTAAATGTTATAAACCTTAAAATAAAAGTGGTTGACCATCGTTAATTTTCATATTGGCACAATCTTTGTCACAATGCGACATTGGATGATGGTTGATCATGATTGATTTTCATATTGAGACAATCTTTGTCACAATGCAACGTTGGACCATGGTGGACCATGATTGATTTTCATATTGAGACAATCTTTGTCACAATGTGACCTTGGACCATGGTCAAATGGTTGACCATGGTTGATTTTCATATTGAGACAAACTTTGTCACAATGAGACGTTGGACTATGGTTGATTTTCATATTTTAAAAATCTTTGTCACATTGTGACTTTGGACCATGGTTGACCATGATTATAAACCCAAATGATTTATATTAAACCCAAGGATTTCTTTTATAAACCCTATGAATAATATTATATCCTAGGAAAATGAACCCTTATATTAATAAACCCAAGGGATTGATATTATAAACCTAAGGGATTAATACTAAAAACCCAAGGGATTATAAACGCAAAGGAATAATATTAAACCCAAGGGGCTAATATTATAAACCCAAGGTATATAAAACGTAAGATAAATATTATAAGCCCTAAAATGAACATGGTTTACCATGTTAGAACATGGTTGATTCTCATATTGAGACAATATTTGTCATAATGCGAGGTTGGACCATGGTTATGATTGATTTTTATATCAAGACAATCTTTGTCACAATGTGACGTAGGACCATGGCTGATTTTCATGTTGAGAAATTTTTTGTCACAATGTGGTGTTGGACCATGGTTGAATATGGTTGACCATGATTACAAACCCAAGGGATTTATATCAAACCCAAGATTAATATTATAAAAATTATGAATGATATTATACCTACGAAAATGAACCCTTAGATTAATAAACTCAAGGGATTGATATTATAAACCCAAGGGATTACAAACCTAGAGAAATAATATAAACCCAAGGGATTAATATTATAAACCCAAGGTATATAAACCCTAAGATAAATACTATAAGCCCTAAAACGAACATGGTTTACCATGGTTGATTTTCATATTAAGACAATCTTTGTCACAATGCGAGGTTAGATCATGGTTAACCACGATTGATTTTCATGTTGAGACAATCTTTGTCACAATGTTACGTGGGACCATAGTTGATTTTCATATTGGAAAAATCTTTGTCACAATGTGACGTTAGACCATGGTTGACTATAGATGGTTATAAATCCAAAAAATTTATATTAAACCCAAGGGATTTATATTAAACCCAAAGATTAATTTTATAAATTCTATAAATAATATTATACTTAGGAATACGAACCCTTAGATTAATTAACTCAAAAAAAATAATTTTCATCTAATACACAATATGAATTGATTTTTAATTTCAAACCTAACCATATTAAAATAAATTTATTTATTTTTTATTTTTTCCTATAGGTTAAAGTCACGTCCATTCCATTCTGCCAACGTTTCTCTTCCGCTATTTGTTAGGGTTCTGTAAATGGAAATGTAGTCACGGGTGATGAAGATATGAGGTACTATGAACATCACAGACTAGTTGCGGAGAGGAACAAATTATTGTCTTCAAAAACAACCACAAGGATAGGCTTGAACCTGCATTGTTGAGACATGCACATACACATCTCTTTTTGTGCTTTTCCTACTTTCAAATTGCTTTCAGTGATTTGCAGATTCAAGATCATCCACTCTATTCTGCAGTGGAGGAGAGCATGCACAGAGAAGCCATGCACAGAGAAGCCCAAACGATTCCTGCAGACATCTTCTGATAGGTCACTTGGACGACCCCCTCAAAGCGTTGAATGTAATTATTTCAACGCTCAATGAAAAGGAACCATTTGCAAATATCAAACTGTCTTGAATGACATGAAGCAGTTGAATAAAGAATTCTGACATCCCATATTTATGAAGAAGAAGGTGTCATATTTAGGGGAAGGGGAGTTCAAATTACTAATGGCTAAATATATATTAGTCCATTTTTCTGTAACTCGATGCATCCACACTTGTTATCTCAGATATCTCTATACTGTTGTTTTTATATTTTTTCTTTCATAGATCGGGACGACATGATGGTAATGAAGCTTCGATTGGATATACATCTTAGTTGTGATCCTGGTTATATCGATATTTGTTCTCGAAGGAATTGGCTCAAAGGGGTTTGTTTTCTTAATTTTATGCAAATCACAGGAATTTTATACAACTTTTCCTGTATTTTATATAATTTTCACTTTCAAAAAACTATGGAATATCATTTCCGGTCATTGAATATTGATTTGATATACTTGTGAAATCAAATCTATTTGAATTGTATGTGACAGTGCACATACCTCATCTCATTCATTTAATCGTATCTCCGTATGGATTGTTTATTAGCAATGGTTTATGCATGCAAGTGTATGAATTACATATTATTTATTTTTTAATAGAATATATGAAGTCTATATTCAAATATTTAGGTGGTATATATAAAATTAGCACAATTATATCAGTAAATCTGATTGGTTGATATACACTGAAAGCGTATATAAATCACATGCACAGTCATATTAGTAAATGTGGTAGATATACGTCGAAGGTATATAATTAAATAATGCATATAATCACCATTGTCTTGATGATGAACCACATTAGATGGTTCGAAACATTGACCAAAAACTTATGATGTGATTAATCCGAAAGAATTTATCAAAATTCATTAATTCATTATTAATAATTAATTCACTCATAATAAACTAATAAATAATAATAATTAACTAATTATTTATTAATATTGTTTTATTAATGTAAATATTATTAAATCTAAAGTTGACCATGATTATAAATCCAATGAATTAATTACTTTTTATTTCATTCATTATTTTAATTAATTAATTCATAATTAATATTTCAACAATAATAACAATAATTAACTAAATATTATTATTATTGTTAGATCTAAGACTTTTGTGATCCATAATGTAGATAAATGTATTTTAGATTAATCACATTATTAGAATTTGGTTTTGGAATTTGGATAAAGAGATTAAAAGACGTTTCGAACCAACTAATGTGATCCATCCTCGGGACAAAGTGAAGAATCAATCAATCTTAAGGAATAAATAGCATAGATGCATCATTGCCTAGAATTAGCCATTGGTAAATTAGTTAATGCGGTAAGAAAAATATTATTTAAAAACAAAGATAAGGAGTTATCTTTAAAATATTATATATTTAGTTAAAAACTAGTTAAATCTTAATAATATGATTAATATGAAAGACATTTATCTACATTATTATTATTTATTAATATTATTTTATTAATATAATTTTTTATTTTATAATTTTTATTAATTAATTAAATTCAAGGATTTATATTAAAAACCCTTGAATAAACTTATACCTACGAATATGAATCCTTAGATTAATAAACCCAAGGGATTGATATTATAAACCCAAGGGAATAATAAACCCAAGGAAATAATATTAAATCCAAGGGATTAATATTATAAACTCAAGGTATATAAACACTAAGAAAACTATTATTAACCCTAAAACAATCATGGTTGATTTTCATATTGAGAGGATCTTTGTCACAATGCGACGTTAAACCGTGGTTGGCCATGTTGATTTTCATATGGAGACAATCTCTGTAACAATGTAGCGTTAGACCATAGTTGATTTTCATATTGAGAAAATCTTGTCACAATGTGACGTTAGACCATGGTTGACCATGATTATAAAACCAATGGATTTATACTAAACCCAAAGATTACTATTATAAATCCTATGAATAATATTATACCCTAGGAATATGAACCCTTAGATTAATAAACCCAAGAGATTGATATTATAAACCAAAGGGATTAATACTTAAAACCGAAGGGAATAATATTAAACCCAAGGGATAAATATTATAAACCCATGGTATATAAAACAAAAAATAAATATTATAAATCCTAAAATAAACATGATTGACCATATTTTACCATGCTTGATTTTCATGTTGAGACAAGATTTGTTACAATGGGACATTTGACCATGGTTGAGTTTTATATTGAGACAATATTTGTCACAATGTGACATTGGATGATGGTTGCGCATGGTTAACCATGATTATAAACCCAAGGGATTTATGTTAATCCCTATGATTAATATGATAAACCTTATGAATAATATTATACCCTGGGAATATGAACTCTTAGATTGATAAACCCCAAGGATTAATTATAAAACCCCAAGGTATTATAAACTCAAGAGCATAATATTAAACCCAAGGGAAAAATAAACTCAAAGGATTAATACTAAAAACCAAAGGAAATAATATTAAACCCAAGGGATAAATATTATAAACTCAAGGTATACAAACCTTAATATAAATACTATAAACCCTAAAATAAACATGGTTCGCCATGGTTGACCACGGTTGATTTTCATATTGACACAATCTTTCTTACATGCAACGTTGGATTATGGTTGATCATGATTGATTTTCATATTGAGACAACCTTTGGCACAATGCGACATTGGAAAATGGTTGGTTATGGTTGACCATGGTTGATTTTCATATTGAGACAATTTTTGTGGCAATGCGACGTTGGACCATGGTCGACCATGGATGACCATAGTTGTCACAATGTGAAGTTGGAGCAAGGGATTGATATTATAAACCCAAGGGATTAATTCTAAAACCCCAATGTATTATAAACCAAGGTATATAAACCCTAAGATAAATATTATAAACCCTAAAATAAATATGGTTTACCATGGTTGACCACAGTTGATTTTCATATTGACACAGTCTTTGTCACAATGCGACGTTGGACTATGGTTGACCATGATTTATTTTCATATTGAGACAACCTTTGGTACAATGCAACGTATGACAATGATTGACCATGGTTGATTTTCATATGGAGACAATCTTTGTCACAATGTGACCATGGTTATTGACCATGGTTGACCATGGTTGATTTACATATTAAGATAATCTTTGACACAATGCGACATTGGAACATGGTTGACCATAATTTATTTTCATATTAAGACAATCCTTGTCACAATGTGAAATTGGTTGGTTTTCATATTGAGAGAATCTTTGTCACAATGTGATGTTGGACCATGGTTGACCATGGTTTACCATCGTTGATTTTCATACTGAGACAACCTTTGTCACAATGCGATGTTGGACCATGGTTGATTTTCATATTGAGACAATCTTTGGCATAGTGTGACATTGTCCCATCGTTGACCATGGTAGACAATGATTGTAAATACAAAGGATTTATATTAAACCCTAGGATTAATATGATAAACCCTATGAATAATATTATTCTCTAAGAATATGAACCCTTAGATTAATAAACCCAAGGGATTGATATTATAAATCCAAGGGATAAATTCTAAAACCCTAAGGTATTATAAATCTAAGGGAATAATTTGTCACATGCCCATAATAACTCATGGTCAACCATGTTCTAATGTGAAATTGGAACATCGTTCACCATCGTTGGTTTTCATATTGAGACAATCCTTGTCAAAATGTGACATTGGACCATAGTTGACCATGTTTGACAATGGTTGATCATGGTTGACAATGGTTGACCACGGTTGATTTTCATATTGAGATAATCTTTATCACAATGTGGCATTGAACCATGGTTGGCCATGATTAGAAACCTATGGGATTTATATTAAACCGTAGTCGAGCACAAACATCAAGTTGATCTCCTTTATTTTATTGCACACCTATATCACCACTTAAAGGACCTAGATGAAAGGATGGAATGTATAGAGTAGCACCTTGGCATCCTACCCTTGGCTAGAGACCATGTAAGAATGGTCAACCATGGAGAAAAATGGTAAACCAAGGATAATCATAATATTTTGTCTTAATCCCTGGTCAACCATGGTAATCATTATCAAACATGTTTGGTGGAGGTCAATCATGGTCAACATTGTGAATCATTCCCAACCCCATCAACCCACTTTAACCATTAATGCAACAATTTTAATAATATTAATGTTACATTTACATTCATATTAATGTAACATGAAACATTTTCAACCATGATCAACTAAACAATATGCATTTATATTTCAAATTTACATGGCAATCACTGCTTATTCAAATCATAAGCGTGCTAACTATCCAGAGCTCCCACCAAGCACTCATTATTTGTGTGCAATGCAAACGACCATTAGTCTTCATCAAACTAAAGAAGTACTAAAATAGTCTATTTTATTGTATACTTAATATCTAATCCAGGCTGTCGTGCGAGGGTTGCCCTGTGTGGAAACAACATATACAATATGCTGCATGTAACAATTATATTTCATAATATTCTCAACTTTTACAATCGACATAAAATCTGGTGTTCCACTCTATTTCACATAGGGATTGATGTTATAAAACCAAGGGGTTAATTCTAAAACCCCAAGGTATTATAAACCCAAGGGAATAATATTAAACCAAAGGGATTAATATTATAAACCCAAGAAATATAAACCCTAAGATAAATATTATAAAACCAAGGGATTATTATTAAAATCCCAAGGGATTATAAACCCAAGGTACATAAACCCGAAGGTAAGTGTTATAAACCCTAAAATAAGCATGGTTGACCATGATTTATTTTCATATTGACACAATCTTTGTCACAATGCGACGTTGGACTATGGTTGACCATGATTGATTTTCATATTGAGACAACCTTTGGCACAATGCGATGTTGGACAATGGTTGGCCATGGTTGATTTTCATATTGAAACAATCTTTGTCACAATGCAACATTGGACCATGGTTGTCACAATGTGACATTGGACCAAGAGACAATCTTTGTCACAATGTGACCATGGTTTATCATGGTTTATTTACATATTGAGACAATCTTTGACACAATGTGACATTAGAATATGGTTGACCATGGTTGATTTTCATATTGAGACAATCCTTGTGACAATACGACATTGGTTGGTTTTCATATTGAGAGAATATTTGGCACAATGTGACATTGGACCATGGTTGACCATGATTATAAACTCAATGGATTTATATTAAAGCCAAAATGCGAATATTATAAACCTTATGCATAATATTATACCCTAGGAATATGAACCCTTATATTAATAAACACACGGGAATAATAAACTCAAGGGATTAATACTAAAAACCCAAGGGAATAATATTAAACCCAAGGGATAAATATTATAAACCAAAGGTGTAAAAACCCTAAGATAAATATAATAAACCTAACATAAACATGGTTGACAATGGTTTACCATCGTTTATTTTCATACTAAAACAACATTTGTCACAATGTGACATTGGACCATGGTTGATTTTCACATTGAGACAACCTTTGTAACAATGAGACGATCAACCATGGTCGACCATGGTTGACCTTGGATGACGATGGTTGTCACAATGTGACGTTGGACCAAGAGACAATCTTTGTCACAAAGCGACCATGATTATTGGCCATGCTTGACTATGGTTAAACATGAATGACCATGGTTGAGCATGGTTTATTTTCATATTGAGATAATATTTGTTACAATGTGACGTTGGACCATGGCTGATTTTCATATTGACACAATATTTGTCACAAAGTGACATTGAACCATTATTGACCATGGTTAATCATGATTGACCATAGCTGACCATGGTCGACTATGTTCAACCAATGTTAACCATGACTAACCATGATTCACCATGGTTGACCATGATTGATTTTCATATTGAGAAAATCTTATGATAAACCCTAAGATAAATATTATAAACCAAGGTATATAAACCATATGATAAATATTATAAATGGTAAAATAAACATGTTTTTCCATGCAACAATGGACCATCGTAGACCATGCTTGACCATGATTGATTTTCATATTGAGACCATCTTTGTCACAATGTAACATTGGACCATGGTTGACCATGATTAACCATGGTTGAAAATGGTTGACCCTGTTGATTTTCACAATTAGACAATCTTTGTCACAATGCGATGTTGGACCATGGTTGACTACTATTGAACATGATTATAAACCCAATCGATTTATATTAAACCCTGGGATTAATATTTTAAACCCTATGAAAAATATTATACCCTAGGAATATGAACTCTTTGATTAATAAAACCAAGGTATTATAAACCTAAGGGAATAATATTAAACATAATAGATTAATATTATAAACCAAAAGTATATAAACCTTAAAATAAATATTATAAACTCTAAAATAAATATGGTTGACCATGGTTGACTATGGTTGATTTTCATATGGAAATAATCTTTGTCACAATGCGATCATGGTTGACCATAGCTAACCATAAATTACCATGGTTGATTTTCATATAGAGACTATGATTGATTTTCATGGTTGAAATAAATTTGATGGATTAATATATATTTTTATATAATATTATTTTTTTGAAATTTTATTTATTTAATTAATTTTATAAAACTTGAGGTTTTTTTTAATTATGAAATAATTAAAATAATATAGGAAAGTAATAATAGTTTAATAGAATGTAAGTGAGTAATCCATTCAATATTTAATATAAATTAATCAATAATAGAATCATCGGTTTGAATTTTTCTCTTCATTAATATAATAGAATCATCGAATCATCGGTTTGAATTTTTCTCTTCGTTAATATAATATAATATGTATGAGAAATGATTTACTCATTGATCATGTCTACAGGAAATTACAAAGTCATATAATTTAGAAAATACTTTATATTAAAGATTTATTTTAAATATAGAAAAAAGATTTTTATAAAATTTATGTTAAAATATTTATAAAAAAATTCTATACATGATATGAAAGTAAATGATTTTTTATTATATTTAATTATTTATTAAAACATATATAATAATAAATAAAAAAGATGTTTATATATACTATATAGGTTTGAAATAACATGGAAGAAAGTTCATTTTTGATCATGGCATTGAACTCTTTTTATAATATAGTGTGCTTGTCATCCTACGTGTAATTGAATTTCGCAGGACTTTTACCTATAAATAGAGTGTCACATTATGTGCTTATCTATTTTCTAGTAAACGTTGTAAAAAAGGTAAGAAGTAGTTCGAACATTTGTTGTAACTTCTGAGTTTAATATCCAAGAAAGAGTTTATGAGTGGTTGTTTATATCTAACTTAATTACTATTGGAGAGGCTCATAAAGATCATAAATTACAATATACACATGCAGGGCAATTAATACTGAATTAAAAATCTATTGGACTTCTCGAGTACTCTGCGCTCATAACAAAAATACTGAAATATCAAATTACACATTTAATTTTTCACACATGGAAAAAATGTCAGCTACTGAGGCAGACGAATTGTCTAGACGGCCAAAGTGACCGGAATCCGGGCAAAAAAGTTTCAAAAAATCTTGTAGAGGCAATGTTTGAATTGTATTTTTGATGGTGGAAATGGATTCCGCACCATCAAAAACGTCTAGGACACCTAAAATTTTGAAGTTTAACAACTATAACTTGAATTTACAAAAATCTTTGTCGGATTTTCTTTAAATATGACCAGAATTTCCATAACTTTCCGGGCAATTCCTCCGGCTAGTTAGACTACGGCCATGGAAAAACGCATTTTAATTATAAAATGAAATTTGATGCTGAAACGATGGTGAGAATAAGTAGATGAGTAGCGCCTCATGTGCCCTAAAAGCCTTCCATGCTCTGATCCCACAAGAAAACTTCCATGAGTTGATCTATATCTCAGGCATCTGCATAATTACTTACATATATAGAAGGGTGATTCTTTATTGAGCCGATAGAATGAACTCTTCATAAATAAGTTTTGTAAGCCAAGCGAAGGGGTTGAGTGCGAATAAAGCGCCTTAAGATTATTTGGAAATTGTAATTCCTATTTGTCTCAGTTGTGATTTATTTATCTATAGGAGTTTGTTCCTATTCCTTAGAGTTGTGATTCATTTTATCTATAAGAGTATGTTCCTTTTCCTTAGGGTTGCTATATCTAGATGTTTCCTAAGTGATTGTGTGTTCAAGTTAGTTTATCTATCTTGAGAGAACACCAGATGTATTTATATGTAATATTATTTGATGTGAATATAGAATATAGTCGACACTATCAAAATTTAAGTGGATTGTTGTCAGCTATCCACTCCTAGTACCTATAATATGCATATTAAGGTGAAGATCGAGCGGATGAACCAATACACCAAATGGCTTTGGTCAGTCACACCTGGTACACATATTTTGCTAGTAAGCAATGGTAGTGTTTCAATTCCTTAAATGAAACAATTCATAAACCTGTTGCGGTAGTTGATGAAGCATCATGGAATTTGAAACCATGGAGATTTCCCTGGCCATGTAACACAATGCCTAGCAGTAGATAACATTTAAGCCAAACACTATTCTCAGCCCATTGAATCCTTGCCATTGATTTAAATTGTCAACCCTACGTCATCCACTTGAACTTGATATATAATATTTTATTTCAATTTTATGGATATTTTATATTGAAATATTTTAGTTAACATAGATATTGAAATATTTTTATTTTAGTTAAAAAAAATAAAAATTCACCCCTTAATTAGATTCAGTCTAATTCTAGGTAAAATTTGATTCCTCCTCTTTCTTCAATAAGAGTTGTTGGTACTTTGGAGGTCAAATTATATCCACACTTTTGTTTTTATAAACTTCCTCTACTAGCCCAAAGACGATTTGTGATTAAAATTAGGTTTTATGTTTTATATTACTTTACTATTAACAATATTTAATTAATAATATTAATAACATTAATGTTTTTTATAATTAATATTAATATTAATAAATAATAAAAGTTGATTGGTCGCATTTATAAACTTGATTAGCATATAGATGATGGAAAATAATGCTTTTGATTTTATCTATTTTTATATGGTTGTACTAATATGTAAAATAATTATAAAATAAATAATTTAACAATGTGGTACTTGAAATTACTTTTCTACATTGCTTTCTATTTAACCACACTTGTTGGTTGGAAACACGTCGACCAAAAATTTCTCTTATATAATTTTTACCAAAAAACATTATTTAATATAGTACCGTTTTTAACACAATTCCAATTAACACTTTTAACACCGCTATAACTTATAATTGCATATAATGACACTAGTAAACCAGGAATGGAATGTGCACTCCTCTCCTCTACCTAATCATAAGACAGTGGACACACCATCCAAAAGCAGAGGAAGCTGACACCACAACCATAAAGACATTTATCACAACCACCAATGAAACAATTAACACATCTAGCATTTTCTTAATAGTGAAATCAATACCAAGGATAGAATGCTTGTCAGTGGCCTGGCTGAAGTATCTAATAACATATTAAAAAGATGCCTCTCCCAGCTGCTGGCTCTGGAATCTTGATGTCATATCTCGTTACAGATCAACTCAGATCCAATTCCGTTTTGTTTCAAAACTTGTCGTAACATTCCCTGAGATTGCTTCCGAGTACTGACAGATTTATCGTTATATTTTCTGAAAATTTTCAACTATTTTGCTGTTAGATGCGCTCTGAGTGGCAGCCATGACTCATCTCGTATAGCGCGCCTGAACAATGGGGAGAGACAGTAAATGGCATGAATAATGACAGATGGAGCTATGACAGATAGTGGGCACAGCCAGAGACACAGTAGCTATGAAAGATGGTTTGCATTGACAGAATTATTCCCGGTGTAGTCTGAATTACAGGTTTTTAATATTTTTTAGTTGATTTTTTTTCAAAGTTTGGTAGGGATTTTTGAGAATTATAAATTCTAGATTTATGATTTATACAATTTTAGTGTTTTAGTTTAGGGGATTTTGAGGGTATTGAATCTATTTATATATTCAAAAGCTTATTATTAATGAAGAGGTGATTAACCAATTAAATATCTCTTATAAAGTTTTGGATAAAACTCTAGCTATATAAATTATGTTTGCCAATATTATTCATCTCTAACAGATTAGGCTACCATCCCCAACCCCTCCGCCACCCTTGCATTAACTCCTCCCATTCTCTTCCAAACTATTCAAACTAGATTTGTCCTGCGTGGAATTTACTGTAATTCCAATTCATACAGGCCATTCTGCCTCAAGAACATTGTGAACGCTGGAGGCTCAATTGCGAGTTTCCTGAGAGAAGATTCTCAGCACACGGACGTAGCCTTCCACAGGTCCCAAATTCTTCCTATATGTTATTGAAAGATATAGTGTAATTCACTAGTTTCTTGTTGTTAACTAAATGGTTTGCGATGATGTGAAACTAGCCCTGTCATAACCACACCTGTTAGTTCTAGTAAGAATGATGTTGCAATAATTAACAAACCCTTGGATGATGTGAAGCTAGCCCTATCAACGATTAATCTGTTCATTTCATTTAATCTAAACAAAAATTGAGCGCCAAAAATAGCAAAAAAAATGACCCAAAAAGCTACCCAAACAAATATTTTTAGGGGAATTGCCTCTAAACCCCCATGCAACATATAATGCAAAGAATATGACACACCCAATGTTGTTGTTCTATGATAGATATGAAAAACAACTATGCTTGTATTTTGTTTCTCATCATTTTTCTATGCCATCTCAATTCAATTTCAAAACCAATTTGTACTACATATATCCCTATGAAAATATTTTATTTTTTCCTTGGAATCACTCTGATCAGAATTTAGAAGAAGAATTTATTATCGAATCACTTTCGGGTAGTCTAGGCTAGTTGTCGCTTAGCAAGTAGCAAAGAATTTTTTTCAATGAATCCTTTAAGAGATCTATTTTATATGCATTAATTGCAATCATTTTGACAACTATTGGAGCAAGAAATTCATCATAACTATTTTCATCCATAATCTCACATTATGTTGTAGGAAAAATTCAAGTCCTTTTTTTTGGTGGGTCAAAGAAGGATCATGGAGGTCAATCCATGAAAAAATGATTTTTAAATACAAACTTTCATGAAATAGGAATGTCACCAATACATGAAAACAACTACACTATCACGTAATGTTGAGTCCTTAAATGAACCATGTTCTTAGGAACTTGCAACATAATTGTGCCAACTATTGACCTAGAATGCAACATAATCCATAAAGTTACAAATGAATAGTGTACAATATGAATGAATTGTTGTGAAAATAAATTGAAGACTAGTGCTTGAAAAGTCAAGTCTCATTGCTACTCTAGTTATTTGATTGTTGCAGAAGGCCCCTGCAAGAAGACCTAAAGCACCATGGTATCACATCTTTCCCAACCCCAATTGTCCACCAAAGTTAATGAAGTTTCTTTGGCCTATTTGGTTAACTTTGAAATCCAATAATTTCCTTGGAATATCATTGACCTAACAATTGCCATCAAATCATAACTTTAGCCTACTTCTTTTTTATACAAGAGAACCATAACTTCTTCCCCCAACCATGCTTTGCTCCACCCACTCTTAACCCATGCAATAAGGTAACTTGTCCAACTTACAAGTATAAGGTACCTTTATAGTTTCAATATTTGTTTAATAAAAATATCTTGATACTAACAATTCATTAAAAGTTTCTTTTGCTACCTCCCTACTACTAATCTTGTCTAACAACATACATAACAATCAGTAACACTGATGTTGCACATAAAAAAGAGAGTGTCCAAACAAGGTGTGTTACAGTAAAAGCAATTTGTTCACCGGTAGTGGAAAATAGTTAGCTTTGATCAATAACAATATTGCACATAAGCATTATGATCATGTGAGCTGAAATTTAGAAAACCAACACTTACAAACAGGGAAAAAAATATGATGCCAAGCACCAATATCACGTGGCCATAAACTATATCAAGTTATGTGATAATTATGAGGGAAAGTGAACCTATTAATATCAACATAAGTTATGATTATATATCACATAAGTGATAATTATATGAAGTTATGTGATATATCACAGCTGGATGGAAATAAAAAGCTTATATTATACAACCATCTTTGCAAGAAGGAAAAACCTTCAAGTGGGTCCAGATGAGGCCAGGTTCATGTCCTAGGTGACTTTGACAACATAAATACACATCTCATAGCATGGAAGCTTAGCCACAAAACAACAATATAGACATCTTGCTTCATTTGCATAAGATATTTTCCTTGAAAATGGTGATTTGATAGTGAACAAACTAGTATTTTAAACCAGATTAGGAGTGAAGTCCAAAGTTTAATTGTCCAAAGGCATTAAACCAGATTAATTCCCTTAGCAAAAATTGAATGTACTACATCTTTCATGCTATTTTTTTTTTACATTAGGTGCATCACTAACCCGCGCCATAACCACTTCTTGTCCATATCTTCTTGAAGTGATCCCAAAACCTGTCATAAGATCAAATTGTTATATTACTTGGCAAAACCCTCAAGGTTAAAAAACTCCAAGCTTCCCCTGTTTTAGTTTTCAACAACCTCTGTTGCCTCTGCAAGGATTCTAAGCTTGTCCTTCTTGGCCAATGCCCTACTAATTCTTCTGCCCTTTTTCTGCATGGTTTTGGGAATTGTTTGAGGTTGTGGTTCATATTCTACTGGAAGCCCCTGCTCAGCTCTAGAAGACCCTTCTTCTTTCTCATCGATAATGAAAATTGGTTCCTTTAGCTTGGGATTTAGTTTAGCTTTCAACCCCAGCCTTAATTTGTTTGTGGGCCTAGTTCGTGGCCTCCTTGAGTAATCTGTTGCATGGTGAAATTCTCCAAGATCTTCACCCTTATTTCCAGCTTCTCCAATGGTTTCATCTTTCTTGTTGTCCTGTACTTCTGTCTGGTGTCCTCTACTCCTCCTATTATAAAACCTAGGGATTTTCGTCCTGTTGGCATTTTTTGTGGATTTTGCAGTAGCTTGGTGACTACTCTCGTTTTTGTAGCTAGAGCCCTTTCCTTCTTATGTTTTCTAGGAAATGTTTGTCTCATTACCCTCTTCCTCGACTGTTGTGTTTGCTTGTTTAATGCATGTAGGTACAAGATTTGAATGAGGTCGTGGTGGTAGACATCATGGGGATATAAAACCTTCCTTTTTCTTACACATGCCACCATTTTAATTAAGCTTTGATGCAGGAAATAAGGGAGATTCATCCTATTGAAACCAGCCATGTGTACCAGAAATATCATGTGATACAAAAAGACCTTAGAGAATCGGCCATCACATGTCAGATAAAGTTGAATCTGTCGCATTGGTTTAACCCACTCTAGTTTTAAAATGTTATAGTGGACCCCCAAGCTCTAGCAAGGGTCATGACAATTGTATTTTAGGAAAAAATTAAGGTTTACCCCCTATATTGGCTTCCTTTTGAACCATCTCTCTCCCTCAGCTGGTATTTTGGTTGCTTCTGCAATGCTTTCCTCTGTTACAGGAAACCCTATCCCCTCAACCCTAGTGCTAGTACCATCAAAAGAATCAACGAAATCAGAAGAGAAATTAGTTTTATACCTGGTGAACAGGTGAATGATGGGCTCCCAACCTGCTTCTCTGAAAAATGGGAATTCCTCAGCCCCATAAACCTGGAATACGACTGCTCCATCCAGCTCATAACGATTTATGTTTCCACTCTTGCCCATCTGTCTGATTATTCCCATGTCCTAAAACAAAAAACCGAGGAACTACCTCGATGTCTGTTGTAGAGAAGCCTTTGTGTGCTCCACCACTTTGGAAATGAAGTATTGAAGTATCAATGTCAATTTCTTTTTCCAACTCTATTTAAAAAAAACATAGAAAACACACTTTTAATGCGCTTATGCAGTATATCATGTAGTATGTTTAATTTCATGCAGTATAAAAAACGAACTAAATTCATGTTTTTGGGTTTAATTCATACCGGCTCATAACGCTTCTCCTTAGGTTTCCACTGTTGCCATGTCCTGAGAATGACCGAGTAACTGTTGTCTGCTGCATATTAGCATTTAGGTTTGGGTGCTCCAACGCTTTCGAAATCATTACCACTACACCGCCTTGTTACCACCGCCTTAACACATTCACACCACTGCCTTGTTACCTTTTCCTTTTTCCAAAATGAAATGATATCCAAAGTTTTAATGTTTTAATTCACCATAATGATGATATCCAAAGTTTTAAAGTTTTAATTGACCACTTTTGACTCTTGACCACTTTTGACCACTTTTGAATCCTTTTTCTCTTATAACAATGCTTCTCAAAGTCCGGTAGGCACTGGAAAATCATTTTCTAGTGCCTACAGGAAGTGCTGAAAATAATTTTCCAGTAACTCATGTATATGAAGCTACATATTGGCTTTACTGATCTAATATGAAGCTACATATTGGTTTTTGGGAATAAAGAAACTAGTACCTCGCCCTAGCTAATGACTAGAGGAAGAGCCTACTCTTAGCTAATGACCAGAGGAAGAGCCTATGCCTCACTATGGTGAAAATTCCAAAACGGAGTAGGAAATTACCTAAAAGAATATCAACAGCGTAGTGGCAAATAAATTTCAAACATTTTAGAAGCCACATTGGTTGTCTCTTTCTCGTCAAACATAGTCCATAGTGTTCACTATATTGCTTGCAGTAAAGGTCGATTGTATGTGCCATATTCAACATTTAATGCTTTATGTCGACAGTTGATAGGAAAATCACATATATCAGATTGTACTCAGTATAACTTAAAACAAATGGGAAGTCTGGTTTCATGTAATATAGTTGAAGAACTGAGGAGATTCATTAGCAGTGTGCCTAAACTGGAGGAAAAGAGATACCCAACAAGTTGTGTTCCTTGTGAACAGTCTTTCAGAGGTCAATTATATTCTGATCCAGCATGGACACCTCCCTCCCCATTCTGTCCTCCTATTGCAAACACATTAATTTCTCCTGCTAGCCATATGTCCTCCAACACATGCTTAAATCAGGGAGGCAATATGGCATACAAATGTTGTTGTAACCATGTAACATCTGAAATGGGACAAAATTAAATTTCAAGATCAAGTTGCATCTTCCATGGTACTTACATCCAGAACACTTCCAGACACATAAGAGATCCGACAAGGTTCCACCAAAACCAAGTATACAATGAAAACCAAAACCCAATTTTAGTAAGACAAGCTTTCCCAGTACCAATGTGTAGTAGTTCTTGTATACATACTTGTAAAATTAGGGAGGCCCCTAATAATCATGGCTTTCTTTTAAACCCTTTATTGGATCTTGATAACTTAAAAAATAGAAATTGATATTGATATGCTTTATTTGTTTGTGAACATGAATATTAGTAATTACCTCTTTAGCTCTAGGATCTGCAGGTGCCAAGAACTAGTTGCCTTGACTCAATATGGTAGGGTTTGCACTTCCACCAATGGCATACATGTGCCAATGAGTGTAGTCATTGTTTACTATATGGAAATGCCCAAGTCGACATCTACATGCATTCATTCAATTCATCAATAACAACTCTAATTTACTTCTCATTAACTTCATTAGATTCAGCTGACTGTACATCTATTGCATTTGGAAAACTAAGGCAAAGATTAATATAATTATTTACCTAGGCATTCGTTCTACTAGACCTTCCCCAAAATGGTTGTATGCTATGGTTATTTGCATGATTTTGTCTTGAATATTACTGTCATCATGACCCAACAACATTACCTGCAGTACTCAAATACACACAGAGAAGAACAGAGAAACTACTGTTATAGATTTTCAAGAAAGAAGAAAGAAATTAACAGTGAAAATTATGAGAATTGATATGCTTAACAAAGGTAGGAAGACATGGGATGAGATTGAATGTGGAACCTTGTCATGGTCAGTGAAGTAGTTGTTTGAAATTGTGATTGTTGTGGATGCACTGACTGCATCAATGAGACCATCTTCGCATCTGGATAAGGAGCAATGGTCGATCCAAATGTTGGATGAGGCAAGGATCGATATTCCATCTTGATCTGCTATCCCTCTCAACCCATAATGAGATGGAGAATCCCTCACAAAAGCGTCTGCTACTCGATTTGGTTTCTTACAGTCATGAATGTGAATGTTGTGAATGATGATATGATTCACATCCTGAATGGTGATAGAATATCAATTTAAATTTGGGAAGCCATGATTATTAGGGGCCTCCCAATATCAATTTAAAAGGAAGCCATGATTATTAGGGGCATCCCAATATCAATTTCTACTTGGGAGAGACAATATGAAATTACCTAGGAATATGAGCAGAAATATATGTGTGTTTAGCCATGAGAAAGGAAATGTACCTAATATTGTGTATGTTGTGTCATCTAAGAGTAAACACCCATGCGATCCAAGGACATGGACCAGGAAAAATATTGTCTAGGAGAAAAATGGGAGAAAAGACCAAAATGCCTGCTAAGTGCACAAAATCCTTGGACTACTATGACAGTGAGTTACTGATGATAGGAGTTAGTAATCTTGGCAAGGTTTTTGATTGAGTTCTTTGGGTTTATTGTCATTTGATATCCACAATGTACAGATAGTTTTGTTTGTTGGAACAAAGCTACAAGTTATAATAACAGAGTTTCCCTTAGAAATTCAAGAGAGGCATGTTGTCATTAAAGGAACCCCAACTGTGCAACCAATAAATGAATTGTTTTGGTTCAATCGCCCTCAACTTATCCTTTTCTTGATCCATTTCACTCTTTTCTAGGTATCAAAATGATTTGCACACCAAATTTCCATTAACAAACTGAATTTATAAATCTTGTTCACTGAGTTTTTATGAGAGTACCAATTACTTGATGGTTACCTTATGTTATGAAGAATGATTTCCAGCTTGCTTTCTTCTTGTGGATATGGGTAAGCACTATCTTCTTTTTGTTAACATTAGTGAAAATTAATTTTATTATGTTATAAGGACATGACATACTTACACATGTCCCTCATAATAGATTGTAGAACCAGTATAGATCCATTTTAACCACGTTCAAACTTGAAAAAAGATTTATATGTCAAGAGATTTAATCCCTTCTAGTGTTTGTGCTTGGTAAATATGTGATTAAGATAGATCTATAGTGGTAATTTTTCATTGTTTATATTGTATTTTTGAATATTTTATCGTTATTAATATTTTATATTAAAAATTGAATGAGTTAAACATTTTCCTTATTAACAAGTAACTACATTATTTTATCTTTAATTACTTTTTCTTTTCAAGGGCATTGAAATATTTACTAAGGTAAACATTAATACACACATAATAGAGGAGAGAGTGCATGCTCAAATATATTAGTTAATATGGGTATTCAAACAATTTATTTAAGTTCTATATTGAGATATTTATAAGAGAAATAGGTTTTTTTAATTACTTTATCTCTATAAAGTTATATTTTATCTTTAATTACTTTTTCTTTTCAAGGGCATTGAAATATTTACTAAGGTAAACATTAATACACACATAATAGAGGAGAGAGTGCATGCTCAAATATATTAGTTAATATGGGTATTCAAACAATTTATTTAAGTTCTATATTGAGATATTTATAAGAGAAATAGGTTTTTTTAATTACTTTATCTCTATAAAGTTATATAGAGATCTATATAACTTTATAGATCTCTTATAAATATGTGATTAAGAGAGATCTATAGTGGTAATTTTTCATTGTTTATATTGTATTTTTGAAAATTTTATCGTTATTAATATTTTATATTAAAAATTGAATGAGTTAAACATTTTCCTTATTAACAAGTAACTACATTATTTTATCTTTAATTACTTTTTCTTTTCAAGGGCATTGAAATATTTACTAAGGTAAACATTAATACACACATAATAGAGGAGAGAGAGTGCATGCTCAAATATATTAGTTAATATGGATATTCAAACAATTTATTTAAGTTCTATATTGAGATATTTATAAGAGAAATAGTTTTTTTTTTAATTACTTTATCTCTATAAAGTTATATAAAATTATATTATTTAAGATGGACGTGGAAATATTTTATTTATTACTTGAAGAATGAAAGTGAAATATCAAAGGGATTTTGAACTCGGAACTTTCGGCGGAGACTAAGCAGTGCACGACAGGACGAAAAAACCAGGGTTTCTGATTGTTACAGAAGCGTTCTCCATGGAAGGACGTAAAGGAGGGAGCTCCACTCCCTCCTACAAGCAGGTTGTGGCCAACAGGGGAAAAAAAACCAATGGAAAATGATAGGGAGCCTTCAGAAGGAAGGGAAAGAAACAATGAAGAAGAACAGGAGGGAACTAAGTCAAGGAAGCATAATGATGCAAAGGAAAATGAGGAAGAAGACAAGGAGAAAGGAACAAAGGACAAAGCACGCATGGGACCATGCAAACCCAAAGCGGCGGTAACTCCCAGGATCATTTTAAATGAGCTAGCGCTGCAGGCGCATAGGGATCACATGCAAACTTATGCAATCATTTGTAAATTCATGGGTTTATGGCCCACTGAAAAAGCCTTACAAATGTGGATTAAATACCACTAGAAACCAAAAGGCATCATTGACCTACATCTTGGGTCTAAGGGTTTTTTCACTGTTGTATTCACAAATATTGAAGATAAGGATAGAGTGTTTGAAGGAGGGCCCTACTTTTATGTTGCAGCAAGCCTCTATATGCGACCCTGGATTATGAATTTTTTTCAGAACGCGAAACTTTTACATGGGTTCCGGTTTGGGCAAGACTCTATTCTCTACCTCTTGATTACTGGCAAACGGAATCTCTAGCCACCATAGGAAATAAGTTAGGTCGTTTTGTCAAAGTTTCCGAGGCCACTAGAAGGGGAAAGTATACTTCCTTTGCTAGAATATGTGTGGAAATGGATCTCTCTGGAGCTCTGTCGGACGAGGTTATTTTGGAGGTTTTTGATGAAGAATGGATATAAACAGTAGATTATGAACATATCCCATTCAGATGTCGCAAATGTCATGAGCATGGACACCTGTTCAAAGACTGCCCTCTTAGTAAAATAGAGAACAAAAACAAAAATGACATAATGAAGGATTCAAAAAGCTTCTTCAAGGTGGAACATAAAGGAAAATGAAGCAAAAGAGGACCAAAATCACGTAAATCAGTAGGGAAACAAGCTAACCAAAACATGTTTCATGTCCTTGAAGTAGATGAAGGTTATATAGAAACAAATCAGGCAAAGGAAGGAAGTTCAGTGGAGGAGGAGAAAGTAGAAGATAGGGAACAAATACAAGATAATAACAAATAGAAAGAATTTATGTTGAATGATGCAAAACAGGATATGGACCATGAAATGACCCAAAGTGAGATGGAAATGGAGGACCATGAGATCCGGGAAATTCTTGAGAAAGAGAACCTAGATTTGGAAGGTTTCTTGAATCAAGGAACCAAAGAAGGGTTATACTCGTTACCTACAGAGGAGTTCAACAGAGTTCAACAACTATTTTTATGGAAAACCCATACTAAAGGGGTGGACAGACAAAAATACAAAGATAGGCAGGGCAACAAAGGAGTGAAAACAATGAAAAACACAGCAGGACTAGCACCCAGAAACCCAGAGAAGAAACGGGGCAGAAAAAAGTAGAATGAGCTATTGATGGAATGTGGAAAGCTAATGATAGATTCAGGTAAGATGAAAGACCTATCTAGTTACTCCTTTACTAATCTTTAATTATGAAGTTCACTTCTTGGAATATCAGGGGTCTAGGTAGTAAAAGAAAACAAAGATTACTAAATAATAGAATGAAACAAGCAGCTCCAGATATGATTTTCATCCAGGAAACTAAGTGTTCCATCCAAAAGATAAGAGATATCCATAGTAAATGGCTCAATAGATTTGAGTTTCTAGAAGTCAAAGCAAAGAATACAGCAGGAGGTATTCTCACTCTTTGGACTCCATAGAAAATTGGCTTAATAGATGTGGAGGCATCTAGGGATTATTTATCTGTAGTCATTAAACCTGTGGGAGACAAGGAAACCTACCTGGTAACGAATGTTTACGGCCCTCAAAGAATGGAAGACAAACTCAGGTTTATAAACTCTCTGGAGAATCTTAGAGACAGACATGCAAGAATACCCTGGATCCTGGGAGGTGATTTCAACATGATCAAATCACTTACGAAAAAAAGAGGGAACTAGAGTTCTAGGCAAAGATTCTTTGGATTTTCAAACCTTTATCAATAAGATGAATCTGGTTGACATTGTAACAAGTAATGGAATCTTTACTTGGAACAATAAAAGAGGAGGAGAGTCTCGGGTAGCCTCTAAATTAGACAAATTCATAATCTCAGAGGATCTTATGTTCAATGACAAGGAAATGGTGGCAAGTATGCTCCCATTTGGAAGCTCAGATCACTGGCTGGTACAATTGGAGGTTCAAGGCATTGGCACCCCCAGGAACAGACCTTTTCAATTTGAGAACATCTGGCTTACCCACCCAAATTTCATCATCAACATAGCCAAATGTTGGTTAGAATATTTAAACATTCAGGGCACCAGAATGTTCCTTCTTCAGAAAAGACTAAAACACATCAAGCTCCGGCTTAAAGATTGGAACAAGAATGAATTTGGTAACATCTTTGAAGAGAAAAAAACTATTGAAGGTAAAATGCAGGAACTCAACCAAGCCCTTATCATGGAGGGACATGATAAAGCCAGAAGTGATCAAGCCACCAAATATCATCAAAACTGGGAGAATTTATGCAAACAAGAGGAAATATTTTGGAGACAAAAATCTAGAGTTCAGTGGCTAAAAGAAGGTGAACGTAATACCATATTTTTCCACAAATCCACCATAGCAAACAGAGCTCATAACAAAATTTCTTTGATCAAGGATGAAAGAGGAAATCTTCTCAATTCTCATGAAGAAATAGAAGTAGTTCTAGTCCATCACTTTCAAAACATAGCAAAGGAAACCTGTTATGATAGAGAACTACACATCCTGAACTTCACTAAGCATATACACAGGATGGTTTCCATAGAGGATAATTCCAACCTTTACAGGCCAGTGACTGAAGAGGAAGTTAGTGGAGTACTCAAAGAAATGCAGAATGGGAAGGCGCCAGGCCCAGATGGTTTCAATGTTGACTTCTTCAAAGCTTGCTGGAATATTGTCAAACAGGACATTCTGCAGGTTGTTGAAGATTCCAGAACGAACAAAACCATTTTGAAGGCTCTGAACACCTCTTTTATAGCCCTGATCCCTAAACAGGAGTTGGCTCAAACCCTTGATAGGTTTATACCTATAGCTTTGTGCAACGTGGTTTACAAGATAATATCTAAAGTTGTTGCAAATAGACTCAAACCCCTCCTTCCTTCACTAGTTTCAGGGGAGCAATCTGGATATGTGGAAGGAAGGCAAATTCTTAATAACATCATTCAAGCACATGAAGTGGTGCATTCTCTTACTAGCAAAAGAAAGGCTGGAATGATCATGCAACTGGATATAGCCAAAGCTTATGATAAGCTGAACTATATCTATATCAGGAAAGTTCTTATTGCTTTCGGCTTCGACCACAATTGGGTAAGATGGATCATGGCTTTGGTCACTTCTTCCAGTTTTTCAATTCTGGTCAATGGTTCTCCTTTGGATACTTTTATTCCTTCTAGAGGCCTTAGGCAGGGTGACCCTCTCTCTCCCTTTCTCTTCATCTTCATGATGGAAGGATTGGATAGGTCTATCAAGAACGCAAAAGAAGTTGGTAAACTCAAGGGTCTCCAACTCTCGGACAATGGATAGGCCTTGAATTATCAACAATTTGTGGATGACACCATGTTGCAAGGAATCCCTACAGTCAAAGAAGCTCTTGCTTATAAACAAATCCTCAGTGACTTTGCCATGGATTTAGGTATGGAAGTAAATCTTTCCAAATCTAAGATCTTTTTCTTCAATACTAACATTGCTATTCATAGGAACATATCTAGAGTTCTGGGCTTCCAAAGGGATTTTGTCCCCTCAAATTATCTGGGAGTTCCTCTAATGGCTAAACCGTTACACAAGAGCATCTAGGAGCCGATGATTAATAAATTACAATACAAAACCAGGAAATGGACTATGAGATATTTAAACTTGGCTGGCAGTTTGGTCCTCACAAAGGCTGTACTACAATCAATCCTAGTCTTTATGCTTTCAGCTATCCCCGCTCCTAAAGGAATCCTGCACCAAATGAGAAACATACAAAGAGACTTTCTATGGGGCAAGGGGGAAGATAAGAAGAAATGGGCCTTAGTTGCCTAGGAAAAAATCTATAAACCCAGAAACCACAAGGGTCTTGGATTAGATGATCCTGAGATTCTGAGCAAGGTTTTAGGGGCAAAATTATGGTGGCAATGGATAAAAGAACTAGAAGCACATTGAGTTATCCTTTGGAAAGAAAAATATGCAAGCTCTTGGCTAGATAATGATAGCATAAGGATGGATGGTAATATAAGAGAATCATATATTTGGAATAAATCCTGGGAAGACAGAGGCATAATTCAAGATAACAGCTTTTGGGAAATTATAGAGGGAGACTTAGCCTTATTCTGGGAGGATAGGTGGCAACAAGAACCTATTTTGTTAAAGGAGGATTTGGAGGACCTCAAAGCAGAGACAGACACTAAGGAGCTCACCAAAGTTAAGGATTTTTGGGATCAAAACAACAGTTCAGGGAAATGGAGAAACTGGAGGAAACTTGATCTCAGAAATGACAGTCCCCTAAAAGCCAAGGCTGAGAGACTAATGAAGATGTTAAAACAAAGGAAAATTCTAGTTTCAAGGGGGCATGACCAGTTGAGATGGGGCAACAATAATGAGGGGACCTATAATCTCAAGGAAGCTAAACTCATACTCCTTGAACTAGATTCCCAAGCTCCAGACAAGATTTGGCAAAACCTATGGAAACTTCAAGGGTGGATGAAAATTAAACTTTTTATGTGGCTGGTACTGCACAAGAAAATTCTGACCTGGGATAACATTAGGAAGAGGGGTGTCCTGGGACCTTCCAGATGCCAGCTCTATGAAGTTCAAGAGGAGACAATGGAGCACCTTCTCAACAACTGCATTTTTACTTCCAGATTATGGGATTCTTTCGCCTCTATCTTCCAACAATCTGATAGAGACATTGGAAGTCTTTTCAATACCCTCACCAATTGGAGAAGGAACTTTTCAGATAATGAAGTTTTGAGTTCAGCTTGGGCACTAACACCAAGCTTCATTATTTGGAATGTCTGGAAAGAAAGGAACAATAGAATCTTCAAGAATGTTAAGAAATCTCCCCAGTATCTCTATGATCTGATCCTAAAACAGATTAAGGAAACTGTTGGCACTGTTGTCCGAAATCTCCCTACGAAACCCCCTTTTGCAACAGAATGGAGGATTCTCTGTAAGCTTGAGCTGCAGGGGCTTGTTCCTCAGGGCTTAGTCAGGAAAGCTTCAATTCCTAAGCTAGATTTCTGGCATTCCCCCCCCCTAAGGGTTTTCTGAAATTCAACATTGATGGTGCTTCTAAAGGTAATCTGGGCACGACCGGCCATGGAGGGGTGTTAAGGGATGATAATGGAAGTATTCTGTTTATCTTCCATGGTCATTTAGGCAAAGCCACCAACAACATGGCAGAGCTAATGGCCATGGAACAATGTCTAGAGTTCCTGGTTCAGGAAAACTGCCAAAATACGATCATTGAAGCTGATTCTGAGTTAATCATTAACTCGGTCAAGAGAATAAGCTGGGGAACGAAACCGGAAAAATCCTCAAGAAACTGGAGGCTGATCCAAGTCTTTCAACGGATTCATAGTCACCTACAGAGCCTGAGAATAGTCAGTTTTTCACATGCAATAAACTGGCAGATTTTCTTGCCAATCAAGGAGTGATCTGCACAGATAATAGAGTGGCGATGGACTGGCAAGAGCTCCCTCAAAACATATTAAAAACGGAGTGTCAAAACCAAGCAGATGAAGATAAGACAGTGTTCCTTAAAAGAGCCATGGAGGCGGGCACAGCTGACCAACAGTTGTTTGTTTAAAGGTTTGCTCACAAGCGGGTATTTTGAGAGCAGCTTGCAGTGGTCAACAGGCGAATCCTAGGTTATTATGTTCACTATAGGTTCCAGTTGCAACAACGAGGACGATTTGGTTTTGTGGTTAACAGGAAGAATGGTGGATGCTTTAATACACATCGGGTCAAGGAGGGTTGACGCAGCGAACGGTCGAAAGCCAGAAACCATCGGAGGCCGCGAAACCAGAAGTTTTTCCAGTTGGCTCACTTTACCGTGACCTGAGCGGTTTTCCGTGGATCGCGACCCTCAAAAGAAGGAAGTGGTATTTCATTTTCGGGAGCAATTCCATTCAGCGTGCTCCACGTGGCGGTGGGGATGGGAGGAATACTGCCCTCATTGCACGCTAACATGTGCGAAGGTAGGCGGGTGCGATATCAATCTCAACCGTTGGATCATTCATAGCAGATCAACGGATGGGATTGATCGTGCATGTCTGCGGGTCCCAGTGGTAAACAACGGGCTCACTTTACCACGAAGTTTTTCTGGTTGGCTCACTTTACTGCGAAGTTTTTCTAGTTGGCTCATTTTATGGTGAAGTTTATCCGGTTGGATCACTTTCTTGCGAAGTTTTTCCGGTTGGCTCACTCTACCGCACCTTGAGCGGTTTTTTGGGTATCACGACCCTCAAAGGCGGGAAGTGGTTTTTCCTTTTCGGGAGCGATTCCATTCAGCATGCTCCACATGGCGGTGGGGATGAGAGGAATACTGCCCTCATCGCACGCTAACATGCGCAAAGGTAGGCGGGTGTGATATCAGTCTCAACCGTTGGATCATTCATAGCAAATCAACGGATGGGATTGATCGTGCATGTCTGTGGGTCCCAGTGGTAAGCAACGGGTTTCTTAACACAGGGAAATGGTCCATAGTCATTGGATTGAACAGACAGGTTCAATGGTTAAGATTAAAAAGGCAAGTTAGGATTTGGCGGGAAGTGGGTGTCCTTGATATTAAAAGACTCTTCACTCTGGTCATTGAGCCGCGGGTTAAGAAGTCGGACAGTTGTGAAACCCTTATTTTATTGATACTTTTTGTTCTTTTCGGGTCCATTTCCTGACCCTTGTATCTTTCTTTTGAGAAATGTAAGGTTTGGTTGTAGGGAGGGAGGCATGGGCTTTGATCCCGGTTTCAGGTTTTGATAGGGTCTCTCCATGGTCAACGAACATGCGAGAATTTTTGTATTTTATGTACTTTTTTCGATGATTAATGAATTTGAAGGTCCTACTCTTGCATTAGCAAAAAAATAAAGTGAAATATCAAAGAACAAGTAGAATGAAAGTGAAATACTAGATTGTAAAATGAGCCTTTGGTTGATTTTTAATAGTTCATTTATATAATTATTTAATTTTTGTTTTTTTGTTTTGGTTGATATTACTGAAAATTAATTCTATTATTTTTTGAGGACTTGGCATACTTACACATGTCCCTCATACTGGATTGTAGAATGAACCTTAGATATTTTTAATTATTTATTATATGGTTATTTAATTTTTATTTTTATTTTTGTTTTGGTTAACATTAGGGAAAATTATTTTTATTATGTTTTGAGGACGTGATATACTTACACATGTCCCCCATACTAGATTATAGAACGAACGTTCGACTCAATAAGCCTCTCAACTCAATAATCTTTGAAAATTTATTTTTAATAAAAAAACACTTTTAATCACATTTAAGGATTCGAGATGTAGAAATATGTCTTTGCATCACGGTTGTCTCCTTTCAAATGCTCTAAGTAATATTCAAGATAATGTACACAAAAGTCATATAATAGATAGGACATGAACCTAAGATGCTTTTCAATCTTTCATCTTAAATTTGTCTCAAATGTCATGTGCATAGTTTGATTGCTCTTATGTGAAAGCGTAGACACCACTCTCCCAAATTTCAGGAAAATGGTCTAAAGTTTTAAAATTTGTGACCATCTCATATGCTTTATACTTATTTCAAAATGTATGTTACTAAATATGTATTAGACAGGAAAATGTAAGTTTAGGGAAAAAGAAATTGTTTAAATTAAAAAATAAATTATATTTTTAATATTAAAATATTAGTATTATAGAAATATTTTCGGAAAAATCACATTAGAAAACTTTTGTTGACGTGTTTCGAACCAATAAGTGTGGTTTATCATTAGGACAAGTTGAAGAATCAGATCATGGCTACATGTTAAATAGGGATAGCAGATCTTCCAACGGCTAGGTTTGACTGGAAAACGACTATATTAGACTAGACTGGACAAACGGCTATAATTGACCAAGAAACGGCTAGATTTGACTAGTCAAATTATTTAATTATAATAATATTATTAGATAAATAGTTATTCAATGTATTAGTGTTTATATATTCTTCGCATTTTATAATGTTTTGAATGACATTAAAGTCTAGAATGCTAAATACAAATATTATTTTAATACTTTTGGTTGGTATTGAGTGTTATTTTAAGTAAAATGTTAACCATATTTGAGTTAAAAATAATAAATCTGGGGACTATAATAATGAGTAAAAAGTTAATAGATCTAGGTATTATAACTATTAGTAATAGTATGGATTTAATATTATCCTTAATAACTAAAATAATAATATTAAATATTATTAAATTATTATTATTATAATAATAGTATTATTCTTATAATTAATGGTTTGGGAAGCTTCTTAATATAAATTTATTAGTTAAGCTATCTAAAGAGAACTTAAACTTACTACTTAAATCTAAATAATTATCTTATAATGGATCATTTTAATCCATACACTTTGTAATTTCATAAATATAAGGAAAAGAAAATGAGAGAGATTTCTTGTTCCATGGTGAACTTAATGGCGGAGGATTGACTATTGAGATGCTTGAAGAAGAGATCCAACTCCTCCTAGCTATGAGACCAGATGACATTAGTTTCATCTACAAATCTTTTCCAGAGTTTGGGTAGGAAACGGGCTAAGGCTAAAGCTTTGGATTCAAAATCTTCCATAAAAATATTAGCAACAATAGGGGACTCGGTGAGCCCATGGCAACATCACATGTCTGCTCAAAGAACTCGCCCTCGAAACTGAAAAAAGTGGAAGTGAGACAGATCTCAACTAATTGAGTGGTATCAGGATCCGTGAGATGGTTGATAACCTCTGTGGCCTCCTTTATAGGGATGCAAGTGTAAAGGGAGACTACATCAAAACTCACAAGAATGTATATTAATTTTGGATTTATCAAGTGTTTAGTGATTAAATTTCTTTTCACTTTTACAGAAGTTTGCATTTCGATAAATTTGATCTCAATAGAAGCTTGGTAGATCTGTAGTTAAGATGGATATGGGTTACTTTTAAAAACAATTTTTTTGGAAGAAATTTACTCTTTTTTTTTCAGCGAACAATATTCACATGAAGCTATTAAGACAATATTTATTAGTTTATCATTTCAGGAGGATATGAACATGAATGTGTTGAAGATAATAGCCATTTCAACTAACCATCCAAAATAATCCCAATTAACATTTTTAAAACTCTAACAACATAAATCTTTTTTTTAGTTGAAGCAAGAGACAAGCCTTCTATAACATTAATAAAGAAAATTAATTACATCAAGTACAAAGCTCACTAGGACCGGTGGGCCTTGGGTCGCACAACCCTCGTGGAGAAATTGAACCCTTCTACCCGAACTTCAGGAATTCCAAATGACGGAAAATATAAACATTTACTGTCAAGAGCGAAGAGAAAAGGAAACCAAATCAGATAGGAAACCCGGTGCCCAAGACATATAAACTCGCCTGGGAACTGGTACTTATCCCAAATTTCTTTTTAAAACTAAATCTTTTGATTTGCTTTCCAGATCCAATGGAATTGAAGGAAAACTCGGAACCAATCTGAGCGGCTCTAAACCCCTGGACCCACCAACACGCATGTTCGATCTCAACCGTCGATTCTTCATGATAAATCCAACGGACCAGGTTAATATCGCATGGGTCAAGTTGGCCAGACAATAACGCGCGATGAGGGAAATATTTAGCACCCCCCCTGGCCACGTGTCACTAACTGAATGGAATCGCTTCCAAAATTTCAAAACTGCTTCCCACTTAGAATGCTTGCGATAAACCACAAACAGCTCCGAGAGCGGTAAAGTGTCCAAAGCGTAAGCACCCAAGGTTTTATGTCTGCCGAAAAAACCCATAATCCAGCCCCTTGCACTTATCCTACCATGCCAAATCTCCTACCAACATTCCTCAGACCTGAATTTACCACGCATTTTCCTTCTGTAACATCTGATTCCGAAAATATCTGGGATCGAGAGGCCGACAGTGAATTGCCTTCCACCGGTAACCAAATGAGAAAAAGGTCGTAACATCAAAAGAAGTAAAGTCATCTGGAATCAACCCCCATGGCTCTGATTTGAACCATCCTCCAATCTTCCCCAGCTTGGGCGTGACAAGACTCCTTTAAATTGTCCTGAGGCATATCTTGCCACTCCATCTTGACCTTACCCTCAATACAGATAACCCCTTGATTAGCCATAATGTCTGCCAATTTATTGGCTGATCTTCGAACATGATTAAAACTAACTGTGCGAAGGCATTGGAGATGAATTTGAATCCTTTGAAAGACCTGGATCAACCTCCAGTGTTTAGAGACTTTTTCAGGGGTAGTGCCACAGCTGATTCTCTTGACCGAATTAATAGTTAGCTCAGAGTCAGCTTCAACAATCACATTTTGACAGTTATCCTGCTTCATAAAATCCAGACATTGTTCCATAGCCATGAGCTCCGCCATATTGTTAGTGGCCCTTCCCAAATGGCAGTGAAAGATGACTAGAATGCTGCCATTTTCATCCCTTAACACCCCTCCAAAACTAGCAGTACCTGGGTTGCCTTTTGACGCTCCATCAATATTGAATTTTAGAAAACCCTGAGGGGGAGGGTGCCAGATATCTTGTTCAGTGTCTATCTTCAGAAAGTTCCTTTCCAGGTCCTGAGGAATGAGCCTCTTAAAACCCAACTGACAAAGAATCCTCAATTTTGCAGCTGAGGGAGGGTTCGTAGGGGTGTTCCATACAGAGGTGTCAACCATTTCCTTGATCTGGTTTAGGATCTGCTCAAGAAGTCGATGGGGGGGGGATTTTTTCATTCTTGAAGATTCTCTTGTTTCTTTCTTTCCAAACGTTCCATATAATAAAATCTAGCATAAGAACCCAAGCAATGTTTAGAAATTCGTAATCTGAAAAGTTACTTCTCCACTTGGCTAGGGTGTTGAAAATACACCCATGGTCTCTATCTGTCTGCTGGTGAGAGTGTAATTATTAAGAATATGCTCCATAGTTTCCTCTTGTTCACCACATAAATAGCATCTGGAAGGCCCCAGAACACCTCTCTTCCTGATATATCCCAGGTCAAAATTTTCTTATGATAAACCAGCCACATGAAAAGTTTGATCTTCATCCAGCCTTAATGCTTCCATAGATTCAACCAGATCCTGTCCGGAGCTTGGGAGTCTAGCCCAAGGAGTAAGCATTTTGCCTCCTTAAGATTAAAGGAACCCTCATTGTTGTTGCCCCATCTAAGTTGGTCATGCCCATCTGTGACTAAAATCCTCCTTTGTTCCACCAAATTCCTAAGTTCATTTGCCTTTTCTTTCAAAGGGTTGTCATCTCTATAATCCATGTGCCTCCAGGTTCTCCATTTTCCTGCACTATTGGTTTGATCCCAGAAATCTTTAACCATGATTAATCCTTTAGTGTCTGTCTCATTCTTGAGTTCCATAAAGTCCTCTATTAGTAGTATAGGTTCCTGTTGCCATTTATCCTCCCAAAATAAGGCTAGATTTCCTTCTCTGATTTCCTAGAAGCTATTTTTTTGTATTAATTCTCTGTTCTCAGAGGCCTTGTTCTAGATATGTGAGCCTTTTATATTTCCAGACATTCTGATGTGATCACTATAATGCCAAGAGCTGGCATATTTTCCTTTCCAAATACTAGCCCATTGTGCCTTTGGATCTTTGACCCATCACCACCATAATTTTGCCCCTAAAACCTTGCTAAGAGTCTCAGGGTCATCTAGTCCAAGACCCCCATAGTTTTTAGGTTTACGGATTTTGTCCCAGGCCACAAAGGCCCATTTCTTTTTCCTTTCCACCTCCTTACCCCAAAGAAAATCCCTTTGAATGGATTTGAGATGTTGCAAGACTCCTTTTGGAGCTGGGATGGCTGATAGCATGAACACTGGGATAGCTTGAAGAACAACTTTTGTGAGGACCAACTGTCCAACCAGATTTAAAGACCTTATAGTCCATTTCTTAATTTTGTCCTACATTTTATTAATCACTGGCTCCCAAATGCTCTTGCGCAAAGGTTTAGTCGTTAGTGGCACTCCAAAATATTTTGAAGGAAGGATATCTCTTTGAAAGCCCAAAATCTTGGAAATGTTCCTCTGAATGGCTATATTAGTATTAAAGAAAAAAAATTTGATTTGGAAAGATTAACTTCCATACCTGAAGCCATAGCAAAGTCACACAAGATTTTTTTGTATGCGAGAGCTTCTTTGACTGTGGGTATTCCTTGCAGCATGGTATCATCCACAAATTGTTGGTGAGTCAAGGCCTATCCATCATCAGAGAGATGGAGACCTTTAATCTGACCTGTTTCTTTTGCATGCTTGATAGACCTACCCAATCCTTCCATCATGAGGATGAAGAGAAAGGGAGAGAGTGGATCTCCTTGCCTAAGGCCTCTGGAAGGAATAAAAATCTCCGAGGGAGAGCCATTAACTAGAATTGAAAAGCTGGCAGAGGTCACCAGGGCCATGACCCATCTAACCCAGTTGTGATCAAACCCAAAAGTGATAAGAACTTTCCTAATGTAGGTCCAATTTAGCTTATCATAAGCTTTAGCTATGTCCAATTGCATAATCATACCTGCCTTCCTATTGCTGGACAACGAGTGTACCACTTCATGAGCTTGAATGATATTATCAAGAATTTGTCTACCTTCCACATATCCAGATTGTTCCATAGAAACTAGAGAAGGAAGGAGAGGTTTGAGTCTATTGGCCACAACCTTAGATATAATCTTATAAACCACATTGCACAAAGCTATGGGTCTAAACCTATCAGGAGTTTGAGCCAAGTCCTGTTTAGGGATCAGGGAGATAAAGGAGGTATTGAGTGCCTTCAAAATGGTTTTATTCCTCCTGGAATCCTCTACTACATTCAGAATATCCTGTTTGACTATACTCCAGCAGGCTTTAAAGAAGTCCATGTTGAAACCGTCAGGGCCGGGCGCCTTGCCATTCTGCATTTCCTTAAGGACCTCACTGACCTCCTCTTCAGTTACTAGCCTATTAAGATTGAAATTTTCCTCATTAGACACCAACCTGGGTATATGTCTAGTAAGAACTCTGATGGACTGTTCTCGATCTGGAATGGTTTCCTTCACCATATCGCTAAAGTGTTGAAGCAGCACAGCTTCTATATCTTCATGAGAATTGAGAACATTACCACCCTTGTCCTTGATTGAAGAGATCCTGTTGTGAGCTCTGTTCGCAATTGTGGATCTATGGAAAAATCTGGTATTTCTCTCACCCTCTTTTAGCCATTGAACTTGAGACTTTTGTCGCCAGAATATTTCCTCTTGTTTGCATAAACCCTCCCAGTCTTGATGATATTTGGAAACTTGATCACTTTTGTCTTTATCAAAGCCATCCATGATAAGGGCTTGGTTTAGTACCTACATTTTGCCTTCAACAGATTTTTTAGCTTCAAAAATATTGCCATATTCATTTCTGTTCCAATCTTTAAGCCTGAGCTTGATGTGTTTTAGTCTTTTTTGAAGAAGGAACATTCTTGATCCCTGAATGTTCAAATATTCTGCCCACCAGGTGGCAATGTTGCTTATGAAATCTGGGTGGGAGAGCCATATGTTCTCAAATCTAAAAGGTCTATTCCTGGGGGTTCCAATGCCTTGAACCTCCAGTTGAACTGGCCAGTGATCTGAGCCACCAAAGGGGAGAACTTTAGCTATCATTTCTTTGTCTATGAGCATAAGGTCCTCTGAGATTATGAATCTGTCTAATTTAGAAGCCACCTGAGATTCACCTCCTCTTCTGTTGTTCCAGGTAAAGAGACCATTACTTGTTACAATGTCCACTAACTTCATATTGTCTATGAAGGTTTGAAAAGCTAAAGAATCTTTGCTTGTAATTCTGGTCCCCCCTTTCTTCTCCGAAAGTGATTTGATCATGTTGAAATCACCCCCCAAGATCCATGGTAATTATGCACTAACAACATAAATCTTATATACATTAATATTTTTTTTTAAATATCAATAAATATATATTAACTTAATGTAAAATGCAAAATAAAATAATAATAAATTTAATTAGACTTCAAACTTTGAGAATATTTTAATGTTTAATGAATTTTAATTTCAAATAAATTTATTAATTAATTAAAATAAATTGATTATCTACCTTATGAGATCTAAATTGCAGCTTCAAGAGATTAACAACACCCATTCGGTACAAATATATGCTCCTCCTCTATCTATTGTCGTTTTTACATTCATAATAGATAGAAAATATATTTAAGACAAATGACTATGATCAAACAAAAAAATTGCACATATTTCTCGATGTAACAAAGTAGACTAGACTTGACAGAGAAACCCTGATATAGTTGTGATGCACCATAGGAAAATATGACACATAAACCTTCCACTTTTCCATGGCAGAGAACATTGTGACCACGGAAGTGATCGATCATCTGTGTTAGAAGGAACAATATTGCTCATATATATTGGTATTGGTTTGGCTTTGAGACTTGAAATTACCATGTTTTTGTGCTTCTTATGATTTTTTAGGCTATTGGAATATATATGTATATATATACACACACACTATGGGAAAAATTATGGGTTGTCAAAACATGTAGTCAAGAAATCACTAAAAACACAATTTAAACACTCCTAGTGCCAAATTTTAAAAATAAAAAAAAATATCATATTCCAACAAAAAAAAATGGTCCTCCAAACAAATTTACCATCTCTATAAATGACGCATTTATTAATACATATATTAATATTTATTTATTATAACAATTTACTATTATTATAATTAAATAATACAATACTATGTTAGAATAATATTATATTATTATATTAACAATGATAAGGTACTATTAATTAATTATTAATACTAAATAATAATAATCAATTCATTCTTTTCATATTCTTCAAATACATTAACATACTTAATATATAAATTATTATACTGATCATCAACCTTAATTATTACGGTTATTAATTAATGTAAATAACGCATTATTGATAGTGGTATGTAGCTTTATTAATATGGATAATAATTAATATTATTAGAATTCTTATAATATATAATATTAGTGTATAATAATATTAATAATAAAAGTAAAATACCATTAATTAAATTTTTTCTATAATTTATGATTTTTATGTTTCAGTTGTTTTCTATTTTTTTATCTTTTGTCTATTCTTGTTTATTATCACTGGGCTTGATCTTATTTTTTCAACATTTTCATTTTGATGATGAACTTTATTAGTAAGTTCGAAAAGTTGATTATCCATAAATCTATTGTTATAGATCCAGAAGCAAATCAACAAAAAAGGTATACATTTAAAGTCTAGGATCTTCAATTCAGTGATAGGGTAGAACTAGTTGTTGTTCTTAGGATTCCTTGATATTTCTACAATATGAATAAATTCAGCACTCAGGATTCACCAGTATCACAACCCCAATGATGGTCACACCACCGTGGGCTTACAATATTGGTGATATTTTGTATCAAGGCACTCAACTATCTCTCATGGACTATGCCTCTCGCCTATGTGCCTTAATCAATTCAATTCTTAGACTTTGCGGAATTAGGTTTTCAAAATGAACTAGCATAGTAGTTAAAAAAATTCAGCACTTAGCCAAGTATTCACATTCAATCTACAATCTATGAGATATAAAAGCTTTGATAATAGATAGTACAACAAATTACAAAGAATATAAACAAGGAAAGTTATAGATAGTGGTAGGGGAAACTCCCAAACAACTTCTCCGCTTTATATTACTTCAAATACTTCAGAAAATATGTTACAACAATTTTCAAGACTTAGGCAGTTGTTGGCCCAACCCAATGCACTTGCCAAAAGTGCTAAATCCCACAACCCAAGGTGTGCCCAAAGTTAAGGCTGACACCTTGCCCAATAAAAACCCCAAAAATCGGTGCTCTTCACAATTCATAAATCCAACTCTGCGACTTACCCAGGAACTCGAATCACTTGGGTTATCCCCTCTTCTTCCTCTGATGCGCCTTAGATATGATATCTCTTCATGTGATCTACACCCTTCATTTTACAGTTCTATTCCTCTTGATGTGTGAACTTGCTTGCCTCCAACTTCATGTGACCTCCCTCATTTATACATGTTATTTCCCAATGTTTTAACTTGGATCGATGCCCCTTGATGAGTTGGGCCGACCTTTGTTTCATTGTGTGGAAGCCTCTGTAGTTCGAGCGTGCCAGAATGCCCAACACGCAATGGCCGTTCAGGTGCTTAGGCGCACCTAGGGTGCAGGGGTTCACCCTGCCATGTGCTACACACTAATTCCTTTGACTCATTTCCTTCCATCGCACATCACCAACTCGCATGCCCATGTTGATCGTCTTGCCTTGTTCCTGCCATGTTGACCCCTCGCCCATGTCGCTCGGTCCACACTTGTTGCACATTTCGCATGACCCTTCTCGTCATGCTCTTCAGTTGTACCATGAACATCATTTGTCACATCGTTCACCCGTGCTTGTCCACAATGCACACAAAGTTTCCCTATGAGTGCCTTGGTGCTCCACCTTAGTATGGGCGTACCCAAGGCACTCGCCTTTGTGTCATGTAGGCGATGCCCATGGGCCACTCCATCCAACCAAGTGGCCTCGGACCGTCATGGGTGCCCATTAAGTCTTGGTGCCAACTCAGGGCCTTGACATCCTCCCCCACTTCAAATGGTTGTTGTCCTCGACAACAACTCCACTCAAACTTCTTCGCCAAGTCAAAATTGTTATGAAGCCATCAACACCCACCTACACTCAAACTATTTCTCAAGTCCTCACTTCACGAACTCTTCAACTTTCTTTGTATGAACCTTCGTCAAGGCTCATGTTTTCATGTGGGGAAGACTCTTGAATCTCACGTCATTAGCCACAATTCATTACAATCCTCCACATTACCCTAACTCAGAGAAGGTCCCCCCTCTAACTTGGTTGTATACTTCAATCGCAAATGCATCATGCCAATCCACCACACTTCATTGTCATGTGAACTTTTTCTGCCATACTCCAACTCAATTTTGTCATTCATTCACGCATTGTTGACCCCATGTCTTAGACTAGTTGGGTGATTAGCCCAACTGTCACATCTAACCCATGATAATGCACCTCCTCATGGCTTCGTTGGTTATTTCTTCAGCACTCCGTCACATCTTTTATTTTTCATCAAGAAATCCTCCCATCTTCACAGATCAATCCTTCAACCATTGTGCGATATCTAGGTCCATGAAGAAACCTCATCTCATCTCAAAATATGCTCCTCATCAAATCTATCAAAGGGGAAAGCCTTCACTTGCCTCATCATCTCGTCCATATGTTTCCCTTGGTCATGGACAAACAACCACATCCAACAAAATAGCTAAGTCTCATAAGACTCAACTCCTTCCCAAGTGTCTCAACCAAGGTACCTTTGTTGCTGCAACCACCATCCAACTCCAAGGAATCTTTCTCATATACCATGCATCAAGTCATTCTTCACAAAACATCCCATATTGTGCCCAAGGTATGCATCCCATATTGCATCAAATTTAAGTGTCCTTGACCTTAATTCCTTAACAAACTAGATACTCCAAGACCACCATTGAACAAAGTCTTCATCACCTGCAACTCTCTTGAAATTATTTAAGTCATCTAGGCTCCTTTGAACCATCTTCTTCCATCACTTCAAGCAGACACACTTATTTGGTCAAACAATCCCATCGCAAGTTGTCTCTACCTTCTTCATCACATGAACAGTCTGCTCATGTCTTCCTTCAAAATGACCATGGCCTTGTTGTATGAATGCACTTACCATACCCATTGGTCCTTTTGTGCAACTTCTTGACACCAATGTTATCATCTTATATGACATCCTTTCTTGGAACTTCTTCTTGATGCCCCTATGTGACATCTCTTTGCTAGTGTCCTTGCTTAACATCCTTGCATGATGTCTTCCATGCCCTTATTTCATCCAAGTGAATGATCTCAATCTAACATTCATTCCTTCAACTTCATGTGCACAACTTTGGTTGCTAAGCTTTTCCACTTCGGTAGGACCAACACAACTTCTACCATCGCACTCTTTCCCTAGGTCGGGTTACCACCCTTTGTCACCCTACCCTCATCTTGGCATCACACGTCCCTTCCTTCATTGTCGTCTCCCCCACTAAAAAATCGCCAACAACTTCTCCTTGTCCCAAACAAGACTCCAATGATGAAGTCCACCCAAGTCATGTATCATGTCGCCTTCCTGTTCGGTGTGTTAGTCCTTCCTTCGTTCCATGAGTCACGTCTATCACTTGGACGAATCTTGATTTGGCCAAACATGACTCATCCATCACATAAGTTCATCATCTTTCGCCCTTGTCTCGCACATTCGCACTGTCTTCCCTAAGGCCGAATACCATCCGAAATCATCAAAAATCATCCTTCACCCCTCAAATGAACAAGGGCATGCCCCAACCTTCCAAGGGAAAGTTACACTTCACATTAGCAAACACAAGCTTCCTTCGCCCATATTTTTGTAAGAACCAACTTCCAAATATTTCATCAAAACAAAATTCACTGCAATGCTTCATCCATGTGAGACCTCTCCAAGGGAGAAACTTCATCTTCCTTTAATGCTTACAACATCCTTGAATCTGGTCCAACTTCAGCATAATTCATCTCACCAAGTTCTTCCTCTTTCAATGACAAACGTGTAACACATACTTCACACTTAACCATCAGAACAACTTCCTCTTCATGTGTTGCAACTTCTTATTCATCACCACGGTCAGTAGCTTCAACCTGCCCAACCTAACGTTATTCTTCAAAGCTACAAGTGCCAACATTATTAGGCACACCTTCTTTGTGACCAAGAGCTCCCTTCTTGCTCTCCTTCTCAAGCACTTCAATCTTGACCCTCTTCTCATGAAGTAAACCAAGGCCCTTTCTTATTTCATTTGTTTCTTCTCCTAGGAAATTCATTTTCTTATAAATTTGCAAGAGTTCCTTCAAGCCCAAATCTAAATCTCCCTACCTTGCCAATGCATGAAGGGAATCCTTCAACACATAAACCTCCTCCTACAATTTTTTCCTTCTTTGTTGAAGCCCTTATGGAACAACATACAAATATGCCTTCAAAAAGATCAATTCTTCAATCATTGGGTTGCCTAACTCTCAATTGAGTTCATAACCTTGATCATAGCTTTCCACAGTAGTGATCAGTGTGCCACTGACTTCTTCACTTCAGGTAGACACCCACCTTCACAAAAAAGGCTATGATACCACCTGTCACAACCCTAGCGATGGTCACACCACCGCGGGCATGCAACATCGTTGATACTTAATATCAAGGCACTCAACTACTCCCTCTCGGACTATGCCTTTAGCATATATTCCTTAATCGATTCGCTCCTCAGACTTTGTAGAGTTAAGTTTTTGAAATGAACTAGCATAGTAGCCAAAACACATTATCACTTAGCCAATTATTCACATTTAATCCTACTTCAGTTCATTTACTTCGTTAACAAGTCATGTAATATGTGAGATATAAAAGCTTCGTCAATATATAGTTCAATGAAATGCGATGAAAATAAACAAGGAAAAGTATACATAGTGGGAGGGGGAGCTACCAAACAACTTCTCCCCTTTATATTACTTTAAATACGTCAAAAAATATGTTACAACAATTTACAATACTTAGGAAGTTGTTAGCCCAACCCAACGCACTTGCCAAAATTCTAAGTCCCACAACTTAGGGCATGCCAAACCTTAAGGTTGGCACCTTTCCCAACCAAAACCCCAAAAATCGATGCTCTTCATAATTCAGAAATCCAAATCTGCGACCTGCCTCAAAACTTGACTCACTTGGGTGAGCCCCTCTTCTTCCTACAACATGCCTTAGCTGCGATATCTCTTCCTATGATTTGTGCCCTTCATTATGTGGTTTTGTTCCTCTTGATGTGTGAACTTGGTTGCCTCCAAATTTGTGCAACCTCCCTTATTTATATGGATCGTTGTCCAATGTTTTAACTTGGGCCAATGCCCCTTCATAAGTCAGGCTGACCTTTGTTTTGTCATGTGGGTGCCTTTGTCGTTTGGGTATGTAATGCCCATTAGAGGATGCAGGTGCCCCACCATCATGCAAGTGAACCCAATGCACAAGTGTTTGCCTTGTCGTGCACCACATGCTAAGTCCTTCAAGTCATTTGCTTCCATTGCACATCGCCAACTTGTCCCCTCATGTCAACTATCTCATTCGTGCCCGTCGTGTCGACCCCTCACCCATGCCACTCTGTCCACATTTGTTGCATGTTTTGCCTGACCTTTCCTTTTGTGTGTGTCGGTTGTGTCATCGACACCCTTCGCGGATTTGTTCGCTCGTGCTTGTTTGCCATGCATGAAAACTTTGCCTATGGGTACCCAGGCAACCTGCCTTCATGTGGGCACACCCAGGGTGCTCACCTTCGTGTCACACACGACACACCCATGGGATGCTCCTTTCAACCAAGTAGCCTAGGAATGTCATGGGTTCATGTTTGGTCTTGGTGCTAACTTGGGGCCTTGACATTCTCCCCCACTTAAACAATTGTTGTCCTTGAAAACAACTCCACTTAGCAAACTTCTTCACTAAGTCAAAAATGCCATGAAGCCATCAACTCCCACTTGCACTTAAACTTCTTCTCAAGTCCTCACTTCACGAAATCATCAACTTTCTTCATATGAACCTTCATCAAAGCACATGAATTCATGTGGGAAAGACTAATGAAACTCATGGTCTTCAACCATAACTCATCGCAATCCTCTGCATGACCCCAAGTCATAGAAGGTCATCCTTTCCAACTTGGTTGCATATTTGAATAACAATTGCATCTTGCTAATCCACCGTACTTCATTGTTATGTGAAATTTTGTTGCCATATTGCAACTCAGCTTTGTCATGCCTCCACACATTGTCGACCCCCATGACTCATATTAGTTGGGTGCTCAGTCCAACCGTCATGTCCAACCCATGAGAATGCACCTCATCATGCCTTTATTGGTTGTTTCTTCAACACTCTGTCACATCTTTTATGTTCATCAAGAAATCATCCCATCTTCACACATCAATCCTTCAACTGTCATGGGCGCCCGTTTGGTCTTGGTGCCAACTCAAGGCCCTAATAACTAGTAAATTTATGAATCTTGTTGCAATTTTAAGATCTTAAACTTTAAAAATGATATAAATCTGCCCTTTTTTAGCATTAAAAAAAAACATTTTAAATTGGTAAATTCAATTAAACTTTTTGTTCCATTGTTGTAAAGTATTGAATCCATAATTACCTATTGTGTCATGCATGTGAAGAAGACAACATATAAAAAAAATGAGCTTGTGAAAATTAAGTCTCTAATAGGATCCACATTGCCAAGATGCCAAAAAAAGTGTAATTCATGCCCTCCATGTGAAGTAATGCAATTTCCTTGCAACATGCAAGGTGTTCATCACAAATAATCTGATTCCACAGAATTGGCAGCCTGATATTACATACACATCCAATATCAACATGTAAATCATTATTTTTTATTTTTTTAATTATGTTTATAGGTAAACATTTATTTTCTTGCTAGTATAAGGAGTTAGCATTACGATTTAGCTTACTTATTGTCGCAAATGAAATTTATGTACAAAAATATTGAAGATTGGGTTGTCGGGCAATAGAAACAACACAACTAAATAAATTTTAATATTCCTACGGTATCAGATTTAACAATTTTTGTTTCACTTTTTCTTATATATATAATTAATGAGTAGGGATTATGTTGCATCCAACATCACTTGTTATAATAATATTACCTTGTTCTTTGTATCTATTAACTTGTATTACTTCATTTTATATATAAATTTATTAAGTTGTGTTAACTCATTCTGTATTTTAACTAATTCGTATGTAGTGTCAATCATATATTATTTATGGATCATTAACTTTGTTCTTTATATTTAACTTCATGTCTATTAATTTTGTTTTATGCATTTATTATTTATATTTATTATCAATAGGAGTAATTTTGTTCTAAATGATTTTTGGGTAATGTGATTTGCAATCGGCATAATAATGAAGTGTTATGTAGCAAATATTTAAGTTTCAAATCCCTTTGATTTATGTGTGCCTACAAAAGGGGTGTACATAAACACCTAGAGGTTATAGTAGTGGAGGTTGAAAGCTAACCTATGTCACAGGTGTGCATAGACACCTAGAGGTTATATTGGTGGAGGTTTAAAGCTAACCTATGTCATGGGTGTACACAAAGACCTGGAGGTGACCTGGAGGTTAGAGTGTTGGTAGTCGAAATCTACCACATGTCACGCGAGTACGAAATTGGTCAAGTGTTTGTTTGGAATTGGAGTTAGTTTTAATTTAATTATTAATAGTTTATTAAGTGGATGGTAGGGATTTAATTTCCATGGAATATTCTTGAATATTCATAGTAGTATACACAAATCTAAGGTTAAGATTTATATCTAAAGTAGCTATGCCACTTTTTTCTTTTTAATTAAATTGGTTAATTTAAAAAATGTCATATGAACAAGTGTCATGTGAAGCTACTTATGAATTTTTGGGCATATGGTATTGGCCCATGGTATTGTAACAAAGCATATTTATAGATTAAAAATATCCATGGTAAATTGGGGTTAAATCTCCACGATTAAGAATCTTATTCTATGTTTTTTAGATATACATATTTTATTTTATTCATTAATTATTTTATTAATAATAATTATTATTATAATTTACATATTTTTTTATGATTTTTTCTTTTTCAGCAACATGATTGAGTCAAGAGGCTCATTATACAGCCCATTAGGATGTGTAAAGTTGTCGGTGCATCATCAAACTTGAAATTTTGCTCATCTCTATCAATATTTTTTTTTAAATCTAAAAAAAATATAATAACTATACAAAACATTTAAATAATATGGACTTATAAAAAAATTTGCATGTGAAGAAATTGGATCTCTTGATTCATATTAGATTTGTATTTAAGATGGATCTATGGTAATATGTGCCATAAAGTAAGTATTTTGACTTTAGACACATTCATCAACCATTCAACTTATATAATTGTATTCATTAATTTTTAGTGTTTTATATATTCTTTTATTATAAAAGTAAATATATTAAAAATAATGTATCATGTATTAAAATATTAATTATATGTATTAATATGCTAAATATAAGCCTATGTGATATTAAAATATTTAAAATTAAATGTATCCATTGAATTTATAGAAATGCAAGAACATGTGATATTTGAATTTTTAAAACTTAATATATCAATTAAAATGGAAGCATAGGTGGCATACTTATTCCGAAGCTAATTCATCTGGAAGGGGCTAAAGTTTTTTTCCTTGTGATACTTTCCCTGAGATTGACAATATAGAATGTGAGCCATCTAGGCATTGGATCGATCCAACATAACCTATTATCCAACCATCCAAAAGTAGCCCTTAAGAGTAATCTAACAATATGTGGAAAATTAAGATTTCCTTGCAAAAACTATATGAAGAAGCTATTTAGAGTAATCCCACATAATTATATATAAGTGAATCAGGGGCAGTCCAACAAAAACCGATATCTAAAAACAATCTGCAATATATAAACTTTTAGACTTTCAGAAGTAATATGTAGAATAGTTATAATACAGTGATGTGTGTTCACCGTTGTTAGGTGAAATTAATGAGATTGTGCTTCAAATTTTATTGAGTTTATGGTTTGTTATGATTTTTGTTTAAAGAATAATTTTTTTTATCTATTTTTTTTATCTGTGAGTTTCATCTCATAAAATCTGGTATATCTGGCTTGCATGTTACTAGTTATACTCTTGATGTTATAAGATAGTCACGAAAATTGATATAAACATCCCTAAATTACTCCAAAAGTTTAATTCACCATAGTTAAAAATATAATTATAAATATAAATAAAATAGTTATGAAAAGAGAAATTTAACACAACTCCCATGAATACTTTTAACACAACTATAACTAAATAATTGCATATAATAAAACTAGTAAATGGAATGTGCACTTATCTAGAGGAAGCTGACACCACAACCATCCAGGCATTTATCACTAGCACCAATGAAACATTTAACACATGTAGCATTTTTTAATTAGTGCAGTTTAATCCCAAGGATAGAATGTTTGTCAGTGGCCTGGCTGAAGTATCTAATAACTATATTAAAAAGATGCCTCTCGCAGCTGCGGGTTCAGGAATCTTAATGTCATATCTCGTTACAGATCATTTGTCATATCTGTTTTTGTCTGTGTGACAGTTAAAATGAAGTTGTCCATTTTCGTTTTTTTCTTCAGATTGCTTCCAGTCCTGACAGATTTATCGTTATCGCTTCTGAATTTTTTAAACTATTTTGCTGTTAGATGGGCTCTGAGTGGCCGTAGTGACTCATGTCATACAGTCTGCGCCTGAACAAAGAGCATAGATAATGCTTAGACAGAGGAGCTATGACAGATGGGTTGGCACTGCCAGAATTATTTAGGTCGTTGTCTGATTCTCAGACGTTTTTATTTTTATTTTTTGATAATATTTTCTAATTCATTTTGTTGGTTAGTGATTTTTGTTGGATTTGTAAATTTGAGTTTAGTGATAAGCATAATTTGAATGTTTTAGAGATTTTTGAGAATGCTGAATTTTTATGTATTTATTTTTTGATAATATTTTCTAATTCATTTTGTTAGTTGATGATTTTTGTTGGAATAGTAAATTTGAGTTTCCTGATAGGCATAATTTGAATATTTTTGAGATTTTTGAGAATGCTGAATTATTTATGTATTGATAAATGTATTTTAAATAACAAAATAATACAGTTTTGCAAAAATTTTATTATAAATTTTTTTAATAAAAACATTTAATGATTAAAACTCTGCTTTGTGAGACATACAACATTGGATAATGATTGGCATTTCTGCTTCTTTTATTTATAAGTTATGTTTTGGTGAGAATTACAAAATCATTTGATGATGCTTGGCATTTTCAGAATCATTAACAACAATGTGTAAAGAGTTATGGACGGTTTAGTATATTTAAATGGTCATGGGAGAGGATAAGTCCCCTAGATTGGATAATGTTTTGCACTTTTTACAAGACTATATGAGGTTTTGTTAGTCCAAATCCATTATAAGTATATAGGAAAGTTGTTAAAAAATAGTGGTCCCAATGAAGTAAGATTTTTTTTAATTATCCATAAGCTAAGGTATTTAAAGCTCATTACTAGTGAAGGATTGATCAACCAACTGAATATCTCTTATAAGGTTTTGGGTGAAATTTTGGCTATATAGGTTATGTTTGGTAAGATTTGTCACGCGAGGAGGTAACTCCTCAAAATGAATTGTGTTTCTTCATTAAGATTGCTCATGGATATATACAGGGAGGGGGAGACTCTTGGGCTTCACCTCCCAATGTCTTTTCATATTCCTATTCTCCATTATTTATTCTTTACATTATTTACAAATATTCACCCAATCCCAATGATTAGATGTCAACATTCTCCCCCTTCATTTGAAGGGATGTTGGTGAGTCCAAGTATCGTTCGGAACCTTTTGAACGTTTCTCTTCTAAGCATTTGGTAAAGATGTCTGCAATCTACTCATTAGTGGAACAATGGCGTAAATGGATTGTTTGGCCTCAACATGATGTCGAATCAGATGGTATTTTGTATTGATGTGCTTCATTCGATCATGGAACTTTGGGTTCTTGGCCAACTTTATTGCATAGGTGTTGCCAATCATGAGTGAAGTTGAATGCACTTGTTTCACATGCAAATCTTCCAGAATTTTCTTGAGCCACACAATTTCTTTTGTTGCTTCAATTGCTGCCACATATTCTACCCCTGTTGTGGAATTTGCTAGAACTGAATGTTTGCGTGACCTCCAGGAGACAGCTCCTAATCCAATGCTCATAGCATAACCTGAAGTAGATACCCCAATTTCTTTGTCTCCATCGAAGTTTGAATTAGAGTATCTGATCAAGCTGAAATCACCAACCTATGTATACTTGAGTCCAAAGTCTTAGAACTCTTTTTGCAGCAGACCAATGTCCCTCACAAGGCTTTGGCATAAACCTAGAGAGGATTCCAACAACAAATGAAATGTCTAGTCTGGTAGTAGTTAGGTAGTTGAGACTTCCTACAAACTATCTATACTTTGTTGCATCCTCAAATTCTTTTCCTTCAATGGATGTGAGATTTAAATTCTGTTCCATTAGAGTAGTCAAAGGATTTCACTCAGCCATGCCAAACCTGTTCAATAGATCTTCAATATACATCTTTTGAGAGAGGAATATAGACTTCAGATGTTGAGTTACTTTAATACCAAGACGGTAGTGAAAATAGCCCAAGTCATGCATTTCAAAACCTTTCCTCAATTCCTTATTTATGGATGCAATGTAGTTCTAATTGTTCCCTATCATCAAAAAATCATCTACATATGCCACAAGATATACAACTATTTTTCCAACTTTCTTGACAAACAAAGTTGCATCATCAAGATCATAATGTTTGAAGTTGAGTTTCAGAAGATGCTTAATTAACTTTTCATACCACGCTTGTGGTCCTTTCTTGAGGCCATACAAGGATTTCACAAGTTTTCATACTTATGTTCATGGCCCTTCACAACATATCCTTCTGCCCAGGACATAAAAACATTTTCTTTCAGATATCCATTCAAGAAAGCAGTTTTTACATCCATTTGATAGACTTTCTAATCATTCTGAGCTGCCAAGGAAAAGAGTGTTTGGATGGTAGCCCATTTTGTTGTGGGGGCAAAAGTCTCCTCATAATCGACCCCTTCCTTCTGTGAAAAACCATTTGCCACAAGCCCGACTTTGTGCTTGTCAAGTGAGCCATCAGCTTTATACCTGTTCTTGTAGACCCACTTGTAGCCAATTGGTTTGGTTCCCAATTGAGGATCAACCAACTTCCAAGTGTCATTCTTTATCAAGGTATCATACTCCTTTTGCATCGCTTATTTCCATTCATCATGAGAAGCAACTTCTTTGAAGGAATTTGGTTCAAAACATGTAGACAAATTAAATTCAAAATCATAAGAAACATCCATATCAACAGGTGAATCTAAATCATCTACATCACCTCCATTTTGCCTAGTTGAATTTCATGTTCTTATCTTTCCAACCTCATCATGATGAACACTTTCAAGTGTCTTTGTCAGCCATTTTGCGGGACCTTTCTAAGATGGTCCAGGTTGCTCAATTGATTGAGTTGGGACTAAATTAAGATTGAGTCTCCCAATTTTTTCAATCACATCACTCAAAGTATCATCAGTGGGTGGAGATTCACGTGGGGGAGAGAGTGCTTCAGAAGAAGATTCCACAGATTGATCTAGTATAGGAATCCCCCCTTCAAGATGTGGAATTTGATTATCAAATTCTTGAAATGATTTTTCATGTCCAAATCTATCCAAGCGATCAAGTTGTCGCTCAACAACATTGTCAGCTTTAGAATATTAAAAAAAGATTACATCTTTAGATACAACAAACTTCTTATTAACTTCATCATAGAGACGATATGCTTTGGAGGTATTTGAATACCCCAAGAAGATACACTTATGACTCCTTGCACCAAGTTTGTTTCTTTGTTCCTTTGGTATCAAGGCATAGCAGGTGGAACTAAAGACCCTGATATGCTTTACTGAAGGAATGTGGCTATACCAAATTTCATAAGGAGTCTTGTTTCTAATAGCATTAGATGGACATCTATTCTTTACATATACAGCACACAGAACTGCATCAACCCAAAACATCAATTTTACATTCTTGAAAAACATCATGGAACGTACCATATTTAAGATTGTCCTATTCATTCTTTCAACTACTCCATTCTGTTGGGGATTATAAGGCACAATTGTTTGATGTTTAATCCCATGCTGGCGAAGATAGTTTTCAAATTCATTTGAAGTGTATTATTTTCCATTATCAGTGCGAATAGATCCAATATGAGATTGTGCATCATTTTCAATCCATGTATTAAAGTTCTTGAATGTTTGAAAAGAATCAGATTTGTTTTTCAATAAATAAACCCAACACATTTTGGTGTAGTCATCAATAAATGTCATCATATAGTTATTTCCATTTGCAGAAGGAACAATTATTGGACCACATAAAATTTAATGAATGAATTCAAGTTTTTTATGTGCTCTGGAATGTGAATCACGAAAAGACGGTTTGCTATGCTTTCCTAGAATACAAGCATCACATTGCTTAAGTTTCCTAGGAATTGTAGGCGAACTAGTAACACCATTTTTCTTCAATAAGCGAAGGTTGTCATAGTTCAAGTGTCCAAACCTAGCATGCCATAAAAGACTTGATGGAAATGTACCTTCATCATAATGAAAACTGTATGAGAAGTTTTGTGCACGAGCAGAGGTACCTTGCAGCTTCATAAGGATTTCTTATTATATCCCCATCATGAAAAGTGAGTGATCTGATGATTTTTTTTACCTAAACCTTGCCATCAAACATATGAATGGAGTGTCCTTGTTGGAAGATGTGGACCAAGGACAACAAGTTTATCCTCAGTTGTGGGAGATATAAAACATCATGCCGAAGAAAGTCTGGAAGACTAGGAAATTTGAACCTGATTGTGCCAAGTCTAGATTGCTTGAGTTTTGATTTGTCTACAAAGTATACTACTCCATCAACATTGTTAGTAAATTATTCAAAAAAATATATCATCTTTAGTAAATGTAACACCAACACTTCCAAGCTCATCCCGACATTGGGTGAACTTATTCAAGTACTTTGGTATTGTTTCATCGTTCTCCATTTTGATTTTTTTGAGTTTTTCCTTCAGTGCCAGCTTCTTGTGGTCATTGATTTTTTGAAACAGGCCTATCACGACCTTCCACATTATATATGGAGTCTCCTTACCATGTATATTTGAGACAATATGATCTTAACCCCTTTTAGGATAATCCTTCTCACCTTTGCAACTCATTTTCTCCACTCTATCGTATCTTGAGCATCAGTTGGCTTAGGAATATCAGTTTGTATGATTTCCTTTAGCTCATTGTCTTCCACAACTGCCTCAATCCTACCCTTCCAAGAAATATAGTTCGAACTACCCTGAAGGGAATATTCAAGTCTCAATTCATAGAATGACATCCCGCTAACTCTGAAGAATGATACTGCAAATTCGATTTCACCTGCAAAATACAAACTTGTATGCTCCTCTTTTAGAGTGATTTCTTCTCTGATACCATGTAGAGATTCCTTGTAGATTCAAGCTACTTATGTAATATTATAAAACAAAAGACTTGAATCTAATCTACTCATCAGTGGAAACAATTAAATGATCGCAAAATCATGAAGCATACAAGAGAAAGAATTCAATCAACACATTACATAATGATTTCCTGGGGAAATACGTAGCTAAAAACCCCTGCTATTTGTATATTGCATTAGTAAAAAAATATGAGAAGATTACAATGCTTTTCTCAAGCCTTAGAAACCTTTTCACTATCCCTATTTATCTCACAACTTCCTAGACAAGCCTAGGCCAATACTTAACCAATTTATCGCTTGCCCAAGTCCTTATTTCCTTGGGAATTAGCCCCTATTAATTAAGGAAATTCCTCAATTGAAATTGTGTAATCCTTCCTCTGACTTCATGCACCACTTGTACAATTCAGATGATTATACAACTGATAGTACACTGTCCTTGAACTCCAATCTCAACTAGGTAAATCTCAGATCTGACATGCATGAGTTATTTATGAGTGAATCATCAGTTAATTGGTTGAACACATGATGCAACACCCCAATGCCTGAGCTCCTACTAGTTCCTCCATATGTTGGAAATAGTTTAACGGACTTTAACTCAGTTCAACTGAATTAATTAATTATAGCTCAAAATAAACTCAACCAGGGCTCCTATAATGTAGGAGAAACTCTAAATGAATCAAGTTAGACCCTCAACTCAAATTAACTGAGCCAATTAAGTCAAATTAACTTAGTTAACTAATACAGGTTGTCATGTGATGTGGAGTTACAATTTTATTCCTAATTTAATTCAAGGACAAAATTAAATTAGGATTTTCTTGTTGTATTTTCAACACATTTTGACCAATTTCCATAGCTCTATCGGCTATCGGTATGGCATACATATTGAGAGACTAATGCAGTAAGATTCAATGAAGTTTGACGATTTATCCATAGTTACACTATAGTATAACCGAATGAATCGAAGTAAAAAAAAATGGCCTTTTGGAGCGATGGGATGTTTTCGGAAGGGCTAGGGACATTGTGCTTTTGGCAAGTTCGCAACTATCGTTGAAGTGGGAAGTCTAGATTAAACTTCATCCATCATAGATTTAAATTCCGAAACTGGCAAATCTTGCAAAAAAAAAATTGCAATACAAAGACAAGGAAATCATTATAATAAACAAAAAATGGAATCATTATAATTACTAGTAATAACATTATTATTACTAGAAAATCAATATAATAATTACCAGCAATAACATTATTATAACATTTTTTTGTTTATTATAATTTCAGGTAAGTTCTTCCCTCATAAACTGATCCTTGGCTCGCCCATTTCAGGTAAGCTCTACAATGTCCATTTATGGTTATCAGATGAGCTCAAGAGGAAGCTATTCAAGGCTAGAGGATAGGAATTTTTTTGCCTGGGGTGCACCATCGTTTTTGTTCAATATGAGCCATGACAGGCCCATAAAGACGCCCACATGTCACAATCAATGAAATTGGACCAATCAGAGCAAAGTATATGTCCATCGGCCCTCCCCATACAAATTTTTTTTGAGGAAGCGCGACAGCTATGATCCATTAGATGATTTATCATCATTTGAATTAGGCCAAAGTAAGAATATATGAAATATGAATAAAATAGATTTCATGAGACCATTGTTACTTTTTTTATAGGGATTTTAACCTCATTTACCTAGGCAAATCTATTGGTTTCAGAAACTGGAACTATTTCTCACCCACAAATTTGTGTAGTTGGACAGATATAGTAACAGTGCAGTTGGGCAGACATTAAGGCTTGATATGTAATACTTCGCTAAGTTTTCTAAATAGTGGAAATCATTGTAATAGGGTAAGTGTAACTAAGTTGGATATGTTGAACCCAAGTGGGTGGGCGCTATAATAAGGTAGGGTTCATCCGTTAGTGTGTGAGATCAATTATCTCATTGCTGGAGGGGACTGACAGGCTTTAAAATTGACGCCCGTATGCACGTTTTTATTTTTTTTAGACATAAAATACTGGTTATTTCAAAATAACCACGTAATCTTTGACGGGCTAATAATTTTTAAAAATGTCATAATGATGGGTGTACAAAAAAATGGCAATTTTCAATTTTTTCACACACACACATATATATAAACGCCTCCATATTTGTCCTACGTTGAATCTGAATACAAATTTTGTTGGAAATAAATTATATATAAATGCTTTCGTATTTGTCTTACGCGGAATCTGCATACAAATTTTGTTGGAATTGACTGCTCCTCATTATCATAAAGACTCTTAATCTATGATTCCTTCGAAAAGTCATGGAGGATTGTGGGACATCTACCAAGAAATTTGATCACAATCTACCCACGAAATATCATTTTTAGTGAGGTTTTCTTCTATTGTATCATAAAAGAGACAACGAAGCAGTCACATTTTATGGATTTCAATATCCAAGTTGAAATTTTCTTTTTTGTGCCATTGGCTCATATGCCTAGTGCCGATGTAATGTCGCATCTGTTTTCGTGTGGGTCGCGGATTCTTGTAGCACGGTTCATATACTATGGTTTTGCAAATATTATAACTAAACAAAAGTTGATTATTTGGGACCTCGAGAAGATGAGTGTGCATGTAGGTTTACATTCCTCCATATCATGGAAGGAGATTGCAAGGATGCATCCATCCATTTTTAGTATCTTTGGAAGATTAGGCCTATGGCTTGGCCTAAGATTATAAGAGCAAGGGATTGTGTGTGCTTCATGGTAAGAAATGAGGTGATGGTTTATAGTTTAAGCAAAAAGTCATGGACTTGGCTTCCCCAATGTCCTTTTGATGGTTACATTGAAAGTGTTTGTGCACTAAAATTGAGACATGATATGTTGTAGTCAATATGAATGGTTTCCTCTCTGGGGTATGAATTTCACACCCTTTATTCCCCTTTTGAGGGTTATTTTACAAGTGTTTATGCATTTGAATTGAGCCTAATAAACATAATATGGATGGTTTCCTTGTTTAAATTTTAAATTTTTTATTATTAAAAAAGTTTTTTTATTTGACCGTGTTAATTTTTATATAGATTTATCATAATATTGAATCTTTTACAATAAATTATACCTGATATTTTTATTTATTCTGAAAAAATTATAATATAGAGATAAAAATAAAAAAACTTAATTGTGATGCTAACTTATTTTTATTATATATTAGTTAATGTTAGGTCCCTTTAATACTATTGATTCCTCCATTACTATTGTCTTTGTATCTCTTATTGTTATTGTTGTGTCCCTATTGTCCCCATATTGTTATTATTGTGCCCCATACAATCTCTCTATTGTTATTTTTGCGCCTTTATATTATTGTTGTTAGGTCAGCTTGGTTATATTGTGGCCCCTTAGTCCTATATATAGAAAGGAGGTTTTTTCATTTGAATCATCCAAGAATCGTTCATTTGTGTAATTTAAAGGAGGCTTCCCCCTTGAAGAGGCTGAATTCTAAGGCGTTGATCTATTTTTTCTATCTTTTTGTAAGCTGGTTTCATAACATTTGGTATCAGAGCTTCGGATTCTAGGGTTTCACTACTCCAAACAGGTCATCGTGGAATTTTAGCTATAATTTTTTTTTTTTCTGCGACATTTTAGAAGCTAAAAAAAACCCATTTGAGACTAAATCTTGCTAAACCTAGGGTCTGAATTTCAAATTTTGTCTCGCTATATTTTCGGAGATATGATCTGAGGAAGTCTCCAGAATTTCATCTAAACTAGGTCATCGTGGAATTTTCACTATAACTCTTTCGCTACGAAGTTTCAGAATCTAAAAAATAAACCCAATTGAGAAGAAATCGGTTTGAACCTCAGCTCCAAATTTTCGATCTTGTCTCGCTATATTTTCAGAGATATAATCTGAGGAAGTTAGGGTTTTTGCAGACCCCTGAATTACATTCCAAACAGGTCACCTTGGGAAAATCGTCATAACTTTCGCTTTGAGCATCAGATTGAATTTTCGTAAGAAGTTACAAAAAGAGGACAGACTGTAGCTTTTTTGGTATCATTTTCGGAACCTAAGGTTGAAACAATGACCCACGGCATGTCGTACAAGTTCGCTATACTGAACTAGTCTATACTCAGGTCATCGTGGGAGATTTGACATAACTCTTCATTGGAGAATCCAATCTTAATCAGACTTGCGAAGTTATAAATATTACTCAGAGGGTTACCGTAGGAAGAAATTTCAGACTTGGGAGATCCAAAATTACAGAGATACATCAGATTGAATATCGAGCTCCTATAAAGTGAAAAAAGGTGTGTAGTTTTCTTTTAATTTTTTGCATAAGCTTGGTTTGAAAAATTAGTTTGAAGGAATTCAAAGGGCATAGTGAAGCATTATTATCAGTAATTGATACCCCGAAGAAAGAAAATGGAAACACCTAGTAAGCAACCTGAAATCTCTAGCATGAGTCATGAAGAAGAGGAAGAAATGCAACATGATACATCAAAATTGCGAGACCAAGTGAAACAAATTTCACTTGCACAAAAAGTAACAGAAAATAAGATGGATGGTTTAAAGAAAGACGTAAAAGCTAAGATTGATGGTTTAAAGAAAGTCGTGGAAGCTAAGATGGATGGTTTAAAGGTGTGGAAGCCAAGATGGATGGTTTAAAGAAAGGCGTAGAAGCTAAGATGAATGTTGTGGAAGCTAAGATGGACAGCGTCGAAGCTAAGATCGATGGCATGGAAGCTAAGATGGATGATTTAAAGAAAGGCATGGAATATTTGAAGATAGATTTGAAGACAAATTTGACAAAGTTTCTACAAGAAATGCTTACTAATGGCGAAAGGGTAGTAAAGGAAACTCATGATGAGAACACAATAAATGTTAATCATGGTTTCATAGACTCTAACGTTGGATTGAAGAACCAACATGTTCCAAAGATTGATATGAGGAAGTTTGATGGCAAGGATCCCGGAACATGGATACTACAGATGGAGAAATTTTTCGATCTCCAGAATGTGCAAAACACACAAAAGGTATGCATTGCAACTTTATATTTGGAACCAAATCAATTTGTATGGTATTGATGACTTTGCTCTCGTAAACAAATTTTCACTTGGGCTATTTTTACGGATGAAATGATAGCACATTATGAGGATAAAAAAAGCAACACTTTTTTTATCCAATTGATAAATCTCAAACAAAAGGGTTCAATGATGGAGCACATTGACAACTTCCAAAAATTGAATATAAGGGTAAAAGATATTCCAGAGGAGCATAGGATTGATGTGTTCATAGGGACTTTAAAAGATAACATCCAACATGAGGTTCGCCTTTGGGAACCAAATTCATTGGAGAAGGCATTCAGGTTGGCAAGAAAAATGGAAAGCAAAATTATGGCAACAAGGAAGCCTACCACTCATAATCATAAAGATGGAAGTGTTTCTTCCCCTAGCTGTCCACAACCTACAAGGTTGACACCACAACAATTGGAAGAAAAAAGAGAAAAAGGGCTTTGTTACAGTTGTGATAGCAAATACACTAAAGGTCATATGTGTGTCGAGAAGAAATTATTTTACATAGATTGTGAAGAGGAGGAAGAAAAGGAACAAGAAACGTCAAAAGAAGAGGATATACACCAAGAACAAACCTTAGAAAAAAAAGAAATGAGTATGACCATATCTTGTAATGAATTGGCTAGAATTACCACTCCTCAAACTATCAAGATAGAAGGGAATATCAAGAAAAAAAAGGTAATAGTGTTGATTGATTCGGCAAGTACCCACAATTTTATTCATTGTAAGATAGCCAAGGAATTGAATTGCTTCCTATATCCAGCACCAGAGTGTCAAGTGATGGTTGCAAGTGGAAGAACCATAAATTGCTCAGGAAAGTGCCATAATATCAAGCTATCCATGGGAGAATATGTATTGAAGAGCCCAATGTTTTCCATTCCAATGGGTGGTACTGATGTTGTACTAGGAGTCCAATGACTACAATCCTTGGGTACAATAACTTTTAATTTTCAAGAACTTTTCATGAAATTCTCTTCAAAAGGAAAGGAAGTTGAATTAAGGGGTATCGCGGGGAATCTAGGAAAGATAATAAGCTCTAACGGAATGACAGAGATTCTAAAGAAAGAACAATGAGGCATAATTGCACAATTATGTTCACTAGAGGTTCCCACATCGAAATCATCCATTTCTCTAGATCTCCAAAAAGTCTTCGACAATCATTCCAAGGTATTTGAGACTCCCAAAGGCCTCCCACCTATTCGTGATCATGATCATGCTATTAATTTGATTCTAGGAAGTGTTCCTCCAAATATCAGGCCTTACAGATGTCCCTATGTCCAAAAGAGTGAAATTGAAAGTATGGTTGCAGAAATGTTAGAGGTTGGTATAATTCAACCTAGTCAAAGGTCTTTCTCTACTCCAGTAGTATTGGTTCACAAGAAGGATGGATCATGGCACATGTGTCCAGATTATAGGGAGCTCAATAAGCTCACCAGTAAAGACAAATTTCCCATTCCTGTCATTGATGAATTATTGGATGAATTGCATGGATCAATTTACTTGACCAAGTTGGATCGTCCTTCAGGATATCATCAAATCAGAATGAAGACTGAAGACATTCCAAAAACAATTAGAACTCATGAGGGTCATTATGAATTTTTGGTCATGCCTTTTGACCTTACTAATGCACCATCTACATTTGAAGGTTTGATGAATTCCATTTTCAAACCCTTCCTTAGAAAATTTGTGTTAGTATTTTTTGATGATATACTAATCTACAACAAGTCTTGGAAGGATCATGTCCAACATGTTGACATGGTGCTCAAACTATTGGAGGAGAAACAATTATATGCAAAAATCTCCAAATGTTTCTTTGGACTACAAGAGGTGGAATATTTGGGTCAGATTGTATCTCATGAAGGTGTTAAAGTAGACCCTAGCAAAATTAAAACCATTAAGGAATGGAAAATCCCCACATCCATAAAGCATCTACGAGGATTTCTCGGATTGATAGGGGATTATCACAAGTTTGTTAAGAATTATGGGAGAATAGCAGCACCTCTAACAACATTATTGAAGAAAGATGCATTTTCATGGACTCCAGAAGCAACGAAGGCCTTTGAACATCTTAAAGAGGCAATGTGCCAAGCACCAGTCTTAGCTGCACCGGACTTCACAAAAACATTTATTGTGGAATGTGATGCCTCGGGAAATGGAATTGGTGTTGTTTTAATGCAGGAAGAAAGAACCATTGCCTTCGAAAGTTGTCCAATCAAAGGAAAGTATTTACACAAAGTTATTTATGAGAAGGAAATGTTGGAAATACTACATGCACTTAAGAAATGGAAACCCTACCTAATGGGAAGACATTCCAAGGTAAAAACAGATCATGATAGTATTAAATAATTTTTACAACAAAGATTGTCTTCAGAAGAGCAGCAAAAATGGGTCACAAAGATGTTGGGTTATGACTTTGAAATCATCTACAAAAAAGGGAAGCAAAATGTTGCGGCAAATGCACTCTCAAGAAAGGATGAAGATGTGGAAGCATTTCTTTGCGCCATTTCTATTATCCAGCCAAATTGGATAAACAAAGTAGGGGATGAATGGAAGAATGATGGGGAAGTGTGGGCACTCATTCAATAGATACAACAAGATCCCAGTACATCTGATACAATTAGATGTAAAAATGATCCATTATGGTACAAGGATCAATTATACCTATGTAAGAATTCCCAACTAAAACAAAATATTCGTAGGGAATTTCACACCTCTCCCTTAGGAGGGCACTCAGGATTTCTAAGAACCTACCATAGGGTTAAGAAGGATTTTTTTTGGGATGGCCTTAAATCGGATATTCAAAAGTTTGTGGAGGAATGTTTGGTTTGCCAAAAAAAATAAAGTTGAAACAATTAAGACCTCAGGACTATTACAACCTTTATCCATTCCAAGCCAACATTGGGAGGAGGTTTCAATGGATTTTATCACAAGTTTACCGAAGTCCAAAGGAAAGAGTGTTATCATGGTGGTAGTTGATAGACTTACCAAGTATGCACACTTTTGTGCATTATCTCATCCATTTAAAGTGAGTATAGTTTCTACTGTATTTATGGAAACAATTCAAAAGCTACATGGAAACCCAAAGATTATTGTAAGTGACATAGATCCCATTTTCACCTTAAATTTTTGGACATAATTATTTTCTTGTCTTGGTACTCAGTTAGCTGATTGCTCATCTTATCATCTTCATCTGATGGGAAAACTGAGATAGTAAACAAATGTTTGGAAGGATATCTTCGTTGCTTTGTATCTGATAAACAAACACAATGGGTCAAATGGTTGCCTCTGGCTAAATGGTGGTATAACACTTCCTTCTGTACTACAACAAAAATGACCCCATTTATGGCACTTTATGGATATCATCCACCATCCATCACATCATATTTAAGAGAAAATTCCAAGGTTCAAGTAGTGGAATATCACATCGAGCATAGGCAACAATTTCTCCATCTCTTAAAGGATAACCTCACCTTGGTGCAGAATAGAATGAAATAGTAGGCAGATCAACATCATAGCGAAAGAAGTTTTGATGTAGGTGATTGGGTATTCCTACGGCTACAACCATATAAACAAATGTCCCTCAAGCAAGCTAAGAAGGATAATAAATTATCACCAAAGTATTATGGTTCGTACAAGGTGTTGCAAAAGATAGGTACTATGGCATACAAATTAGAGCTTCTTATAGCTTCCCCAGTGCACCTAGTTTTCCATGTTTCATGCTTAAAGAAGGTTATAGGTGACAAGCTTCCAGTTCAAACAATATTGCTAGAACTTAATGAGGAAGGAAAAATCATATTGGAACCTGAAGTAGTCAAAGAAACAAGAACTCGACAGCTATGAAATCGATCAATTTCAAAGTATCTCATAAAGTGGAAGAACTTACCCATTGAAGATTCCTCATGGGAGGATGAGAATTTTATATAGAAGCATCCAGAACTACTCAAGCGTTGAGGACAACACTTTTTTGAAGGAGAGGGGCATGTTAAGTCCCTATAATACTAGTGATTCCCTCATTACTATTGTCGTTGTATCCTTATTGTTATTGTTGTGCCCCTATTGTCCCCATATTTTTATTATTGTGCCCCATAGAATCCCTCTATTGTTATTTTTGTGCCTTTATATTATTATTGTGAGGTCGGTTTAATTTTATTGTGACCCCTTAGACTCATATATATAGAAAGGAGGTTTTGTCATTTGAATCATCCAAGAATTGTTCATTTGTGTAATGTAAAGGACGGTCCCCCTCGAAGAGGCTGAATTCTAAGGCGTTGATCTATCTTTTCTATTTTTTTGTGAGCTGGTTTCATAACAGTTAATTAGATATCTTATTTTACTATTCAGTTTAAACTGTTTGAAAGATAAAATATAATAAATTTTTACTAAGTAGGACATAGTGATCATTCACTCTGAATTTGATAAAAAAAACAACAGTATGAATATTGAGTGTCTTTAAAAAAAATTCGTGGTTTTATATTTTCTATGCGATTTTTCGTCTGTTACACCAAGTTCGATTTATATATACATGTAACAACAATAATAAGTAATGCCTCCAAAGGACTTTCACTATTCAATGCAATAGTTGCAAATTTGTTATACCCCAAGGACCAGCTCTTGCACTAAATTTCCCCTGTTCAGGTTCTCCTCTAGTTTTTTCTCACAAGTTTTTCATGAATTTCCCACACAATTTTAGTGTATTTGTAGGAGAATACTTTCCCACACAAAATATCAATGTATTTGTAGGAAAATTTCCCAACATAAATTAATCTTCGAAGGAAAAATTTAACCGTTTTACAACTTGGACTTTCTTTGACCAGAAGGAATTCTAATATATAATTTTTTTACGGAATTTTTTCTTTCTATTATATGTTTTTTTGAAATAATCAGAGAAAGAATGTTTAAATTTTATACAATGGGATGCTTATATGATTTCATTCTGTCATGTTTGGATGTTTATACAATAGGATGTTTAATCTTTCACTGAAAAGAATAATAATTTGCTTGAGAGAAATGTTTTTTCCTTGGGAAATTAAGCTTTAGATGCCATAATATTTGGTGTTTTTTTATAGTCTTTTCTCACAATACAAACCATATCTATAATAGTGTGTTTTCATGTGTGAAGAACACGAATAAGTGAACGAATAGCTTGTACCAAATATGGAAAAATAATAAAATTGGAGCTTAATAATGTGAATGTATTATGCAGTGAACTCACTCTTTGTAAAAGTTATTACAATTTGTAGCTTATTAATAATTATAAATTTTCACTTTTGGACTCAATGCAGCGAGCAAACATTGCACACATGTTTGATGCTTTCAGATATGTAGTTTGTCCTTGTTTTTCAGTTTTTATGTATATTTTTATTTTGAGACTTACTTGTTTTTTGTGAAGCTATCCCAAATTTAGTTCTTTTATATGATATTAAATATATTATTTTAACATTTACATAATTTAATTGCATCAATATCTGGATTGACTATTTTCATGTTAAAAAAACAGGTAACCGCTCACTGAGGAATGAGAGTCACCACCTGCCGTGAACGTGTTTCCATCTTTTCCGACATTCATATTCTATCACAAGCCACCCAACTCACAACTCTTCTGCAAAACTTATCTCCTCCGACCATACATTCGAGAAACAACATTTTGTTATTATTTTAATAAATAATTATTTATTAGATCCAGAAAATGCAGCACAGCACACATTTAAATGATTGGGACAAGTCAGCTACATAGTATCCTGCGTACACTCTTGATATAGCCAAGCCGAGGATATATCTTTTAAAATAAGGAAGAAATTAAAATATTGGTTGTCGACGGATGATTTCACTTAATTTATTGGTAGTATCTCAGCATAATTTTATTTCGGCTTAATATAAGTATATCATAATTTTTTTATTAAGTTTAGAGGTTCATTTTATAATGTAGTATGATGTTGCCCAACTATTATCAAAGTTGAAGTTTTGTTTATGTGGACCAAAATAAATAAATAGATCTAAATAAAAAATAAAAAATTTGCACTTGGATCTTTCTGGGCCCATATTAAATCCGTATTTAAAATGGATCTATGCTAGTTATAAGACATTGGTAGTAATAATAATTGTTAATATTAAAGTAGTGTGCAGAGCTTTGCACAAGTCTCAAAGACACTTGAAGTTAATATATTGAAGATTGAGATTGTGACTAATACATTGATTCTGTGACTAATATGTTGAAGTTAATCAGATACTTTAAGCTTGTAGTGTTTCAAGATTAATAACATTTATAAAGAGACGTTATAGTTTATCTATGCATGTCATGCATAGCTCAATGTAGTGCTAAGGTGCAGAGAGCTTACACTGCGCTGAAATCTTAATCAATTAATTAGTTGTAGAGGCAGGGATTATGCTACATCACAACTATTAATCTTGTTTCTTATTCTCGTATATATGTACATATTTTAAGAGAATGAGTAATGATACATGAGATATTTTAGTGTTTTTTTGTTGTTGTTGTTGTTTTTTTTAATTTTGATAATTATGTATCATTTAATTGTTTAATTCTTTATGATTTAAGAATATTTTTATTGTATATTCTTATTAGCGTCATAAATGTTGTAATGAGGTTTAATATTTCATATTATTTTAAATTATATTTAACAAGTTCATGTTATTTGTAAATCTTGGAAATATGTCAAATGCATAATTTATAAAAATATCAATGTGAGGAGAAATTTTATCATGCATCAATACCAATTTACTTCATGGTGTCATTAGGTTAACGTGTGTTATCTTTTCCATGTCGCCATATAATCCTTTATGTGTTTTAGGGAGAAAAAAAAATTGGCCCATGGCTTTACCATTAGAGCTTGCATTCCATTTTCTTTTAGTGTCTCAACATTAAGCTCAATTTGAATTAATTCCATTTTTCCTTATGTCTTTTGTCTCAAACTTTGATTAAAAACAAAACCAATACATTTTCGCATGCAACCCCTTTGAGTATCACATTTCCATAATCACAATATCAAACTAATCTCTACTTTCAAGTTATTTACACTCACCTTACCAAGATCAACACCAAGATTCTAAGAGTTATAGCCCAAAATCCCATTTCTTCTAAGAAATTGAGTTAAAATTGAGCCCTTAACCTCATGTGCACTAACCATAACACCTCTTGCACAACCACCATATGTCCAAACCCAAGTTCCTTGCCAAATTCCAAGCCTAAGCTCCTTGTGAATGAGTTGTACTATGTAACAACCCCCCCATTTATATGAGTAATAGTTAATATTTGACATATAAATGGGGACCCTTTTTAAATTTTTAGCCTTTGAAAAATAAATTCTAACTCTAAGAAATTGCCTTGAAACCCTTAGAAAAACAACCCAAGCTTAGGATCTTTATTGCAAATCACATTTCACAATTTTCCATGTGATAATTATAAACATCTTTAAGAAAATCCTGAAATGTGATATGCGATGAAGCCCCCCACTGCGATATTTCGATCAGAACGCCTTGAGAACATGCGATCACACTTCGCAGAGTCGCAAATAAATAATGCATGCCATTGTGTCATCCTTTAACGATTTGCGAAATGCGATATTGCGATTTTCGCAATCACATTTCGCATTATCTCCAGGAAATGCTATATTACAACGTTTAAAAGTTGTGATGCACGAATAAAGCATGAAGCGTGGGAAGTTACTGTGTTTTAATATAATAATGAGTGGTTTGATAGGGTAATTAATGTTTAGCAGCCCGAGGAGAGGTAATGATGTTTCAAGTTATGGCTAGTTAATGCTGAATATCTCGTTCAAAATCTTCCCACGATTCAAAGTCATTTCAGAGAGCTTTCAACCTTAATTTCCCTATATCGTTTGCGCTGATATATCTCTTCCATTTCAGGCAAGCTTCAAAATACATGTCATTGCAAAAGGTGATGCAAAAGCAGAAGAAATAGAGCATTATAGAATCTGAGCTACCAGAAATGTTGCATATATTCGCTAATACAGTTTGCAGCGCCGATAGAGGAGCAACAACATGGGAAGTCATATACAATAGGCTTGAAGATGAGTGTCCTAAAATTACTGCCATAAAGGTGACGACTGACTCAATAAAACCTTCGAGAGTCTAATTCAAAGATGCTTCATGTTCATTCCTTCACAAAATAGGAGTGAGAGTGAAAATACTCCCATATACTGATATGATTAGGTGGGAGATGGAAAATCTCAGTATTGAAGATAGGCAATTCAGGAACTCGAGGATGGATCTCATGGGGTCATTCAAAGCTGAAGACCTGAAGCAAATGTATCATATACCTAACCCTCAGGACATATATGACAAGTCATACCTGGCCAACTTCGCAAAGAAAAATGAAGAACCTTTCAAGATGATCCAGGGCAGAAGGGCACTAGAGAACAAGTTCAAATATGATAAAATAGGTATGTATCTTGTAGTTTCTTTGGCTAACCCCTAAAACTATGCAGCTTCTATGTTATGTAGGCTATATGGATTACCTAATAATACCAAGTTTTTCATAGAATGGATTCCTTTAATTGATGCCTGTGTCAATTCCCACATAATGAATTGGGCCACTATCTTATCTAATAACCTAGCCACTGCCATCTATGAGTATCGTCAGAAGAGATCCTCCTCTACATAGAACCTTCCTCCATTTTATTTCAATGCATATATCATGGATGCCATCTGTTTCTGCACTAAAATTCCAATCATGGGTTGGAAATGGACTTTCCAAAACCCCTACCCTATCCATCTCAACCATAAATAGATTTGGGAATCCCATTATATACCCCATTTTTATAAAGTATGCCATGTTGTTATTTTACCATTGCATCAATAGATTTTTAATAAGAAAGCCTCCAGGTTTCCCAAAGAAGTTGCTACATACCTTCTCGTAGTAGGCAAGTATTTTGTTGAAGAATGGTTTACATACATAAGGGTTTTTGGCAATACATCAGACCTGCATGTCCTCCCTTTGTATGTCTCTGATAAAATATTAGTAAGAGAAATAGCCCACCAGACTGTGGGAAAAGGCTTGATCAAGACCCTAAAATATAACAAAAAGTCATTATGGCCATCTTTTCCCATTCGGTGTGGTTCCTTTTCATTAGAAAATTTTAATCATGGAACCAAGGAATCACTAAGCCTAGAGAGACTTAGGCTCCATACTCTACCGAAAAGGCAATTTGATCCAAACAAGATAGCACATAATATTACTACTGCAGTGAAGATTAAGCCCTTTAACCATGAGGCTAATAATTCTGAAGACCTTTTACAGTCAGCTGAATCATTCGAACAAGCATTCGAGTGGGCAAGGGCCAATTTGAGTCTTGAAGATTTTGAAAGCTTTCAGGAATTCAGAAACAAAAGGCTTGAAATAATTCCATTTCATTTGTTAAAAGCCGAGGAAAAACCTACACCCAGTGTAACTATCAACAATGAGGGACCAAATTCTCGCATAGAGTCTCAAGTGGACACAGGGAAAGCACTAGATATAGGGAAAGCCCAAGACATCAAGAATACAGCGGAATCCAGTAGGAGGTTAGCCGAAAAGCAGGTCATAAGTGACCTGACTAAAGATATTGGTTCTGAGATCAAAAGCAGCAGTTTGGAGTAGGAGTGGGACCAATTCAATAAAAAACTACAAGACACTCCTAAGACAACAGATGCCCAGGAAACCACGGAATATCACACTCCTCTGCATACCCAGAAAATTACAAAGTCTGAGCCAATGGATGAGTAAGGTACAAGTTCGCAACAGATAGAAATCATTCCTCCTTTTCCCACATCAGAAATTGTCCTAAAGGTGACTGAAATTCCTCCTTTAGATGTGTTCTACAACCCACTTCACAAGGTTTTAGTAAGGAGACAGAGGAAAAGAAGGAGGGTAGAGACACCTGAGATGCCACCTGGGAATGAGATAATGGACATAGTTTGGAAGGATGTTCCTTCCAATCCAGCTAAAAACTTGACCAAACTGTCATAGTTTATAGGGGCATATGCAATTGCCACCATGGATAAAGCTACAGAGATATTATTTTTGTTAAGGGAGAGGGAAGAAAAGATAGCACGGCTGCAAATTGAAAAAGTAAATGTGAATAAGCAAGCTACTGAACAAATCGCTCAATTAGAGCAGAATATGGAAGTGTTAAAGGTAAGCCATGAAGCAGACATCTCTGCGAAGAACATGCAAATTCAATAGTTGCAAGAAGCCATGGCAAAATATGAATATGTCCCTACTGTCAATGAATTCATCAAAGAGGCACTAGAGCTAAATCCCCTTCTATCAAAACAACATGAGAAATATTTCCAAAGAATGTCACATATCGCTCCTTATCTGATCACCAATGATCAGTTAACGGATAAGGCGATTGACCAAAGAACTGAATTTAATGATTTAAATACAAGGATCTCAAAATTCATTGAATGGAAAGAAACAGAAGAAGGAAGGAGAGCTAATTTTCCCGAGATTGAGGAGACACATAAGGACATTCTATTCACGAATTGGGATGCGTGGATCAAGCAAGCTGAATTAGCAGTGGCAAGAGCAACAGGGGTGTCAAAGAACATAGTAAAAGTAGTAAACCACACTTTTCATGCCACCAACCTGGTGAAAGAAGGTAACCCGAAATCACTCCCAGATTTAAATGACTTGCATAAAAGCTGGAAGGAAAGAGTAGAAACCCAAAGGGAGGTGGTCACAAAGTTAGAAAAGACTGACTAGGAGGCGTATTGGCAATACCTTGTCAAGCCACACAGCCAAATCATGACCCTCAACTGCGCACTCCATTCAACTCAACGGATGATGTCACCCCTCACAGATGCTATTTCGAAAGACAGGTTTGATCCGGATTTAAACAAGAACACAACAAATTACAGATATAACCATACATATAGAGATGCAATAGAAATAATACTTCATTTCATTACTGTAAAATACTGAAATATGCTTACAAACAGAAATGGAAATAAACCAGCTATGGCGATGGTAGCTTATCTCTAAGAAGAGATATGGCGGCTACATGCCTCTGAATTGTGTTACAATGAGGCTCAAAGGCCTATTTATTGTTGAGAAACAATGGAAAACCCTAAAAATCCAAAAACCTAACCCTAGAAGATGAAATGCCAAACTATGGGCCCCGTTTGGGTAAATTGGTACATCAACTTCCCAAGGTCGTAACTTTGGCATACGATCTTCGTTTAACGCACACAATATCTCGTTAGAAAGATCTATCAAAGAACTACAACTTTGGAAGAGGAACATCAATCCATAGACCCATGTTGCTTCCAAATTTCCCAAAAAACGTCGTTTAGGGCCTCAAAACGGCTCCAGAAGTTTAGGACCCGAAAAACTGCTAAAAAAGTAAATTGTGCTACAATTAAGGAAGTTGAAAAATTGAAAGTGATAGTTGTGGGGGTCCAAGTGGTATAGGTGGGTGGCCACCAACATTCACCTGGATCATTCCTCCCCCCTTAGGAAGCAATGGTCCCCATTGCGTTGAGTTCCTCCATCTGTTGAACTTGGTCCCTGGTGAGCTATTCTGTAATCTCTGATGTGTCCAGTAATGGTGGGAAGCATGGTAGAGGGTGGTCCAAATTGAACACTTGGTGAAATCGAAGGAATGGGGGAATGTTATGCTCCAAAGCATTATTCCCCACAGCCTTGGTACTGGTGTAAGGACCATGTCGCTTCTTGTACTTGTCATTTTTCAAAATGGAGCGGTGATATATTGGCTCATTGGGTAGAGGTGCTCTGGGAGTCGGATCGAATGAATGCTTGACCTGACAGTGTAATGGTACCCCTGTGGGTGAGGAGAAGATGTTCCTGTGTTATTTCATGACTGTATCCATCTGCTGTTGCTGCTGCGTGGAGGAACCCTTCGGGGGGGTCAAGGATGTCGCGACAATCTTCCCCTTACTTTGGGAGCGAACCAGACAGAAAATGAATTTCCTCGTCTGGGAGATGAGCTTGCTGCATTTCTTAACAATGATCAAAGAGGTGGCATTAGGTGGGGCTACCTCCGGTATCCTGTATAGTGAATTACACAAATAAATAATGACAGTGCGAGGCCTTGACTCATACACAACATGTCGCCTCCACAAGTATGGTTGGCCTAATAATACATCACAAACATCTAGAGGTGCAACATCACACAATACGTCGTCTGTGAAGGTTTTGATGCTGTAGGAAAGGCGCCACTGTTGGCGAACTTGGAGATGTCGTCCTTGGTGAAGCCACCCAATATTGTATGGTTGCGGGTGTGGTGTAGTCAGTAGGCCCAACCGCTTCAGGACCTCTACTGAAATGAGATTCTTTTGGCTGCCACTGTCGACAATGAATTGCAGTGGCGAACCCTTCACCCACATCTGTGAGTGGAAAAGACGCTCCCCCTCCTCTGGATCTTCGAGCTCATTCTTTTGGACATTGGCAGTGGCAACAATGGCACTAGGCTTTGCGTCAATGATCTGCTTCCCTTTGCCATTGCCCTTGTCAGGTTCTAACTCAGGGTCGGAACATGCATTTGATTCTAAAGCCTTCAACTCGGCCACTAGCGACTGCTTGGTCCGACACTCACTTGTGTTGTGAGTGGGGCTCTTATGGAACTCACACCACTTTCTTGTGTCCTTCTTTGACTTCATGGTGTTGTTCTTTTCTTGTGATGGGCTGTCTTGGGTTGCCTTGTCTTGGCTTTGCCCTTGGTTCTCTGATTTGGGGAAGCCTTTCCTTTGCTTTGGATTCGCAGATCCAAAGTCTCACTTCTTTTGTTTGAACTTTTGCTCGATATTGACAACCTATCGGTACGTCATGCCGAGCGAGGAGATGTTCAAGAACTCCATCTCTTCCTGGATGTATCTGTGTAGGCAACGGCAGTATTTAAGTACCAAATATAGCTCAGAATCCTTGATACCCAACTATGTGTGAAGAGTATGAAAAAAATTTGTGAACTCCGGCACATCATGGTCCCTTCCCTGTCACTGCATGGTCCACTTTATGTATTTGTCCTCATAACTTTTGACAGGGTAGTACTTCTCCTTGATGGCATCCCGGAATGAATTCCAAGTGGGTGCGGCTGAAAATAGTGAGCACGTACTTTCATCCTTCTTCTCGCAGTAGGTTTCCCACCAGTCCTTGATGTGGGGGGCTGCTTTGAGAAGAGCGAAAATAATCTTTTCCCGACTGGAAAAATCATGAACAGAAAAATACCCTTCTAGCAGATTTAACCATTTATCTAAAAAATCTGCGTCTATTTGACCCTCGAATATTGGGATTTCAAAATCAACTTGTACCTTAAAGGGTCCCAGAGTAGTTGTTTGAAGCCGATGTATCACATTTGGGTAGCCGCTGAAGCATCTGGGAAAAGTTGTCCATCATCATGTTCCTTTATCACTCAAGGGCATCTTCGAGCAAGATTTTGATAGGATCTCCTGCCCCCTCATCTTTATTTTCATTTGCCATGGGAGGCCGTCGGGATTTGCAAGGCTGGTCCTGCAAAGGTTCGACCAATTCAAGCCCTAACTCCTTATATCCCGACCTCGTTGGGGACATGCAAAGAAATACAGAGAAAGAGCAGGCCGCTCTGATACCACTGATCCAGATTTAAACATGAACGCAACAAATTACAGATATAACCATACATATAGAGATGCAGCAGAAATAATAATTCATTTCATTACTGTAAAATACTGAAATATGCTTACAAATAGAAATGGAAATAAACCAGCTAGGGCGATGGTAGCTTATCTTTGAGAAGAGATGTGGAGGCTACATGCCTCTGAACTGTGTTACAATGAGGCTAAAAGGCCTATTTATTGTTGAGAAACAATGGAAAACTCTAAACATCCAAAAACCTAACCCTAGAAGATGAAACGTCAAATTGTGGGCCCCGTTTGGGTAAATTGGTACATCAACTTCCCAGGGTCGTAACTTTGGCATACGATCTTCGTTTGACATGCACAATAACTTGTTAGAAAGATATATCTAAGAACTACAACTTTGGGAAGAGTAACATTAGTCCATGGACCCATGTTGCTCTCAGATTTCCCAAAAAACGTCATTTAGGGCCTCAAAATGGCTCCGGAAGTTTAGGACCCAAAAAACTGCTAAAAATAGTAAATTGTGCTACAATTAAGGAAGATGAAAAACTGAAAGAGACAGTTGTGGGGGTCCAAGTGGGATAGATGGGTGGCCACCAACATCCACCTGGATCAAGGTCAGAACACAGTTTGGTGCACCTCCTCAATTGAAACTGATGGCTGATATATGTGATTTAAAAGAGAAGCTGGTAGATAGAAAGTCATGATTATAACCTCTGCTCATCAAGTCACTTTTATTTTTAGAGTTAGTTGACTAGTTAGGAGGAAGTTTGTTTGAAACCTCCTCAAATTTTTGTATAATCTATTTTTGATAGAATAGTATTTATACCCTTCTCATGCATTTAGAGAAGGGTCCGGAATTTTATCAAAAACATTTGCAAAGAATGCACTTCTGTAAGTTTGTGAATGCCTCGATGAAATTATGGAACATGGTCGTTTCTTTTAAATATCAAACTAATTTCCTTTGTTGATGCACTCCTATATACTTGGAAGATAATTTGATCTGAAGAAAGTTGATATATGTCATTAGTCAAATGAGGAGAACTTCACACATATGGTACTTTTATCTTGTCTGATTAGTTTTTTTTCTGTTTAATTAGTGATAACATTTCATTTTCATGAATTGTATATGAGATATGTTCTTTATGTTATGAGTTAATTGCACTACTATATGATGCCTCACTGAAATTGATTATTTTCATATATAATCATCAGATATATGCGATATAGTTTATACATTTCTTTGACTAACTATTTAGTCAAAGAAATTATATTTACACGTTATCACCTCCGTTTAATGCGTGATTGATCTTTATTATCACATGTCAAATAGATATCTTTTTAGGTCACATATCACACAGAATACCTGGGTTTATATTAGATTAAGTTAGCTAGAGATTTTCACAATAGAATAGCCCATTTAGTTATCATTGTTCTTATTGCAATCTCTTGAAAAAACCCACATCGGGAAACTGGTCCCATCATCCCCAGTCATAGTCACCACTTCAAATAGAAAAGGAGTTGTCTTTAACGTCCGGACTGGGTGGTTATACCCCATGTTGGAGTAGTAGAAATCTGAGGCTTCAACATTTTGGCGCTAGAAGGAGGGCCATCCGACTATGAATGGCATATAAACCTAAATATCAATAGAAAAACATTCATAAGAGTCAAAACCCCTCCACAACTTCTACACCTTCTATATCTTGTTCAAAATTTGTGGATCAGAAATCTAAAGTTGTAGAAACATATCCCTCATCTCTTGAAGTATTAATACAACCACCTTCTTTAGATTACACTCCCAAGACTCCCAAAGTTAACTCTTCAATACATAAATTGGAACAGATATCCATTTCTGCCGAGAAAACAGAGAGGCCTAGAGCTTCTGAAGAAAGTGTCACTTCCTTATTACGAGAAACTGGTGTATTAACGAGATTACAAAGTGAAAGGCTTGGAGTAACTCCTTTTGAGTTTCACATTCATTCACGTTGTAATAAAGTTATCGCATCAAGATCTGAATCGAATACTAGCAAGATCACTTCACCTTTCCATCCATTCACTTTTACTCAATCTGCCTCTTTTCAACAATCCACTTCTTCAACTAGTAATACTAACCCTGTAGTAAGTTCTTCACCATCTATACCTACTTCTGGACCGGCATTCCCATCTTCCTAGTATCCAACTCAAGTTATGGCCAATCAACCCACTCAACCTTGGACAAATCCTGGTGTTGTTCTGGTTGCTAATCCAAATGGTCTCCCAACAAACCCAGAAAAATGGTTACCTAAGTACAATCTTGATGATGGTCTTCCTGCTGAAGAACATCTAAATAACTTTATGCTAGCCATGAATCTTAATGGAGTTGCACATGAATATGTTGTAATCAAACTGTTTCCTTATACTTTTGAAGGATCTACTCGATCTTGGTATTTTTCCCTTCTAGCCGGCTCAATAAGAAACTAGGATACTTTTCAAGAAATATTTATTGCAAAATTTGGTGATTACATGTTATGAAACCAGCTTATAAAAATATAGAAAAGATATATCAACTCCTTAGAAATAAGCCTCTTCGAGGGAGCAACCTCCTTTAAATTACACGAATGAACAATTATTAGATGATACAATTGAAAAGACTTCCTTTCTATATATAGGAGTCTAAGGGGTCATAATATAATCAAAGCCGACATAACAATAATAATGTAAGGGCACAATAATAACAGTAGTGGGATTCTATGGGGCACAATAATAACAATATGGGGACTACATGGGCACAACAATATAATAAGGGGGTTGTATTAATAACAATAAGGGGTTACACTAGTAGTATAGGGACCTAACATGCCCCTCTCCTTCCAAAAGTGTTGTCCTCAATGCTTGAGTAGTTCTTGATGCTCCTGTATAAAATTCTTGTCCTCCCATGTGGAATCTTCAGCTGGTAAGTTCTTCCACTTGATGAGATACTCTGAAATTGATTGATTTCATAGTTTTTGGGTTCTTGTTTTTGTCACTGCTCCAGGCTCCAATATGATTTTTCCTTCCTCGTCAAGTTCTGGAAATATTGTTTGAACTGGGATCTTCTGCAACTTTTGAATGAGTGGCCACACTTCTTTGTCCTTCTTCCACTTATACCTTGTTTCGTTTATCCACTCTAGTTGGATAATAGAAATGGTGCACAACAATGCTTCCACATCTTGATCCTTTCTTGAGAGTGCATTTGCCACAACATTTTGCTTCCCTTCTTTGTAGATGATTTCAAAGTCATAACCCAACATCTTTGTGACCCATTTTTGTTTCTCTTCAGAGGATAATCTTTGCTCTAAAAAGTATTTAATACTATCATGATCCGTTTTTACCTTGAAGTGTCTTCCCATTAGGTAAGGTCACCATTTCTTAAGTGCGTGTAGTATTGCCAACATTTCCTTCTCATAAATAGCTTTCTTGAGGGACATTTGTTTGTATGCATGTAACCATAAAAATACCCAATCACCTACATCAAAACTTCTTTCATTGAGATGTTGATCTACCTGTTGTTTCATTTGATTCTACACCAAAGTGGCGTTATCCTTTAAAAGTTAGAGAACTTGTTGTTAATGCCTGATGTGATCTTTCACTACTTGAATCTTTTTCTTCTTGATATGTCCTTCTATATTTAGAGTTTGAGGAGTGGTAATTTCTTCCAGTGCATTACAATATATGGTCGAATTCATTTCTTGATGCTCTATGTAATCTTTCACTTCTTGAACATTTTTCTTCTTGATATGTCCTTCTATCTTGATAGTTTGAGGAGTGGTAATTCCGGCCATTACATTACAAGATATGGTCAGATTCATTTCTTCTTTCTTAATGTGGTCTTTCACTTCTTGAACCTTTTTCTTCTTGATATGTCCTTCTATCTTAAGAGTTTGAGTAGTAGTAATTATTTCCAATGCTTTACAAGATGTGGTTGGATTCATTTCTTCTTTCCCCGGGGTTGGTTCCTGATGTATATACTCTTCTTTTGACGTTTTTTTATCATTTTCTTCCTCCTCTCCACAATCAATGTAAAATAATTTCTTCTCAGCACACTTATGACCTTTAATGTATTTTTTATCACAATTGTAACAAAACCCTTTTTCTCTTTTTTCTTCCAATTGCTGTGATGTAACCCTTGTAGGTTGTGGAAGGCTAGGAGAAACAACACTTCCATCTTTGTAGTTGTGAGGGGTAGAATTCCTTGTTGCCATAACTTTTCTTTCCACTTTGTAACAAAGCCCTTTTTCTATTTTTTCTTCCAATTGTTGTGGTGTTTCTCTAAATAAGGTGTTGCTCTTTGTACCCTCATAATGTGATATAATTTCCTCCGTGAAAATTGACCATGTAACAAGTGGTTTACAAGAAAAAATCCTTTTATCCCATAAAAATTGATCTTGTTCTAAATATAAAGATGCAATACATACCTTTTGTAACAATGGTACACCATATAGATCAAAATATTTCTCCATCTATAGTATCCAATTTACTGGATCCTTGCCATCAAACTTCCTCATCTCGATTTTTCTTGATTTTAGGAGCTTGATATTGAAATGACTGCAACTTTGTAATTTCAGAACTCCAAGTTCTTAAATTTATTCCTGTGGTAGCTCTCTGAGTTCTCTTTCTAACCCTGCAAGTCTGATCATAATTTGATTATCCAAGAAATAGTTATGCCAAATCTCCCACGATGACCTGATTATAAACTAGTTCAGTAGAGCGAACTTGTACGACATGCCACGTCTCACTAGTTTGACCTTAGTACCTAAAACTGATATACAGGAAACTACAGGCAGTCCTATTTCTGAAACTCTTACAAAATTTAAATCTGATGTTCAGAACAAAATTTATGACGATTTTCCCAAGGTGACATGTTTGGAATTTAATTCGGGGATCTATAAAAACCCTAACTTTCTCAGATTATATCTCCGAAAATATAGCAAGACAAGATCTGAAATTTGGAGCCGAGGTTCAAACCAATTTCATCTCAAATGGTTTTTTTCTTTTTAGGTTCTGAAACTTCGTAGCGAAAGAGTTATAGCAAAAATTCCACGATGACTTTTTTTAGATGAAAATCTGGATCTTAGAAAAACCTTAAATTTCTCAGATCATATCTCTGAAAATATAGTGCAAAAAGATCTTAAATTTGGACGTGGGGTTCAAACCGATTTATTCTCAAATGGGTTTTTTTTGTAGATTTGTAAGCTTCGTAGCGAAAAAGTTATAGCAAAAATTCCACAATGACCTGTTTGGGGCAGCGAAACCCTATAATCCACAGCTCTGATACCAAATATTATGAAACCAACTCACAAAAAGATAGAAAAGATAGATCAACGCCTTAGAAATAAGCCTCTTCAAGGGGGAAACCTCCTTTACATTACACGAATGAACAATTATTAGATGATACAATTGAAAATACTTCCTTTCTATATATTGGAGTCCAAGGGGTCATAATATAATCAGAGCCGACATAACAATAATAATGTAAGGGCACAATAATAATAGTAGTGGGCTTCTATGGGGCACAATAATAACAATATGGGGACTACATGGGCACAACAATATAATGAGGGGGTTGTACTAATAACAATAAGGGGTGACACTAGTAGTATAGGGTCCTAACATGACAGGACTATAAAATCCTTAATCAATGATCATTCCAACTTAAAAGAAAATTCAGATGAAAGGATCAAAGATTTCAACTCCAGATTTAACAGGTTACTAAACAAAATCCCAATTGCCTCTAAACCTGTAGTAGATGTACAAATAGAATGGTACATATCCTCCCTTCCTTCTAATATCACAATTTTTTTAGATAGATCCAATAAGTCTACCCTCATAGAAAACATGAAAGAAGCTTTGTCTGTAGAAAGAAGAATTATTGCCTTAGAAAAGAGGTCACAGACAGACGAAATCAAATCAGAGAAAGTAACATTCAAGAATGATTCAAAAAAGAAAACTCCAAAGGACCCTTTTGACCTTGAAGGCCTTCAGAAAGTGTTGAAGACCATGTCCAATGAAATGGTCGAAATCAAGAAACAGGTTGCAGAATCATCTGCTCCCAAGAAACCTTTTCACTCATTTAAAAGAAATTCCTCTTCTACATCTCAGCCACCGGCTACTATTTCTAATGTTGAATTTGATCCAGAAACAGAAGAAGACTCGCCAACCGAAGAGGAAGCTAAAACTGAAGAAGAAGTTGAGTTAAACAGAATGTGGGATTTCATTATTCAAAATGAAGAGGAAGCACAAGCTATGCCAATAACTACAAGAATTAAAAAACTCTCCTGATATGTCTACAACAATTCAGAAACAAAAAAATGCTACTCCTGTAAAGGAGAAGACAACAAGTAAGAAATCTAAGACTACTCAAACTAATTCTATTCCACTATATGTTAGGATATTTAGACACATAGGAAATAGTTAAGTATAACTTGGTCTAGTGTAGTGTTAGGTAAAGTGTGTTTCTTTACTATGTACTTTTGTAACTTACATTCCGACAGTCATGATATGTTCTAGACATGAAGTGATCCGACGGTTCATTCTCTCCTCGGTATTACCAACACTTGATCCATGGCTTAACACCCAATTGATCCATGATATCTATTTAAAAAGCATGGAGGGTCATTTGTAGGTTAACCATTAATGAGAGAAGCTTATGTAAATTTTCATTCTTTTATTAATAAATTGCCTAAAGTGGCCGCGTTGGCTTAGGCCGTGGACTGTTTCCCTCTTTAAGGGTTTTAACCGTGTCAACAACACTGGTGTATTGATCTGTGATCTATTTGTGAGCGGTGTCCTTTGGTTTTATGTCTGAGGAACTTACCCTCTAAATTCCTACATTGTATCAGGGCTATTTGAGGGCCGCATCCATTGGTGATCCAAATCTGAAGTCGGTAGAACTGCATCTAACTGTCATTTCCTAGGTCTACTGTTATTGACTGCTTTCGAGCCGAGAGGACTGCTCTATTGTATTATGAGCATCTGTTCCGGTGAGTAACCTCTTTCGTTTGATGCAAAAAGTTTTCTGGTAGCCCTAGCTACGTCATTTTTAAGATCTGGAGGTATACAGTGTTTATTTGTAGTTTATAGTTATTTTCTCTCTGTTTATTTTGGTTTATTTAGCTCTTTGTTTTTTTATTACCGGATCTATACCTTTCATTTCTATGTATGCTCTTTTCTCTGCAACTTGTGTGATCTGGGCAAATCAGAAACAGAAAGGAAGGATTTTTCTCATGCATATGATTTTTTCCACCGCGCCTTAGTGTGATCTCGGAAAATCATAAACATTGCAAAAAATATTTAGTTTCCAAGTAAAGCTAACTTCAAGCCGTGAGGTTTTTTTTTTGTTTGTCCATGTTTGGTTTTGTGTTTTTTGTTTTGTAGGCAAAAAAAGAGCTTTCTCAAGTAAGCATGCACCCCAAAGTTGCAGTGACTAAAAAAAAAAACCCTTCCTCTTTTCCAAAAATTACTAACCTTTTAATCTAGCTCACTTTGTCCAAAGCTACTTTATGAGAGTAGAGGTCTTGAGTTCAAGTCTTTCTTTTTGTTGAGCTAATTAGATTAAGTTTGGAAAGGGGGTGGACTTTTTAAAATATCACATTATCATTCATTTCCGCACATTCCCTCACTTCATCGACATCTTCAACAACTTTTATTCAAAAAGCCATAACTTCTTCATCCGGAAGCCGTTTTCAGAGCCATTTTTTTTTAATCAACCTAATTTTTCAAGATCTTGGAATACTAAGTATCAGCATCTATAGCTTTAGTTTCTATTAAAATGGAAATTCCATGCCAAGTTATTCTTGACAGCACCAACTACTTCCAATGGTGGTCCTACATTGTGGATTTACTTAGAAGTAAAGGTCTTTACAGAATAGCCTCAGGCCAAGAAACCAAACTGAAAGATGAAGATAAGGCAGCCAAATGGGAAAATAGGCAAGATCAAGCACGTGGGTTGATAGGGATGTCTATTTCTCCATACCTTAGATTCCATATCGTAGAACTTGATACTCCTAATGAAGCAATGAAACAAATCACTAAAGTTTTTGGAATTAAAAGTGAACTTAGAGCCCATCAACTCGAAAATGAGTTTCTTCCATTGGACCCCAATAATTTTTCTTCCATTGAAGATTTTTTGTTCAAGTTCAAGACCCTTAGACTTCTCTTGGAAGGTGTTAAGGTTAAGAAAGAAGATGGTAACCTTATCTATTCCATTCTTACTAAGTTGGGACCAAACTACTATGTTTTTGTTTCCACCTTCCATTCTACAAGAGAAGCCTTCATTTCTCAAGGACAGACTACAAGTCCCCTTCCTTTGATGCCTTTTGTGATTCTTTAATAAGAGAACTAGAAAAACTCTTACATCTTGGTCTTCTTAAAATTGGAAACTCTTCTAAGAAAGCCTTAGCCGCTCAGCAGCAACCAAATTCAAAGAATCTTAAGAAGTCGTATCCTAAAAAGAATGGTCCTAAACCAAACAAGGGTCCTAAGCAATTTCAGTCTCAAAATGAAAAATCATTTCAACAAAATGATAAGGCAAATAAAAACAAAGGGAAGAAGACTAATAGACATTGCCACTTTTGTAATCGAGATGGCCACTTAGAATCCAAATGCTTTAAGAAGATGGAAGCCTTGGAAGCAGCAATGAAGAAGCATAACATCCATTTGGAGCACTCTTCAACTTCAACTTCATCTTCAGGAATAACACTTTCTGTATGTGGTTGTCAAGCATCTCGGTCTGGCTATGCACTAAATGTATCTTATTCTTTTCATTCTCATGAGTGGCTCATTGATTTTGGAGCTTCTTATCACATGGCCAAAAACTAAGCCATGTTTTCTTCTTTAAATGATTGTAACACCAAAAATATATATGTTGGTGATGATAGATCTCTTAGTGTTGTAGGGACTAGAACTGTTCATATAGACAATGGTCAATTTAATGATGTATTATGTGTTCCAACCTTATCCTGCAGCCTTCTATCTGTATATCAGATAATTCATTCAGGTGAAGGTAAAATCGCTGAATTTTCACGTCACGATGTTGTAATTAAAGACCTAAGAGATCCTAGACAAATTTTAGTTACTGGCATCGCTGATGATTCTACAAGGTTGTATAAGTTTAAAAAATTTGGGTCATCAAATCTTCCCTCGGTATTTGTTGCTCATAACAATGAAGTGAGCAGACTTTGGCATGAGCGATTTGGTCACTTAAACTATTGCTCCCTTCAGAATCTATGTAAAGAAAATATGGTGACAGGTCTTCCAATGGTATCTTGTAGAGATGGTGTTTGTTCCAGATGTGTACTGGGAAAACATCATCGAGATAGTTTTGAAAAACGTGCCTCTTGGCACGCCTCAACCCCTTTACAGCTTGTGCATAGTGATTTATGTGGTCCACTTCCAGATGTTTCATTCTCTGGCTACAAGTATTTCTTAACTTTCATTGATGATTTCTCCAGACGCACTAGGGTATGCTTCTTAAAACTCAATAGTGAAGTATTTAACATGTTCTTGGCCTTTAAGGCCTTTGTTGAAAAACAATCTGGACATCAAATTCTTAAGCTAAGATCTGATAATGGCGGAGAATATGTTAACACAAATTCATCAACTTTTGCACTGATAATGGAATTCAAATGAAACATATTGTTCTGTATACTCCACAACAAAATGGTGTAGCTGAAAGGAAGAATCGCACCTTAAAGGAAACGGCTAATTGTATGCTTCAATATAAAGGACTTAGTCTTAATTTTTGGGCAGAAGCAATTAACTATGCAAATTACATAGTAAGTCGCACTCCTACTAAGGTTTTAAAGAACATCACTCCAGAAGAAGCTCCAGAAGAAGCATGGAGCTCAATGAAACCATATGTAAGTCACTTTCGTGTTTTTGGAAGTGAAGCATGGGCCCATATTCCAGATGAGAAACATAAAGCTTTAGAACGTAAGAGTGACAAATGTATTTTTGAACAATGTAAACTTTGAAACGGGAACTATAAACTCAAAACGGGAACTCTGGCCAAAAAACCCCACAAAAAGATAAAAAACAGTGCTAAAAACGAAAAGTGTGTATACTGGAACGATGATTTTTGTTTTTTAGGGTCAATTTTGAACATGTTTTAAAAATGGCAGTGAAAATGAAATTTTCATGCAAAATACAGCTTGAAAACGAAAAAGTGATGATATTGGAACGATGATTTTTTTTTTTTAGGGTCAATTTTCAAAATTTTTAAAAAATGCTAGTAAAACCAAATTTTTATGTGCCAAACAAAGTTGTTTATGAGGAAAAAAACACTTTAATGTTTTTGGTAGAATATCATTTTTCTGTCCTAAGTATAAATTCAACATGTTTTCAACAATAACATGCTAGATACAAAATAAATTGAAATTTTTTCAACTATAAAATTAAAAAACCATGACATTGTGAACAAATTACATCACTAAATGAATTCAAAAGTCATTATTTGTATATTGAATAAAACATACATTATATCTCTAATTTAATATTGCATTGTAGATATTTTAAACAATAAAAATTATCATAATTAAGACATATAATCCAACAACATAAAAATGCCTCATAACTTCTCATTTAACACCATATGGAAATCATAAATTTTATTTCAAGATACAATGCATACATCAATTATATAAACTATCTTAAACAATTATTCAAAATCACTCATATTTTCTTGCACACCATCAGAATTCACATTTTCAGATGAGTGACTGGATGCTGACGAACATGTTCCATATTCTTCTCTTTTATCAACTAGTGCCCCATCTGAGTCCACATGCATGCCCATCATTTCAAGTTTCAAAATTCTTCCAGATCTACGACTAGTTTCAACAGACCCCCATCTCAACACTGTTCCTTCTGGTAACAACCTTTTCAGAATCTCTATCATCTTGAAGCAAAGAGTTCCTCTCTTTGCTAAATTGAAGTCATAAACAAGTATGTCAACATCCTCCAGTTTTAATATGTCTGTGTTGCAGTGATTTATATGTGTACCCTTTCTTTTTCTCTTTCCACCATTTTTTTTGTCAACTACCATCTCTGGCTTATACACACCATTGAATGGGTGTGTATTTGTGGCATACCGATGTACTTCAACACTTGTAACATCCTCATTTTCTGTAAAGACCTTTATAACTTTAGCAACCCAAAATGGATAGCCATTGGGATCTCCATCTGCTAGCACTGCAATCATGCAACCCTCCTTAATATCCTGTACTAAACACCTGTAAAGGTATTCCATGGCTTCACGTTGTGCACGAGATCTTCTGGAACCAATATACATCTCTCTTTCTTCTGCCTGTGAAGAATTAATAATACCTTGAGATTGTCGTTGTTCAACAATGTTTATTTCCTCATGTTCATTCGACACATTTTGTGGCAAAATAAATGGATTTTTCAAAGGTATATCTTCATTTGTTGTTGTTGAAATGATATCACTTTGATTATTGAAAAATGACTCCCACCAAACTGAATCAGCAATGTCAAAGTACTCATATGTATATCTAATAAATTTTTTAATTTCTTCCAGGCAATCAAAATAATTTATATCTCTATTTTGTGTGCGTGCATTATGAACTTCACCAAATAATTGTAATAACAATATTTTTGATGCAAATATTGGATGATCTAGAATGAACTTCAAAAATTGCAAACTTGATGACGATGCCCATTTTGCAGTAGTTGAATACTTCTTGCCCCATATTAGTGTTTTCCCATCAATTTTTTTGATACGAAATTGATGTTGGAAGCTAATGTCATTAAGTTGTTCAATGCATTTCCCCTCACCATATGATCCCAGAATAAACCTTCGCATGTCAACAGTTTCTTCCAACACATCAAAAGTAGGCTCTGGCATGTATGATTTCTTAATACATTCAATTAGTGATGGCATGCTCCCAACTTCCTTCCTCCTCAATGTGACTGAAAAACTGTTGGCATTACGACATAGGTTTGGCACGAGTTTGGCACTATGGCACAGGTGTTGTCCTTGATGGCAACTCACTCAAAGGGTAGATCACAGTTCAGGTTTTCAGAATGAAAGAAAATGAGGTATACGCAGGTTCATCTTATTAAAGTCGCGTATACACGTGGGTGTACCGATTAAAAGGTGTGTATACGTATGCACGCACTTTCATGGAAATAAAAGCGCGTACATGTGGGAAAACTTATGGTTGGTCCATGGTATTTAGTCCGACATATTTGAACCTATGGTTTTGGTCCTTGGTATTGCATTTAAAACTGTTGAACCCAAGTATTGGGTCCCTAGTATTAGTTCTCAATGGTTTTGGACCATGGTTTGAGTAAGGCTAAGAATATAAAAAGGGAAGGAGATCATCTGGCAAGTGGATTGACTTATGTGCTGAATATCTTGAGAGGAGCAAGATCTGGTATATTGGTGATTGGTTGGTGAGTTACAGTTGGATCTGAATCAAGGAGGAACCTGAGCATTACACGATGGTTAAGATCTATTGATGGGTCGAGATCTCAAGGCTTGAATAGTAGTATCATTGTGTGATTTTGATCTATTATATTTGGCACATGATTAGATCTATAAATTTGATAATCTGGGTATAACTGATGTATGATTAAATAAAAGGATAAATTATCTTTTATAGATTTGTACGCAGGTTCGATGCAGTGGAGGCACGTATACACGCAGGTTAAGGAAGTGAAGACTGCGTATACGTTGGTTGGCTTTGGCATAGTTGCGTATATACGCATGTTTCTATTGATGAAGTAGCGTACGTCTCTTGAAACATGTTTTAGCTGCTTCTGTTTATTGCTACAGTGTTCTGGGTTCAGAATTGGTGTCTGGTTACTGGTATTGTTTTCTGGTTACAGCATTCTGAAAAGTTATTGGTTGATTCAGTATTTGTACAAAGGAGATTGGTTGTTGCAGATCTACTTGATGGTTGATTGATATTCATGGATCCAGTCTAAAATTTCATGAAACGTGGTCCCTGGAAGAAAAGAGAAGGTTGAAGCCTTCTGTAGGTCAGCACCTACATACTAGTACCTCAGCTAGTACAAGAGCTAAGGGGGTTGTAGCTCCCTTCCAAGAGAAGTTGGAGAACGAGAGAAGGTTGTATCCTTTTTCAGGTTGAATCCTGTGTACTGGTATAAGACTACACCAGTACAGAATCATTGTAAAAAGAAGTTTCTAATTGAAAGAAGATAGAGACATATTGCAGCAGTTGGTTTTCACCCACATTGGGTTTCCACCTTATATCTTGTGTTCTTTTGTGTGACTGTCTACTCTAATTTTCTGTTCCTACTTACTGTTATATGGTTCTGACACACAGATTAATGATCAACATCTGAAGAATAAATTAAATTATAAGTCTGGAAGTTATATGCGAGTTTCATTAGTCAGAGTTGCGTATACACGTTGTTTTCATTCACTGAAGTAGCGTATACAAATCTTTGTATAAATTGAAAAATAATTTGACTTAATAATACTGATTCACCCCCCCCCCCTCTCAGTATTATTTTCAACAATTGGTATCAGAGCAGGTCCTTCAGAAGAAGCTTGATCACTTGAAGGAAGATCTATCATCATGAGCAACTACGAAAGAGAAGCATCAATCAGGCCACCGATTTTCGATGGAAGCAACTTCATCTATTGGAAGGTAAGAATCACTGCCTATCTTCAATCTCTTGGTACAGAAGTTTGGGATATTGTGGAAACATGATACACTTTTCCATCAGCAACTCCTACAGATACGGCTGGTAAGAAGCAGTATGAAACAAATGCAAAGGCAGTCAATACTCTATTAGGGAGCCTATGTTAATCAGAATTCGTCAATATTATGCAGCTCAAAACCGCAAAACAAATATGGGATAAAATCGTTCTAAGCTATGAAAGAGATGAACAGGTAAAACGAGAAAAACTACAAACTCTCAGAATTCAATATGAAAATCTCAGAATGTACAATGATGAAAGTGTGGCTAACTATTTCCTACGTATAGATGAGATTGTAAATTGTATGAAAATTTTGGGTGAAGAAATAAAAGAAGTCGTTCTGGTTGAAAAGGTTCTAAGATCTTTTTCTTCTAAGTTTGAATCAAAAGTTTCTGCCATAGAAGAAAAACAGAATCTACAGAGCCTTACCATGTCACAGCTACACGGAATCCTAACCGCTTACGAAATGAGAAAAGGGGGACCATCAGACAAGAGAGAAGCTGCATTCAAAGCCTCAGGAAAAGGAGATTACGATGACTCAGGACATATGTCGGAAGAAGAGGAAGAATCAAATTTTGTCAAAAACCTTCAACGGGGTTCTGGAAGATTCAGAGGTAAGCTCCCTTTCAAATGTTTTTCTTGTGGAAGAGTCGGTCACTATGTTGCCAAGTGTCCTCATAAAGATAAGCTTGACAAAGGTAAGGAACCAGTTAGATGGAACAGAAAACAGAATGTAAGTAAGAAGAGCTATTACACACATGAAGACAGTGATGGAATTTCAAATAGCGATGAAGATGAACAAGGTAATGAATATAGAATTTTGATGGCTTTGGAAGATGATGATTTCTTGGATGCTATAGATGAAGAAAGTCTTTATGAAGAAATTTCTAAACTCAAAATTTGCTTATAGGAGAAGAACATGATTATAGATACTCTGACATCCAAACTTGCTGAAATGGAGAAACACAATGAAAAGTTAGAATGTGAAATTGTGGGACTTAGAAAGGACATTGAAAAAACGAAAGCTCTTAATCTTAGATTTGCTAAAGGATCTGAAACTTTAGATGAGATTATCAAAGTACAATGTTCTCCTCTAATCAAGACAGGTCTTGGGTATACCAAAGAAACATCTCAAGCACAGAAGCCATCTACCTCCAAAATTTATCTTGAAGCTGCAAGGAGAAGTGAGCAGGCTGATAATCGATAGCAAAAGCCCAATGGAGATCACCAGGGAAATCAGGGAAAATTTACCTCAAGAATGAACAAAGACTACCAAGTAAATCGGGGGCAATCTGCTTCAAGGATGAATAGAAGCTACAAGCAACCATGGGTAGATCATTCTCAATTTACCTCAAGAATGGATGTCAATAGAAACTACAATCATTTGGTTGGTAGATTTGATAATCGCAGGAGTTTCTTCAATGGCCAATGTTTCTCTTCTCATAACTTTGGTCACAAAGCAGCTCAATGTGTTGTCTACAAGACAATCATGACTAGAGAAGCTCAAAAAAAAGGAGTATGACTGGGATCATGAAAAAGACCTACAATAACTTTTCTGCTCTTGAGAATGAAATAGAATGTTCTATTTGTAACAACTTTGGTCATGAAGATTCTGAATGCGGGAGTAGGTTTCGACAAATAACTCAAAAGGAGCAAGCTTCATTAAGTCCCAAAACATGGAAAAAGAAAGAATCGCTACCAGAAAGATGTGGGATAGCCTTATATGCGGAAGGACAGGAAAATCAATGGTACATCAATAGTGGATGCTCAAAACATATGACAGGTGATAAAGATAAACTTCAGTCATATAGTGCCTTAGAAAAGGAAAAGAAGGTCTCATTTGGAAATGACACCCTTGCACTCATAAAAGGTAAAGGTTCTGTTCTTTTGAAAGAAAAGGTCAAGGCTGGAAATGTTATGTATGTTGATGGCTTAAAGCATAATTTATTAAGTGTTAGTCAAATGTGTGATCAAGGAAATGAAGTAATATTTCGATCAAATGGATGCATTGTTCGTGAGCTTGATACAGGAGAAACAGTGATCAAAGGCATAAGAACTCCAAATAATTTATGTATACTCAAGGGAGGAAAACAACAATACTATCTAAGCAAGAACGATGAACACTGGCTATGGCACAGAATATTGGGGCATCTAAGCTTCTCACAGATAAGGAAAGCATGCAAATATCAGGCGGTTCGTGATTTACCCGACATCAGAATTCCAGACAATACAATATGCAAATCATGTCAATTTGGTAAGCAAACCAGAACTAATTTCCCTGAGAAGGAAGGATCAGCTAGCAGGCCACTTGAACTTGTCCATACTGATGTATGTGGTCCATCTAGGAAAAGGTCACCTCGAGGAGAAGAATACTTTATATTGTTCATTGACGACTTTTCCAGGATGTGTTGGATAGGACTTATGAAGCATAAAGATGAAGCTTTCGAAAAGTTCAAATCATTCAAAGCCTTGGTGGAAAACGAATCAGATCGCAGAATCAAATGCCTCAGGTCTGATCAAGGAGGGGAATTTACCTCGAATGAGTTTTTCGATTTTTGTGAAGAACATGGAATAAGAAGGGAATTCTCTACTGCAAGGACTCCTCAGCAAAATGGAGTAGTGGAAAGGATGAACAGAACAGTTCAAAAAATGGCTCGTGCTATGCTTGATGAGTCTGGAACTCCCGCAACCTTCTGGGGTGAAGCTGCATTTGCTGCAGTTACTATTCTCAACAAGACAAATGTTCGGGTAAACAGCACTCAGACTCCTCACGAACTATGGTATGGTAAGACTCCCACGGTAAAATACTTCAAAATTTTTGGGAGCAAATGCTACATCAAGAAGACTGATGAAAATCTTGGCAAGTTTGAACCTAGAGTAGATGAAGGCATTCTCCTTGGTTACTCTCCCCACAGCAAAGCATACAAGTGTTACAATAAAAGACTTGGAAAAATTGTTGAAAGTATTGATGTAGTGGTTGATGAAGAAGGAAACACTCCTAGGCAGGTAAAATCTAAAGATTTCGAAGATGATGAGGACTATCCATCAACATCAAATCAAATTTATGATGAAGAAGAAACCCATGAGGCACCAGAAGAACAGATAAGGATAGAAGAAAATACTCCATCTAGGTACGTTCAGAAGAATCATCCAGAAACTCAAATTTTGGGGCAAAAGGAGGCAAGTGTACAAACAAGAAGAACCATTTCAGAAGCTTCAAGTTATCTAGCATTACTCTCCTCCATTGAACGACAAAATGTAAGAGGCATGCAAGGAAGAATGTTGGGTCAAGGCCATGGAGGAAGAACTTGAGCAGATTGAAAATAATAACACTTGGGAGTTGGTTCCTAGACCAAAAGATAAGAATGTCATAGGAACAAAATGGATATTCAAAAATAAGCTGAATGAAAATGGAGATGTGATTAGAAATAAGGCCAGACTTGTTTGCAAAGGGTATGCTCAACAAGAAGGGATAGACTTTGAAGAAACTTTTGCACCAGTTGCTAGACTTGAGGCCATAAGGATGTTCCTTGCCCTTTCTAGCTTTCAGAAGTTCAAAGTATTTCAAATGGATGTGAAGTCTGCTTTTCTAAATGGAGACTTGGATGAAGAAGTGTATATTGAGCAACCAGATGGGTTTATCCTTGGAAATGATCCAAAGCTTGTATGCAGACTCAAAAAGGCTCTATATGGCCTTAAACAGGCTCCTAGGGCTTGGTATTATCACTTGGATAAGTACCTCCATCAACAAGGTTTCACAAAAGGTTCCACAGATAGCAATCTGTATATAAAATTTGACAATGATAAGTTGCTAATACTTGTTGTGTATGTTGATGATATCATCTTTGGTAGCAATGAAGAATACATGAGTCAAAATTTTACCTTGGTGATGCAAAAAGAGTTTGAAATGTCTATGCTTGGTGAGCTCACATATTTTCTTGGTTTACTAGTCCAACAAAACAAAGACAACATTTTTCTATCACAAACCAAGTATCTCAAGTAGATCTTGAAGAAATATGGGATGGAGGATTCAAAACCAATATTTACCCCTATGGTAATAGGATGCAGCCTCAGCGCAAATGATGAATCAGCAGCAGTGCATCAACCAACCTATAGATCCATGATTGGTAGTCTGCTCTATCTAACAGGTACCCGACCAGATATTATGCATGCAGTGGGAATAGTTGGAAGGTTTCAGGAAAATCCAAAGGAAACTCATCTTCAGGCAGTTAAGAGAATTTTTAAGTATCTTCAAGGAACTCAAAACTATGGCTTATGGTATCCTAGAAGTATAGATCTCACACTTCATGCATATACAGATGCAGATTGGGCAGGAAGTGTGGATGACAGAAAAAGCACTAGTGGTGGTGCATTCTTCATGGGTCCTAGGTTAGTATCTTGGTTCAACAAGAAACAGAGTTCAATTGCATTATCTACAGCTGAAGCAGAATATGTAGCTACTGCATCTTGTTGCACACAACTCCTCTGGATGATGCAGACATTGCAAGACCTTCAAATCACTTGTACTCCACCTATCTCCATTTTTTGTGATAATACAAGTGCAATCAGTATTTCAAAGAATCCTGTCATGCATTCAAAGACTAAGCACATACCGATCAAGTATCATTTTCTTCGGGAACAAGTGCTTGAACAAAAGGTCAAATTGGATTATGTTTGCTCTAAGGAACAAGTTGCTAATATCATCACCAAACCATTGCCCAGGGAGACATTTGAATACCTCAGGCAGAAGCTAGGGGTAGTTGATGCATCATCTTGTTGTTTAATCTTGTCTGTTTTAGAGAAAAGTGGTTGTACGCAAGTTGAACGAGGAGGATCTATGTACATACGTCGGTTTATTAAGGTATAGTCGCATATATGTTGGTTTGAAGAAAAGCAGTGGGTCCAGGCTCAGGATGAAAAGAATCTAATATGGGTCTGACAGAGACCATCTGGCACAGGTTCAGGGGGAGCATATATTCTTCTAATAATGCATTGTTGGCATTATCTTAGAAGATCTTGGTTCAAATTCACAGTTGGTTTGATTTCAGGTGGAACAGGTGCAGAAGGAGAACATGGGTGTTGGTCTGAATAATGATTGACAAATGTTGCTGATGTTTGTTGTTGATAACTGTCAGAGTCTTGTTGTAGATATTTTGTCTCTATGTCTTATATTTCTTTTATCAAGGTCATGTAACGGCCTATTTTGGTTTCCCCACTATGCCTGGGATGAATGATGTAATGTTCTTCTTTTATCATGTATCCCCACTTGGTTGGGTGGATGAGTCAATACTGGTATATTCCCATTTGGATGGGAGATGGATGTATGTATGAGTCTTTGGTGATAGGAAGGTCATTTATGATGTATAAAGTCATGTTTCTTTTATAGAACATCTTCTTGCAGACCTTGCCTACAAGTCAGGGGGAGCTTGGATAGCACAGCAGAGCAGAGATTTCAGCATGGACTCAAGGGGAGCATAACCCTTTGCCCTTGATGTCAAAGGGGGAGAATGATTTTGAGTGACTTTGGGTTGCCATCAAGTCCAAAGGGGGAGATTGTTGGCATTATGACACAGGTTTGGCACTATGGCACAGGTGTTGTCCTTGATGGCAACTCACTCAAAGGGCAGATCACAGTTCAGGCTCTCAGAATGAAAGAAAATGAGGTATACGCAGGTTCATCTTATTAAAGTTGCATATACACGCAGGTGTACCGATCAAAAGGCGCGTATATGTATGCACACACTTTCATGCAAAGAAAAGCGCGTACATGTGGGAAAACTTATGGTTGGTCCATGGTATTTAGTCTGACATATTTGAACCTATGGTTTTGGTCTTTGGTATTGCATTTAAAAGTGTCGAACCCAACTATTGGGTCCCTAGTATTAGTTCTCAATGGTTTTGGACCATGGTTTGAGTAAGGCCTAAGAATATAAAAAGGGAAGGAGATCATCTGGCAAGTGGATTGACTTATGTGTTGAATATTTTGAGAGGAGCAAGATTTGGTATACTGGTGATTGGTTGGTGAGTTACAGTTGGATCTAAATCAAGGAGGAACCTAAGAATTACATGATGGTTAAGATCTATTGATGGGTCGAGATCTCAAGGCTTGAATAGTAGTATCATTGTGTGATTTTGATCTATTATATTTGGTGCATGATTAGATCTATAAATTTGATAATCTGGGTATAGCTGATGTCTGATTAAATAAAAGGATAAATTATCTTTTATAGATTTGTATACAGGTTTGACATAGTGGAGGCGCGTATACACGCAGGTTAAGGAAGTGAAGACTGCGTATACGCTGGTTGGCTTTGGCATAGTTGCGTATATATGCATGTTTCTATTGATGAAGTAGCGTACGTCTCTTGAAACATGTTTTAGCTGCTTCTATTTAGTGTTGCAGTGTTCTGGGTTCAAAATTGGTGTCTAGTTACTGGTATTGTTTTCTGGTTACAACATTCTGAAAAGTTATTGGTTGATTTAGTATTTGTACAAAGGAGATTGGTTGTTGCAGATCTACTTGATGGTTGATTGATATTCATGGATCCAGTCTGAAAATTCATGAAACGTGGTCCCTGGAATAAAAGAGAAGGTTGAAGCCTTTTGTAGGTCAGCACCTACGTACTAGTACCTCAGCTAGTACAAGAGCTAAGGGGGTTGTAGCTCCCTTCCAGGAGAAGCTGGAGAACGAGAGAAGTTTGTAGCCTTCTACACGTTGAAGCCTGCGTACTGGTATAAGATTGCACCATTACAGAATCATTGTAAAATGAAGTTTCTAATTGAAAGAAGATAGAGACATATTGCAGCAGGTGGTTTTCACCCACATTGGGTTTCCACCTTATATCTTGTGTTCTTTTGTGTGACTGTCTGCTCTACTTTTTTGTTCCTGCTTACTGTTATATGGTTCTGACACACAGATTAATGATCAACATCTGAAGAATAAATTAAATTATAAGTCTGGAAGTTATATGTGAGTTTCATTAGTCAGAGTTGTGTATACGCACTGTTTTGATTCACCGAAGTAGCGTATACAAATCTTTGTATAAATTGAAAAAGAATTTGACTTAATAATATTGATTCACCCCCCCCCTCTCAGTATTATTTTCAAAAAAAACGACTAAACATCTGATCAATATGGTCATTAGTGTGCCCAACAAGAAGGAAACGAACCTTTACCTTTTGAAAAATTCTCAATTCAACAAGCATGTTTAGATATCCAAAAACAACCTGATTTTTGTTTTCACGGCAAGTGTTGTCCAATTTTAGATACAAAACTTCAGGAAGATTACCAAACCAATGAGAAAGCACATCATGAATTATGGTTATGGTCAGATTTGCATCATTATGAATATTTGGAGCTGTGAAGTACACCCTTGGCAACATTTTCCCATTGAAGACCATACAACCGACCAAGTGAAACTGAATAAAATTTTCCTCTTGTAAATTTTTGGGTGTGCAAACAAAATGTGGTAAAAGTGTTTTCTTCTAGTCCATCCCATCAATTATCAAACCCAAATATTTATTCGGATTATCATAATACTTCTTTTGATGCTTGTACAACCTCTTCCTTTCGTTTGTTTGTTGTTCAAGATGCTCCTGAATTTCTTTGACAATTGAATCTACACAACATAAAAGAAAGCCATTAAGAAATATGTTTTCATAGTTGATGACTATACAATTTTAAAAGTTAAAGTTATGAATGCTTACCTCTTTCTGACCCTTCACATTTGTGCCTTTTTTATTTAAGAGAAGCACATGCACTACAAATCCCCATCCTTGTCTTCTTAGGAATACAGACATTGTTGAATTCTTTCTTCCATACCTTCACAAAATATTGATATATAACTGGCCATGTCCCTCAGCACCTTCTGCATATTCTTTGTATAAGTTGTAGATTTCTCATCTTGAAAAATTATCTGGAATATGTATTTTCTCTCTATTTGGCATACACTCTCCATGCTTTGAAAATAAATCTTTCATCCATGAAATTGCAGTATTTGATAATGGCCCAAACTGTCTTTTATGACGTACTTCTGAATAAAATGTGGGATCCTTTTCCAAATTTTCTTGAAGTCTCAAGAGATGAAAATTCCCAATCAAATGAAGCATTTTGAAAGCTTTTCTACAGATAAATAAAGTCCTAATATGATAATCATAACTTGACAATGTAGATTGCATGCACCCAACTAAATATGAATTTTGCATGATTTTATTCATTAACAAATATCTCTTCATGCTCTCTAATGCATTTGAAATCCATATGTTTCAAGCAATCTTTTTAGAAAAATTCACTTGAAATGAGAGCACTGATAGAACTTCTTCTCGTCAGATATTTTTCTCTACCCCTTGTATAACTAAAACAGCTTGCATTGACACGAAAGGTCTGCTCCTACTCCTCGAGACAATATTTCTTGGCAACATCTCCATCATTGGATCATCATTTGTATAAGTATTTTCATCATCATTAAGAGGAATGTTATCAACACTATGATCAACTGTGCTTTTCAAATATTGACTTGGAGGATATTCTTCATCTTCCCCTTCTTCAGTGCTACTGTCATAGTCCTTAGAATTCGGACTGAATGGAAAATTTGACTCGATGTTTAATGGATATTCTTCCTCATGTGCATTGTCAATGATGCTCTCATAGTCCATAGAATTAGGACTACATCGAAAATGTGACTGTTTACTTATTGAAGATGCTACATCCTGTCCTTTGTCACTGCTACCTTTATACTCATTAGAATTAGGACTAAGTGCGTCATCCTATCCTTCATCACTGCCGCTCTCATAGTCCTTAGAATTAGGACTAAGAGGACACTGTGACACTCCATTCTTTTGAAATTCATCATCATTCTCTTCATCACTATTGCTCTCATAGTCCTTAGAATTAGGACTAAGTGGACACCGTGACACTCCAATATTTTGAAATTCATCATCCCGCTCTTCATCACTTCTACTCTCATAGTCCTTAGAATTAGGACTAACTGGACACTGTGACACTCCATACTTTTGAAATTCATCATCATGCTCTTCATCACTACTGCTCTCATAGTCCTTAGAATTAGAACTAAGTGGACACTTTGACACTCCATTCTTTTGAAATTCTTTATCACGCTCTTCATCACTGCTGCTCTCATAGTCCTTAGAATTAGGACTAAGTGGACTCTGTGACACTCCATTCTTTTGAAATTCGCCATCATGCTCTTCAACACTGCTGCTCTCATAGTCCTCAGAATTAGGACTAAGTGGACACCGTGACATCCATTCTTTTGAACTTCACCATCATGCTCTTCATCACTGTTACTCTCATAGTCCTTAGAATTAAGACTAAGTGGACACCGTGACACACCATTCTTTTGAAATTTGTCAGCAAGCTCATCATCACTACTGCTTTCATAGTCCTTAGAATTAGGACTAAGTGGAATATGTGACTCTTTATTTATTTGAAATTCTCCATCGCCTCTTTCATCAGTGCTACTCTCATAGTCCTTAGAATCAGGACTAAGTGGAAGAATTGACTTTCTATTCATAGTGGAATAATTCCCGCTATATTCATCAATATGAATAGAGTTGTTACGCGATGAAGATGTTGATGGTGTATAAATTGAAACTTCACTATCAGGACAATCCATCCCTTTCAAATAGAAGATGTTGAATGATACAAATGGAGAGTCTCCTAAAGATATTATATAGCTTAGAGAATGAAATTTTCCCTCCAAAAAGTTTCGCGAAAATATTTCCCTCCAAAAAGTTTGTTAGATTTATTTCCCTTCATTATTTTATTCTACAATTTATTGAAAAATGTAAACTAATTTTTTTTATGAAATAAATCATTAAAGTTAAAATTGTAAACTACAACTTCTACATTAATTATTTTAATAGTTAAAGTATATAATATTTACTAAACAATTGAATGTTTTTTTAATTTTTATAATACATTCTAAAACAAATTAATCCCACATTCACCCCACTGTAAAACAATTGTATAATATTCGCTTTACCATATTTTCCTTCGTCACCAGAAAAAAAGTAACATGTTAAATTTTTTTTAAACAAATTATCCCACATTAACCGTACGGTAAAACATCTTCGTAATTTCATCTATATACTAAATTCCATTATCACTATTACTCACATCACATCAAGGTTTTCTGAAATTCGTTGAAAGACTTGTGAATTTATGGAGCAGCTACATTGCTATCAACAACATATTCAATGAAGAATTCTCACAATTGAAAGGTAAGTTAAATTTTTCCTTGAAAATTTTCCTATTAAATTAGTTTAATGAAGTAGATTTTTTTTTTAAATTAATACTTTTTCTGAGCCAAATTAACCAATACGTCCGTCGTGAGCATGGTGGGCCCGACAAAACTCATGATGGCAGCCCACCCTGCGGCACCACGGTAGCCTGCCCACGAATGTTGGGTGATTTTGGGAATCGCCCAACAGCCACCCCGGGCGGGTCGCCGAGGTGGCGCAGGGTGGGCGAGGAGGGCGGGGAGGACGGCAGGCAGGAGGGGGTGGGCGAGGGGGGTAGGGTGGGAGGGGGTGTGGGGGTAGGTGGAGGTGCAGGTAGGGCGGGAGGGGGTGTGGGGGCGAGTGGGGCTGCGACACCCACCACGGTAGCTCGCCTGCCTGCGGGGGGGGTTGGGCGATTCATGTGGGGGTGGGTGGGGCTACGGTGCCCGCCACCGTGGCCCGCCCACCCACCGTGGGGGTTGGGCGATTCTGAGAATCACCCAACCCCCGCGACAGGCGGGCGGGCCGCCGTGGTGGGCGTCGCAGCCCCACCCGCCCCCACACCCCTTCCCGCCCTACCCGCACCCCGATCTGCCCTCACACCCCGCTCGCCCACCTTGTGCCACTTGCCCCCCGCCCTCTCCCTCCCCCTCCCCCATCCACCCCACCCGCTTCTCCGCCCTCCCCCTCCATCACACCCCCGCCTTCCCCCTCCCACACACCCCCCACCCCGCCCGACCCCCCACACTCCCTACCCCATCCGCCCCCCACACCCCGCCCAACCCCCACACTCCCTACCCCACCCGCCCCCCCACACCCCCAACTCTCAGCCCGTCCACCCCACTCACCCCGCACGCTCCCCCACTGCCCGCCCACCCCCCTCACCCTGCACGCTCCCCAACCGCCCGCCCACCCCCCTCACCCCGCACGCTCCCCCACTGCTCGCCCACCCCCCTCACCCTGCACGCTCCCCAACCGCCCGCCCACCCCCCTCACCCCGCACGCTCCCCCACAGCCCGCCCGCCCCACCTGGCCCCCACCCCGCCCGCCCCACCCGCCCCCTCACACCCTCTCACCCCACCCGCCCCCTCACACACTGCCCCACCCACACAACACCCCCTCCGCCCGCCCTCCCATCCCCCCCGCCCACCCAACCCGACCCCCCCCCCCACCCTCGCCCGCCCACTCTGCCCCCTGCACCCTTGACTGCCCACCACACCTGCCCACCCCACCCACGCTCATCCACCCCCGCCCTTGCCCGCCCCACCCACCCAACCCCTCGCTCGCCCACTCACTTGCTTGCCCCACCCACCCTCTCTCGCTCGCCCCACCCGCCCACCCCTTCGCTCGCCCAACCCCTCGCTTGCCCTCTCACCCGCCCACCCCACCTGAAGTCATTGTCATCCCAACAACCATCCTACCACCAAGATCATCATTTCAATTGTCTCATCCTATGAATTGTCATCAGATACTACAACATAATGCCAAAATCTCTCTATTGCTCCATCATGCCGAATCAATGCCAACACACATATGTACACTTCCAGACCTCATGATCTAAACTAGTTGGGTGATCAATCCCACTTTCATGCTCAAACCATAAGAATGCACATCCTTATGTCTACACCAGTCTTTATCAGACTTTGCCACATCCTGGACTCACCAAGAATCTCTCCCATGCTCAGGTCCATGGAAACTCCATCCCATCTGCAACATGTCATAATGGTAATGCCAAACCATTCCTACACCATCTATCATACCTGCTCAACCTGTTTTAAGGACTCACTGCCATGAGAAGCTAACATTGAGCCCCATCTTCTACGTCATCTAAGAAGATGTAGAGGGAGTAGAGCCTGAAGACTCACCCTCACTAATAAGCTCAATCCATCTATCAAGATCCTCTATCTCCATCCTTTGTAGATATGCCACCCGATCCTCCTCTCGAACATTCTGTCTCACATAAACCTTCTCGTCATCATCATCCTCCACCTCTTCTAGCCTTCTTGACAAATTCAAGATACTATCAGAAAGTGTCTTGATAACCAATGACTGCTCGGTAAGCTTTGCCTCAACAGTAGACAACCGCTTACATACATCATCCAATCGCTTCTCATCCTCCATCTGCATCACTTCTAGTTTACAATTAGGCTTTGTCACACCAATGGTTGGAACACCAATGGGTACATCTTCCCTTCCATTGTAAATGTACAGCTTCTTTAGATGTGGAACAATCATAGCATCATATTGTTTCAAGAATTCCATCCCCAACATAGCCTCATAGTCATCAATTCGCACTATAGTGAAGTCGACTTTCCCGGTCCACTCACCTAGTGTTATGTCCACCCTTTCAGCTACACCAAGTATAGAATTAGGAGGAGAATTCACCGTCTTCATTTGTACCTTCATTGGTACAAATTTTAGCCCAATTCTTCTCGCAACATCTTCACTCATGAAGTTATGAGTAGCTCCAATATCTACCATAGTAAGTACCTCCATACCTCCAATCTTCATCTGAACATACTCCAAGTTGTTCCTTTCAGGATCTTTGCGAGAGACCACTTCTGTAGCAGTAGCGGCTCCAAGAATCTGCATCATCCCCACAACAAGTTCTTCTTTCTTCGTATTAGATTGTGCAATAGCAGCCACTTTTGGTCTAGAAGGACAATTCTTCACCGTATGTGCTTCAGCACAAATCCAACACTTCAATGGTTTCTTCATCTTTGTCTTCTCATCTGATTTCAAAGCATCATCTTTCTTCTTCTCTTTCGGCTTATCGAACTTCTTCTTTCCATCAGAAGCTTCGTCATAATGCTCCACCAATCTATCCACAGTAGCAAAATCTTCTTCAAGTGTCTTTATCTTCTTCCTTTTCACTTCATTGCGTGCGCAAGGTTTCAATCCAATAATGAAGTTGAACACCTTGTCCCTCTCTGCCATGTTAGGAATTTCCATAACCGCACTTGCAAACTCCCGCAGATATGTCTGTAGGTTCCCTGTCTGCTTAATGAATTTAATCTTCATCCTTGCTTCCCACGTTTCATCCTAAGGACTGAAATGAGCCTGCAAAGCTTTTTTCATATCATCCCAAGAAGTAATGTCATCAGCACTACCATTAGCAATCTGATCCATCCGCCTTCTCCACCACATCTTAGCATCTTTTGTCAAGAATTGAGTAGCCACTTTCACCCTTGTCTCATCATCGGATAGACCCAAGTGTTCCAAGTATTGCTCCATATCCCATAGAAAGTTACCAAGAGTCTTTGCACTTCTTGTACCATCATAAGATTCTGGTTCCTTGACTTTCACATGAGACACTCCTCCACCTGAGTTATGTCTCATGGCCTTCTTCAACACCGCAATCTCATCTCTTGCATCATCAAGAGATTTCTGCAAGTTCAAGATCTCTGCCAGACCTCGATCCCTCGCTTCTCCAATCTCCTTGACTTCAATTTCAAGTTGTGTACACTTAAGATCAGTGTACTCATGCCAAGTCCGGAGTTCATCGAGCTCTTCCCTCATCTGCACATGATCCTCTAGTTCCTTCATGACTAGATCCATCTTTGTAGTCCAGTAAGATTCCAATGCCTCCATTCTCTCTAGTATCCTGTTTATAAAGGCCTCGGTCACATTGTGGCTAGATTCACCCGATACAACATGAGTTTCACCTGCCATCTCTGCTTCCTTCTTCCTTCTTTGTGATCTCGTATCGACCATCCACTAGCTTCACCAAGTTCCCTGCAAACCGAACCAGTTCTTGTTTCACTTGTGTGAAACCAACTTCCTTCACCTACAAGTACCTATTTCCACTGTCACTTCATCACGAGCAAACCTTGCTCCGGTACCACCTGTTAAGGTGTGTATCAATTCTTCAATATACCAACACCAGCTTCCTGCAAAACTTCTCACCAAGTTTTCAGACCAACTCTGATACCATCTCACGATAGTGTAGTGGTATCAGCACTTCTTCATCAACCCAAATATCAATCTCTAATACCATCTATCACGCCCCTACACCTACGGTAGTCTTTCAATGGCTTATAGCAAGGTGTGGCATCACCGAACACTTTCTTTTCACCAATACTTATGTTCATGGACTATGCCTAACCACTTGTCCTACTTAGTTTGTGTTTCTCAACCAAGTATTATTATTATTCCTTTATACCAATGAACACCCATACACATTCATTATCCACAGCAATTATAAATAACAAGACAATTGCAACAGTATAAAGGGAGGGGCAACTCCCTGAACAATGAGTCTGCCCGAATATATTATATTAATCAACTTTTACAAATGTCCACAAGTATACTTGGAAACCCCAAGTTTCATACTTAGCCAAATTTACAACTTGCCACACCTTCATGTGTCAACCGAGTTCCTTGCCCGAGTTGGGCGAGCGTGCCCTCACATGAGCTGCCAACCACACTCCTCAACCGAACTTTGTTTACCACTACACAACGGGTGGGCGACCTCACCTGAGTCACCCCGCGTTTCCTCTTGCATGACGGGTGGGCGACCTACCCGAGTCACCCGAGACACCTTCGTTTCACCTGGTGGTGACCTCACCCGAGTCTCCACCGCATACACTTGCACGCCGGGCGGGTGACCTCACCCGAGTCACCACCCATGCTCCTACCGAATGGCGGGCGCCTTCACCCGTGCCCTCACCCGATATACACAAGATCGTGCCTTCACCGTGTGTGCTTGCCCAAGAGTGAGGACATATGTGCTGCGCCTCTTGCGACCTGCTACACCTCGCACTTCTTCCTTGTCCACCGAATGAATGCGTTTGAATGCTTGTCAAGTGTGTTCCAAATGCTCCAATGCCTTTGTTTACTTATATGAATGGTAGGGCGAGTCGAGCTGCCCAAGCCGACTCATCCACCATATGTCAAACACCCCTATACATGATCATTCGCCTTGTTTATTGTTGGTCAGCCAACAATCTTCGCCCAAGTTGCCATAGCATGTTGGGTTGGCCCGTGGGCTATGTCAACTGCTCCCACGCTATAAAACCATCTTCGCTCCACCTCTCATGCACATTTCCACTATGTAACTTCACACATTTCGGTCGCAACCTTTCGCTCGTTCATGTTTCCAACTCGTTCGTTCACCAAACAAGTCGTCGCACTTCACGGTGGTCGTGTCAAGAACCGTAGGTCCTTACAGCACTGGTGGTTGGACAATTCCGGGAATTGCCCAACCACCAGCGTGGCCAGGCAGGCGGGCCACCGGGGTGGTGCGGGGTGGGGCTGCGGTGCCCGAAATCGCCCAACCACTGCGCGGTAGGGCGGGCGGGCGGCCGGGGTGGTGCGGGGTGGGCGTCGTAGCCCCACCTCGCACCATCCCAGTGGCCCGCCCACCTGCCCCACCCTCCCCCACCCGTCCGCCCACCCCCACCCACCCCGCCCTCACTCGGCCTCCCCAACCACCCTCCCACGCCACCCTCCCTGCCCGCCCACCAGCCCCCCCTCACCTTCCCTCCCTCACCCGTCCCCCCTCGCTCGTCCCCCATGCCCGCCCTCACTCGCCCGCCCCGCCCCCACCACCGGCCCACCCTACCCACCCTCACCTGCCTTGCCCACCCCACCCACCCTCACACCCCCCCCAATGGCCCTCACCCCCACCCACCTGCCCTCACCCGGCCCCCCTCGCCCGCCCCTCCCACCCGCCCTCACTCGCCCTCACCCGGCTGCCCTCGCTCGCCACCCCAGCCCGCCCGCCCGCCCTCACCCACCCACCCATCCCACCCCACCCGCCCGCACCCACCCCACCCACACCGCCCGCCCTCTCCCGACTCCCCTCACCTGGCCGCCGACCTTGCCCGACCCACCCTCCTGCCCGCCCGCCCTCACCTGCTCGCCCTTGCCCGCCCTCGCTCGCCACGCCCACCCGCCCTCACCCACCTGCCCTCTCCCGCGCACCCCGCTCGCCCTCACCTGCTCGGCGCCGACCTGCCCTCCCTCTTGCCCAACCACTCGCCCGGCGCCGACTCGGCTGCCCTCACCCGGCCGCCCACCTTGCCCGGCCCACCCTCCTACCCGCCCGCCCGCCCTCGCCCGCCACGCCTTCCCGCCCTCACCCACGCACCTTGCCCACCCTCACCCACCCGCACTCTCCCGTGCACCCTGCCCACCCTCACCCGCCCGCCCTCTCCCGCGCACCTTGCCCGCCCAACCCGCTCTCACCTGCCCAGCCTGCTCTCCCACCCTCAAACGCCTGCCCGCGCCTGCCCTCTAGCCCGCCCAGCCCGCTCTCCCACCCTCAAACGCCTGCCCTCTTGCCCGCCCACCCCGCCGACCCCGCCCCGCCTGCCTTCACCTGCCCTCCCGCTCGCCCACCCACCCGCCCACCCGCCCGTCGGGGGTGGCTGGGCAATTCCGAGTATCACCTAGCCACCCCCGAGGGGTGGGCGGGCCGCCTGGGTGGTGCGGTGTGGAGCTGCCACAACCCCATCCTGCGCCACCATGGCGGCCCGCCCGTCCGCCCGCAGAGGTTGCGTGATTCTCAGAATCACCCGCCACTCCACGGATGGACAGGGTGGTGTCGGTGGGCTTCTACCATTTCTCTTGATATTGATCTCCTTCTCCGTCTTCAATCTACCCCTCAAGGGGGACGCTGAGGGGTAGATTGAAGATGGAGAAGGAGATCAATATCAAGAGAAATGGTAGAAGTTGTTGCCACAGCCCCCTCATGCCACCCCGCCCGGCAGGCTGCCAGGGTGGCACAAGGGGAAGGCTATGGCAACCCCCCGTACCACCCTGGCGGCCACCACGCGGGTGGGCGGGCCGCCGAGGTGGCACGAGGGGAGGCTGTGGCAATAAATCCTACAATTTCTCACCCCATTGATCTCCTTCTCCGTCTTCAATCTACCCCTCAGCCTCCCCCTTGAGAGGTAGATTGAAGACGGAGAAGAAGATCAATGTGGGGCGAAATGGTAGAAGTTGTTGCCACAGCCTCCCCTCGCACCACCCCGACGCCCACCTACCCGCAGTGTGGCAGGCGATTTTCTTAGTGTTAATATTTTTTTAATTTCAATTATCTGATTATACAAATAAAAAATTTATAATATATTTTTGTTGTTAATTTAAGTTAATATGTTTTCATTATTTACTGATTTATGTGTTTCTATTTTTCAGGAAAATGACATCAAAGAAGATTTCTGTGAATCTTCCTAGACCAAAGACTCTTAAAGGTGCATCTTCAAAAAACATTGGTGAATGAACTCCACCTGAGCTCATGGCTACAAATATTTCAAGTGCCTCAAATGATAAGAAGATGATTTCATACTAGAAGAATTCAAAAGAGGTGAAATTTTCATCAATAATCTGGTATGTGAAAGAAAGAGAAAGCCAAAATTTGAATATATATCTATATATTGATATATCGAATGATAATGGAATTTATGAGGTGATGGAAAGAGTCATAGATATGTGTTCGGTACCGGACACTGAAGTTGTTTACATACTTACAAAAGCTCCCAAGTCACATGAAAGGATTAAATACCGACTATCATATTCATTGTATGACACGAGAGAGGTATCTACAAAGTTGTGTAAACAAATCGTAAATGAGATGAAACAAAACATCATAAGTATTGTTATTTATATTTGTATTTTGCGTTCCTGAAAGTGTATCGCTATATTTTTTAACTTTGTTTTTATTGACATATGGTATTTTGTTTGGCAGAATTTTGTTGAAATTTGTTCAATTAGGTTGGGAGGCCTTCATTTCATAGAGCATGATATCATGAAAGTTGTCAGCAGTTTTTACTCAGTGTTAGAAGAATATATGGAAAACAAGCAAAATGTAGTAATTAATAATACTAGAAAACTACATCCAAAGGATCAGAAAAAAAGGTCTATGGTGGATAAATCTAGCAAGGGTAGACAAGTGACTTTTGAGGACGATGAATTTGAAATTGAAAGTGAATCATATGTCACGTTACTGAAGATGACATTGGAACTGAGAAGAGTCGTAAAAGACCAAAAGTAATGATGCCCAAGAATAAATCTATTGAGAATGTTATGACGAAGAAAAGTAAAGTTGAAGATTTTGAAGTAGTCATTACCAACAGTCAAGAACCTAGTGAAACTTCAAAAGAAAGCAGAGAAATCATTACACCAAGAGCTAATTTAGAGGATGGAATTATCAAAACAAAACAAAATGCCATTCGATAGAATTTGATAAAGAGAAACTTAATTGATGGTGGTTGTACATTTCAGCTTAATGTCAGACAAACCTATAAGGCAAGTGAAGGACAATGTCAATATCAAGTCAGAAAGCCACATCATCTGCATGTTCACAACTTGAAGACATTGATGAGGTACAATCCATATGTTTATGTGGTTAGTTATGTGCTTCTTGTTGATCCACTTCAAGTTCCCAACAAAGAAGCATTTGATAAGTTAAAATGTTTTGAATACAATTATTATGTGCTTGGGGGGGACTATTCTGTAGAAGCTCAAAGACAATTGATGGAGGAATATCCTAATAACCCACATTTTGAAACAATGAAATGTATCATTTATGCTGGTTTATCAGATACATAAGCAAAGTTAGTGGCATGGGATCATAATTCAGATAATGAATATAGAATGTCTATGACTTTCATCCAAAGAGTTAGATTTATTCATAGTAAATTTCAAGAAAAATGTGGTGGGGATAGGATAAATGCTACTGCAGATTTCCGAAAGGAATGTTGTATGGAAATAGGCTATCAAATTGAAGAGAAAAAGAATTCAAAAGATGGAAAAGGAAACAAAATTAGTGATTTATTCAGAGGTGTTGATAACATTTTCCAATTGGCATTTAGAACTGGAGATGTTTGGAATTTGATTGATGATATTTTTAGCATGTGGGAAGACATTGGCATTAAAAACCAGAGGGTCAAAAAGTCTATGCCATTGATATGTAGCAGCAGTAAATCAGCTCCTGAAATGAAGCAGCTTCCAGATGATATGACTATCACACCTTAGAGAGCAATGCAAGGAGTGAAAGATGAAAAAACTGTCAAAACAATATTATTTTGTGTGAGGTCAGGGGAATTATCATTAGAGGAAATGTCTGAAGAATTTCAAAAGTAAGTTTGTTGAATTGTTTTTATTTATTTCTAGATTATAATTTTCTTTTAAATAAAACATGTTGTTCTTGGTAGTATTTGTTATACATATCATTATATTAACTTTTTGTTACTTTATCTATGCAGTCACAAAGTTTACATAAAAATTCAAGAACAAATGGTTAAATTGTTGAATGAAGATAGTTGGAATGATGTTGTACGCAACTATCCCGATTACAACTCTACATCAACATTAAAAGCTTTTTATCTTGCATTTAAAAAGTTATCTTGATTTATACATTTATTTTTATTCATCTGTATACTATTTTTAATTTATAACTTACACATATATTTGTTTATTTTATAAAAGATGAGGAAGGATGATAATGGAGCACCAGATAGTTTCAAAACCTTTATTGAAAAAATAAAGATTGAAAGATTGAGGAAGCAACGTATTAAGAATGTTGAACTTGATCCAACTCTTATTCATTTCATTTGGAATGGGCTAGACACTATTCAATATCAAGTAATACAAGGCGATTGTGAAGACATTGCTAAACTCATACCTAAAAGGGATTATGCCCCAGTTATTGCAGATATTCCCCATAGTTTCAATATTCCAAACATTGACTATGATAGTGACCCTTATACTTATCAAGCTCTTAGTAAAGTGCTTGCGGATTTGTAGAAGTCACATCATCACCATTACGGAGATTTGTGACATTTCATTCAGACACACAATTGGCAATGATATTGTCAAGCTTCAAGGGGAAAACAAATTCAAGGGTGCAACTTATATGGTAAGACGTTTAAAATGTATATTTGATTAATGTTGAAAAATTAAATTATGTACAAGTTAATTGAACTTTTACTATTTCATGTCACAGGCAAAAGTCAAATCTTCTTAACCGTGAAGACCAACAATTTATAAATGATTGTGAGTTCATTCATATTGATAGTTGGGAAAAAGATAATAGTGATATGTCTATGATTTTTAATCGAGTAGATGGAAAAAGTCATAGCCAAATACTGACTTATGATGTTGTTGTGAGAAAACTAACATATGAAGACAAAGAAGCAAAAGGAGAGATAGTTAACATTTATCAAAAACCACAATTATTGATTAACTATCTTATAGACATATGTTCAAATGAAGGAGATTGGGTTCTGGATTTATTTTCTGGCTCAGCTAAGTTTTATTATATGGAATTGAATTTCAATATGTTTTTTAATTAATATGTCATTGTACTAATTTACTTCATTATTTCTTTTATGCTTGATAATTAGGTACAACACTAGCATGTTGCCTTCAACAAGGAACAAATTGCATTGCAATTGAAAAAGATCCAATACAGTGCAATTTCATTCAGCAAAGAATTAATGCTCTTCAATTTCTTCCAGATGCAATGCAAGAAATTGGGTTGAAGGAAGGGGACTTTAGTGAATCACGTGTGGCAAAAAAGGAAAAGGAACCCCAACCATCATTACATGGAATGTTTGGAAAGACATACATTGGGAGATTCGCAGACATCAAAGATCCATTAGAAGAGGAAAATGAGAAAAAGGAAGCAGAAAATATTGTGGAAGAAGACAATGATGAAACTCTAGAGGAAGAAAAGTTTGGATTACGTGACATTGTTGATTAAATTTAAGTTATGCTTGGAAATCAAGCTCATTTTTTGTAACTATTAAGTAGTTATACTTGCAATGTTTTGACTTTGACCTTTTATGAGAAGAATAAACACTCAATTAAGATTGTTATGCGTTCAATATTTGTAATATGTGATTTTCGCATTAATTTTTAAGTTAATCATTATTTTTTTTTTTAAATATGATTATTATTATTTTTTTAACATGAAATTCATAAAAAAAAAACTATTATTTAACCATTTTTAGTTAAAATTTTCGTATAAAAATTGTGATTTTGACATGTCAATTCTAGCAAAAAATTATCAAAACGTGTATTTTTTTAGTTATATTTATGTTAAAAATGGTTATTTTTATGTCTATTGTTAAAAAAGATTGTTTTTTATAAACAATTATTTCATGTGGATTGAAAAATTCATTATGTATAAATATGTAGAATATCGAAAATTCAAAATATCGACCTTCCAATTTAAAAATGCAAAACAATAAAAACCTCACTACAAAAAAAATTAAATTAAAATAAAAACAAGAAAATATGAAGAAAACGACCACTTCAAAAACTATTAAATTTACAAAATAATTATTTACATTTCATACATTAAAAAAAAGAAGGAAGAAGCCTTTTAAAAAAGGGTCTGATGTAGAATCACCACTTTTTTAAATCAACATCAAAAACACTACCATTCTAAAACGCAGTGTACATAAAAAAATTTATAGTGCCAAAAACTATGCTATAAAAAACACATGTGTGTTCTACATCACCACTTTTCAAAATTGGGTCACTTTTTTGCTATCTCTACAAAACGGGTAACACTATGAGTTCCCGTTTCAAAGTTTACATTGTTTTTGTTGGACATTCTGAAGATTTCAAAGGATATAGACTTATTCCACTTAAGTCCAAAAATGTTATCATTAGAAGAGATGTAAAGTTTGTTGAAAATGTATCGGCCTATGAGCCTAGTGTGGAAGATGTGCCACCTCCCTCTATCCCTTCTACTTCTGAAAATATTTCTTCTTTAGATGATGACAGCGAGGATGAAAATCCTCCCCCACCTTCTCAGGATCCTCCTTCAGCTCCTCATCTTCCAAAATGGGTCTGTGCTATTCGGGATGTAGCAAGTGCTCTTGCTAGTGATCCTATAGATTAGCGTCGCACATGTTCTCAGTTCGATAGAGCCTCTTCTTTACTGGCTCAAGCTTTAGCAAATTATGATCCTAAAACCTTTGCAGAAGCTTCAGGACATCCAAATTGGGACGCAGCTATGAATGAAGAATATCGTTCATTATTAGAAAATGATACATGGGATCTTGTTCCTCTTCCAAAGGGATGAAAACATTTTAGATGCAAATGGGTTTACAGAACCAAGTATGGCCCAGATGGAAAAGTTGATAAACATAAAGCTCGTCTTATTGCTAAGGGTTTTTCACAAGTTGAAGGCATTGACTATACTGAAACCTTCTCCCCTGTTGCCAAAATTGAACTCTATCTGCCTTGTTCTTTCCCTTGCTGCCTCTTTCAAATGGGAAGTCCATCAGATGGATGTTAAATCTGCCTTCTTGCATGGAGACTTGCATGAAGAAATTTATATGGAACAACCTACTGGCTTTATACAAACAAACTCCAGCCTTGTATGTCGAGTTAATAAATCCCTTTATGGTCTCAAGCAAGCCCCTTGAGCTTGGTATGCCAAAATGGATAGCTTTCTTTTAGAAACTGGCTTTTCTAGGTGTCATTCTGACAATACTGTCTACACCAAGAAAGTGGGCAAGTCTCTTATCATCCTTGCTCTTTATGTTAATGATCTTATCCTTACTGGTAGTGATCCCAACCTTATAAACCATGTGAAGTCCAGCCTTAAAAATAAGTTTGAAATGATAGACTTAGGACACTTGCATTATTTTATTGGTCTTCAGGTCTTGCAATTCAAGGAAGGTATTTCCCTTTCCCAGTCCAAGTATGATTGTGATCTTCTACGCCATTTTCACATGGAAGAATTTAAGCCAGCCCCTTCTCTCTTTCAATCTAGAGCCAAACTTTCAGTCACTTGTACTTCCCCTAAAGTTGATGCTACCTTATACCGTCAACTTGTAAGAAAACTTTTGTATCTGACCCATACTCGTCATGGCCTTTCCTTTGTTGTTGGCCTTATTTCTTGGTTTATGAAAAACCCACATGAAATTCATTGGAAAGAAGCTAAAAGAATACTTCGTTATGTTCGAGGTACAGTTCAGTTTGGGATTCATTACAATGCAGAAGCATCTGCTCTATTGGTTGGTTTCACTGATTCCGATTGGGCTGGTGACTCTGATGATCGGAAGTCTACTGCAGGTTATGTGTTCACTCTTGGTTCAAGACCTATTACATGGGCTTGCAAGAAACAAAGTGACATTTCTCTTTCTTCAGTAGAAGCATAATATCGTGGTGCCATAGAAGCTAATAAGGCGGCCCTGTGGCTTCGTCAGATTCTGTCAAAGTTTGGCTTTCAATAGCAGCATCCGACTACACTTTGGTGTGATAATCAAAGTGTCATTCAACTATGCAAAGATCCAGTCCAACATTAGCGTAGCAAACACATTGAAATTCACATGCACTTCATCAGAAAGCTCATTCATGACCATGTTCTTGAAGTGCAATATTGTTCAACAGATGATCAAGTTGCATACATCTTTGCAAAGGCTCTCATAGAGGCGAAGTTTACTAAAATTTGATTTATGGTTGGAGTTCAGGAAGTTGTCACTAAGAGGGGATAGGCTCTAGTGCCTCCTTCCTTCTCCTATTGTGTCATATTTGTACATCCTTCAATTCTATCCCAAGTTGTTCTTAAGGGGGGATGTCAGGATATTCCGACACATAGGAAATAGTTTAGTATAACTTGGTCTAGTGTAGAGTTAGGTAAATTGTGTTTTTTTACTATGTACTTTTGTAACTTACAATCCAACGGTCACGATATGTTCTAGACATGAAGTGATCTGACGGTTCATTCTCTCCTCGGTATTACTGACACTTGATCTGTGGCTTAACATTGATTGGTCCATGATCTCTATTTAAAGAGCATGGAGGGTCATTTGTAGGTTAACCGTTAATGAGAGAAGCTTATGAAAAATTTCATTCTTTTATTAATAAATTTCCTGAAGTGGCCGCGTTGTCTCAGGCCATGGACTGTTTCCCTCTTTGATGGTTTTAACCACATTATAATACTGGTGTATTGATCTGTGATCTATTTGTGATCAGTGTCCTTTGGTGTTCTGTTTGAGGAACCTACCCTGTAAATTCCTACACTAGATCCTCCAACTGCTTCCAAAACTTTAGTGATCTCGGAAAGAGTAGAATATAACATAGTCGAAGATATGAAAAAGACGAGAGAAAATATTTCATTACATGAATTGACTAAACTCAAGAAACAACAAAAAATTAGATTAAGAGGGTTAAAAGCAGTTCCTGTAGACCCTCTACCATCTGCCATAGTCACTCAAGCTGCTTATGATATCGGAAAACCTCCTTAATCTTCAAACAAAGTAAATCCATCGGATTTAGTTCTGATAGGTGATAGCTCTATTTCTCATACACCTCCATTTCTTCTTACTTATGAGATTTTCAACAGAAATGTCCATAATTTCCTTGTTGATTCAGGAGCATCTTCAAATATCATGCCAAGAACTGTGTGCACCAAATTGAATATTACACCTCAAAAATCTGTTGTACACATAGTTCAACTGGACAGAACCAAAGTAGAGGTACTTGGAGAAATAACATCGATTTCAATTAGGTTTTCCTCTAATCCAAAAGTTTTGCAGATAATCGATATTCTAGTGGCTGATATCCCTAAATTTTATGGTTTAATTCTAAGTAGGGATTGGTTTGAAAAGTTACACAGATACTTTGCAACTGATTGGTCTCACATGTGGTTGCCACACAATGGTAAACCTAACCAAATCAGAGTAGACCGTGAAAAATTCATGAAGTACACAGTCACTGATCTCGAGGGAAGCAATGAACTTATAGCTTTCACCAATAACATCATTGGAAATTACTCAGCTGAGTCATTCTTGGGATCCTTTAATGCTAAAAAATCTCCCTTTCTAGATAATGTTGTAATATCTCAGATAGAAAAATTTTCACAAACAGATGCTTCCAAGTGTGTAGATGTAGTTGATAAAGTTGTAAATAATTCACTATTATGGACTCTTTATTTTGATGGTTCCAAGTCTGAAGATGGTGCAGGTGCAGGATGTATCTTAATCAGCCCGCAAGGAGAGAAAACCATGTTAGCCTATAGGCTTGAATTTCAATGCACTAACAATACTACAGAATATGAAGCTTTGATTCAAGGGTTGTACAAAGCCATTGGCCTTAATGTCAAGTATTTGCAAGTATATGGAGACTCTAAAATAGTTATTAAACAAGTAAGAAACACAATCCATTGCGTGTCTGGGCATCTCAAACATTATCAATCTTTAGCCCAGAATCTTACTTCTCATTTCACTGCTTTTAACATTTCTTTAGTCCCCAGATTACAAAATGCAAGTGTTGACTTACTTGCCAATGTAGCATCTAGGCTTATACCTTCAGAAGAATTTAGTCCAGATAGATTTTCCATAGAGTTAGTTTTCATACCATCCATTCTTGATAATGTAACAAATTGGAGAGTGTTTAATAATGATGCTAATATAATCGATTTCCTTACACTAGAAGGATCTTATGAGGAACAAATCATATATAAAAACGAGCATGACTTGCAAATAAACCATAAACAAGATCAAAACCAAATTATGAAATCTATGGTCAAAATGGAAGATCTCTATGATTTTAAAGACAAATTTAAGAAGATTACCAACTCCAAGACTCAGAGTTCTACTATGAGATTTGAAGTGGTAAACCTAGGCACAACTGAAAAACCTCAAAATGTCAACCTAGGTCTTGGTTTATCATCCGAAGAAAGAATATCACTCCTTAAGTTGTTGAAAAAATATAAAGGTGTCTTTTCCTGAGATTATTAGGATCTCAAGAGCTATGATACCTTTGTAATTCAACATACCATACCAATGAATTCTAATGAGAAACTAGTTCAACAGAAGCTCAGAAAGATTCATCCAAACCTTGAAAGTCAAATCAAATCTGAGTTGAACAAACTTATGAAAGAAAAGATAATCTTTCTTGTTAGACACTAAAAATGGGTATCAAATATGGTTCCTGTCAGCAAAAAGAATGGTGATATTAGGATTTGTATTGATTTTAGAAACCTGAATAGAGCTTGTCAAAAGGATAACTTTCCTTTGCCTACCATGAAGCAAATATTGCAATCAGTTAAAGGTTTTGAGTTAATGTATTTTCTAGATGGATTTTTAGGATACAATCAGATTCTTGTACATCCAGATGACAGATTAAAGAAAACATTCAGGACCAAGTGGGGGACATATGCTTATCAGAAGATGCCTTTTGGACTTATCAATGTAGGTGCTACATTCCAACGTGCCATGGATATTGCTTTTAAAGGTCTAATTAATAAATTAGTTGTTATTTACCTAGATGACATCACAGTCTACTCTAGGAACATAAACAATCATTTGAATGACCTAAAGAATATCTTTGAAAGATGCAAGAAATATGGCATTTCTTTGAATCCAAAAAAGTCATACTTTGCTTTAGTAGAAGGCAGGCTTCTTGGGTTCATAGTATTCAAGAAAGGAATTTATATTGATCCTGTTAGAATACAAGAAATTGAAAAGATTCCTCTCCCACATAACAAAAAGACCCTGAAATCATTCCTAGGCCAAATCAATTTTGTAAAAAGATGTGTTCCAGATTTCTCACAGATTGTTTTACCCCTTCAATCAATGATAAGAAAGAATGTAGTCTTCAAATGGGGTAAAGATGAGAGAGATTCATTTGAGTTAATCAAAAATCCATCATCAATGCTCCTTCTTTAACAACTCCAGACTTTCTCAAACCTTTTGTGTTGTATACTTTTTCATCTAATACATCATATACAGCAGTTTTAACATAATTGAACGATAAAAACGTAGAATCGCCTATCTCTTTTTTCAATTCCAATTTACAAGGTGCCAAGTTAAACTACTCAGCTGTTGAGAAAAAAGCTTTTGCTGTCTCTAAAACCTTGAAACATTTTAGGACTTTTCTCCTCAAAACTCATACAAAAATAATAGTACCTTACCCTGCAGTAAGAAAACTATTGATTCAAAGAGAAGTGGGGGAGAAAAGAGCCAATTGGGTCACTGCACTTCAAGAGTACGATGTAGAAATCTGGCCAGCTAAAATTGTTAGGGGCCAAGGTTTTTGCAGGATGCTAACTGGAGCTTCCCACTTATCAACAGACGAGGACCAAGGTAATGAAGTGAAAATATCATAGGTAAGCCTCAATGATGCACAATCATAGTATGTTGATTTGAAGTTTTATTTGAAGAATGGATATGCTCTTATGCATCTCAATTACAAAACAAAACATGCTTTAAGGTTGAAATCAAATCAGTTTCAATTGATTGATGATGTATTATTTAGAAAAAAATTTGATTCAGTATTATTAAGATGCCTTGAAAAACCTCTAAAATTGTTAGGGGCCAAGGTTTTTCCAGGATGCTAAATGGAGCTTCCCACTTATCAACAGAAGAGGACCAAGGTAATCAAGTGAAAACATCAAAGGTAAGCCTCAATGATGCACAATCATAGTATGCTAATTTGAAGTTTTATTTGAATAATGGATATGCTCCTATGCATTTCAATTACAAAACAAAATGTGCTTTAAGGTTGAAATCAAATCAGTTTCAATTGATTGATGATGTATTATTTAGAAAAAAATTATGATTCAATATTATTAATATGCCTTGAAAAACCTCTAAAATTGTTATGGGCCAAGGTTTTTGCAGGATGCTAACTAGAGCATCCCACTTATCAACAGAAGAGGACCAAGGTAATGACGTGAAAATATCATAGGTAAGCCTCAACGATGCAAAATCACGGCATGTTGATTTGAAGTTTTATTTGAAGAATGGATATGCTCCTATGCATCTCAATTACAAAACAAAATGTGCTTTAAGGTTGAAATCAAATCAGTTTCAATTGATTGATGATGTATTATTTAGAAAAAATTATGATTCAATATTATTAAGATGCCTTGAAAAACTTGAAGCTGAAGAGGTTATGCAGGAGTTACATGATGGGCCAGCTAGAGGTCATTTCAGAGGAAACACCACAACTCATAAAATCCTGCATGCAAGTTATTATTGGCCAAAACTATTCAAGGATGCACATGACTATGCAAGAAAATGCAAAACTTGTCAAACTACAACTGGAAGAGAAAAGAAACCAGCATTCCCTTTGCATCTAGTTAATATCCAACAACCATTTGAACAATGGGGATTAGATATAATTGGTGAGATTGTTCATAACTCTTCCAAGCAGCACAAGTACATCCTTATAGCTATTGATTATTCCATGAAATGGGTAGAGGCTATCCCACTAAAGGTAGCTAATATAGAAAGTATTACAAACTTTATTGTTCAATACATAATCACCAGGTTTGGCCTACCCACATCTTTAATGTTTGATAACGAACCTTATTTTTTCTGGAAATACTATGGTAGAATTTTCTTTGAAAAAAGGTTTCAAATTGAATTATTCAGCCAACTATTATCCACAAGGTAATGAATTAGCTGAATCAACAAACAAAAGCCTTATCAGAATCATCAAGAGGACCATAGACCAAAATCATAGGAATTGGCACAAAGCATTGACATTTACTCTTGGGGAAGATAGAATAACACAGAAGGCCTCAATAGGTTCTTCTCCTTTTGCTTTAGTTTATGGAAAAGAAGCAGTTATCCCCACAAACATAGCAATCCCATCTCTTTCCCTAGTGTTATTTATATTGTAAATCTTTCGTCTTCTCTTAAATCAAGACAATTTTAGATCCTTAATCTTGAAGAAGAAAGAGAAAAGGTTAAAGCAACCCATTCCCATCATCAGCAGTTAGTCAAAGCCTCTTTTGATACAACCTCTGCCAGTCATAAAACTTTTGAAGTAGGTTATCTGGTTTTAAAATGGGACAAAGCACATGAATAAAAAGGTAAGCATACCAAGTTCCAAAGACTGTGCCTTGGACCATTCCAAATCATTGAGAAAATTGGTCAATCAACATTTCTTTTACAAGATTTGTCAAGTAAGATGGATTCCTTTCCTGTTAATGGGAAAATTCTGATAAAAAAAAAAATACTTTTCCTAGAAGAAAACCTCTTCTATTTTTGTATCATATTGTCTTTAAGGACTTTCTACAGATGAGTAACTCAAAAATCTATTATTATCATCCAAAACTCTTTGAAAAGGCCAATTATTCACCCCATCTAATAAAAATTTCTTTTTTCATAGTGTAATTCTAAAATATAAAAAACTTAAAAGATAATAAGTCTCATTACGAGCTTGTTTACCATGATCATAGGGGAATAATTAAACTGATACTACCAAAACAGCATATCGAAACACGGAAATAGCCAATGATCTAATCAATAAAAGGAAAAGGGGACTCATCAAGAACCAGCTTGTTCAATTTAGTTACAACTGGTGAATGGAATTGTCATTATTGGGTTACCAAGCCTAGACAATGTCTTTTAAGAAATTTCAAAAGAAAATCACATGAAAAGATAAACAAGGTCCAAAGAAAAAGGAAAAAGCAAATGAATATAATTTTGAATTTTGAAAATTGCTTCGATTTTTACAATGAATCATTGTTGATTAAAAGATGACCCTATCGAGGTTATGAACACCTACTCATAGAAGAGGCTCTACTGTGATAAATGAGAAAACCAAAAAACTACTTTGTAGAAGACACCTGCCATATCTCTTTACAATATTAATATTGACTGATGCAAACATTTGTATTTTATCACTACAAGAGTAAAGTAGTTGAATAAATAGATTGAGTGAGTGATTATGATTTCAGAGGAATGTGGTTTAGTTTATAACTCATGTAGTTATTATCCCTATAACTTTTCTTATTTTGAAACTTTTAGAAATTTCAAATCATCAATCAGAGATAGCTGGTTCTCCCAAGTGAATCACCAATTGTTGTACTATGCAACAACCCCCCCATTTATACGAGTAATAGTTAATATTTCACATATAAATGGGGACCCTTTTTAAATTTTTAGCATTTGAAAAATAAATTCTAACTATAAGAAATTGCCTTGAAACCCTTAGAAAAACAACCCAAGCTTAGGATCTTTATCGCAAATCGCATTTTGCAGTTTTCCTTGTGATAATTATAAACATCTTTAAGAAAATCCCGAAATGTGATATGCGATGAAGCTCTGCGGTGCGAAATTCCATCAGAACGCCTTGAGAACACGCAATCGCACTTCGTAGAGTCACAAATAAATAATGCATGCCATTGTATCATCCTTTAACGATTTGTGAAATGCGATATTGTGATCTTCGCAATCGCATTTTGCATTACCTCCAAGCAATGCTATATTACAATGTTTAAAAGTTGCGATGCGCGAATAAAGCATGAAGTGTGGGAAGTTACTGTGTTTTAATATAATAATGAGTGGTTTGATGGGGTAATTAATGTTTAGCAGCCCAAGGAGAGGTAACGATGTTTCAAGTTATGGCTAGTTAACACTGAATATGTCCAAATTCTTCCCACGATTCAAAGTCATTTCAAAGAGCTTTAGCCTTAATTTCCCTATATCGTCTGCGCTACTATATCTCTTCCATTTTAGGCAATCTTCAAAAGACATGTCATTGCAAAAGGTGATGCAAAAGCAGAAGAAATAGAGTATTACAGAATCTAAGCTATTATAAATGTTTCCTATATTTGTAGATACAATTTGCAGCACCGATGGAGGAGCGACAGCATGGGAAGTCATATACAATAGGCTTGAAGATGAGAATCCTAAAATTATTGTTATAAAGGCGATGATTGACTCAATAAAACCTTCGGAGTCCAATTCAAAGATGTTGCCTATTCCTTCCTTCACAAAATAGGAGCGAGAGAGAAAATACTCCCATATACTGATATGATTAGGTGGGTGGTGGAAAATCTCAGTATTGAAGATAGGCAATTTAGGAACTCGAGGATGGAGCTCATGGGTTCATTCAAAGTTGAAGACCTGAAGCAAATGTATCATATTCCTGACCCTCAAGACATATATGACAAGTCATACCTAGCCAACTTCATAAAGAAAAATGAAGAACCTTTCAAGATGATCTAGGGTTAGAGGGTACTGGAGAACAAGTTCAAATATGATAAAATGGGTATGTATCACATAGCTTCTTTGGAAAACCCCTACAACTATGCAGTTTCTATGTTATGTAGGCTATATGGATTACCTAATAATACCAAGTTTTCCATAGAATGGATTCCTTTAATTGATGCCTGTGCCAATTCCCACATAATCAATTGGGACACTATCTTATCTGATAACCTAGCCACTGCCATCTCCGAGTATCGTCAGAAGAGATCCTCCTCCACAGATAACCTTCCTCCATTTTATTTCAGTGCATATATCATGGATGCCATCTATTTCTGCACTAAATTTCCAATCATGGGTTGGAAATGGACTTTGCAAGACCCCTACCCTATCCATCCCATTTTTATAAATTATGCCATGTTGTTATTTTACCATTGGATCAATTTATTTTTAATAAGAAATCCCCCAGGTTTTCCAAAGAAGCCACTACAGACCTTCTCGTAGTGGGAAAGTATTTTGTTGAAGAATGGTTTACATATATCATGGTTTTTGGCAGTACAAGAGACCCACATGTCCTCCCTTCATATGTCTTTGATAAACTATTAGCAAGAGAAATAGCCCACCAAACTGTGGGAAAAGTCTTGATCAAGACCCTAAAAGATAACAAAAAGTCATTATGGCCATATTTTCCCATTCGGTGTGGTTCCTTTTTGTTAGCAAATTTTAACCATGCAACCAAGGAATCATTAAGCCTAGAGAGCCTCAGGCTCCATACTCTAAGGAAAAGGAAATCTGATCCAGACAAGATAGCACATAATATTACTACTGCAGTGAAGATTAAGCCCTTTAACCATGAGGCTAATAATTCTGAATACCTTTTACAATCAGTTGAATCATTCGAACAAGTGTTCGAGTGGGCAAGGGCCAATCTAAGTCCTGAATATTTTGAAAGCTTTTAGGAATTCAGAAACAAAAGGCTCGAAATAATTCCATTGTATTTTTTAAAAGTTGAGGACAAACCTACACCCAGTGTAACTATCAATAGTGAGGGACCAAATTCTCACATAGAATCTTAAGTGGACACTGGGAAAGCACTGGATTCAGGGAAAACCCAATACACCAAGAATATAGTAGAATCCAGTAGGAGGTTAGCCGAGAACCAGGTCATAAATGACCCAACTAAAGATACTGTTTCTGAGATCAAAAGCAGCAGTTTGGAGCAATAGCGGGACCAATTCAACAAAAAACTACATGACACTCCTAAGACAACAAATGCCTAGGAAACCATGGAATATCGCACTCCTCTGCATACCTAGAAAATTAAAATTCTGAGCCTATGGATGAGTAAGGGACAAGTTCACAGCAAACAGAAATCATTATTTCTTTTCCCACATCAGAAATTGTCCTACAGGTGACCGAAATTCCTCCTTTAGATGTGTTCTACAGCCCACTTTACAAGGCTATAGTAAGGAGATAGAGGAAAATAAGGAGGGTAGAGACACCCGAGATCCCACCTGGGAATGAGCCGTCGGGCATAGTCTGGAAGGATGTTCCTTCCAATCTAGTTGAAAACTTAACTAGATTGTTGCAGTTTATAGGGGCATATGCAACTTCCACCATGGATAAAGCTACAAAGATATCCATCTCATTAAGGGAGAGGGAAGAAAAGATAGTGCAGCTCGAGCAACAACTGCAAATTGAAAAAGAAAATGTGAATCAACAAGTTGTTGAGCAAATCAGTCAATTACAACAGAATATGGAAGTGTTAAAGATAAGCCATGAAGCAGACATCTCTGCGAAGAACATGCAAATTAAAGAGTTGCAAGAATTCATGGAAAAATATGAAGATGTCCCTAATGTCAATGAATTCATCAAAGAGGCACTAGAGCTAAATTCCATTCTATCAAAACAGTGGGAGCAATTTTGCCAAAGAATGTCACATATCACTCCTTATCTGATCACTAATGATCAGTTAATGGATAAGGTGATTGACCAAAGAATTTAATTTAATGATTTAAATACAAGGATCTTAGAATTAATTGAATAGAAAGAAACAAAAGAAGGAGAGCTAATCTGCCTGAGATTGAGGAGACACATAAGGACATTCTATTCACAGATTGGGATGCGCAGATCAAGCAAGATGAATTAGCAGTGGCAAGATCAGCAGGGGTGTCAAAGAACATAGTAAAATCAGTAAACCACACTTTGCATGCCACCAACCTGGTGAAAGAAGGTATCCCGAAATCACTCCCATATTTAAATGACTTGCATAAAAGCTGGAAGGAAATAGCGGAAATCTAAAGGGAGGCAATCGCAAAGTTAGCAAAGACTGACTGGGAGGCGTATTGGCAATACCTTGTCAAGCCACACAACCAAATCATTACCCTTAACTACTCACTCCATTCAAATCAACAGATGATGCCACCTCTCACAGATGCTATTTTCGCAGGACACGTCAGAACACAATTTGGAGCACCTCCTCAAGTGAAAATGATGGTCGATATATGCGATTTAAAAGAGAAGCTGACAGACAGCAAGTCATCGTTATAACCTTTGCTCATCAAATCACTTTTATTTTTAGATTTAATTGACTAGTTAGGAGGAAGGTTGTTTGAAACCTCCTCAAATTTTTGTATAATCTATTTTTGAACATTAGTTAGAATAGTATTTATTCCCTTCTCATGCATTTAGAGAAGGGTCCATAATTTTATTAAAAACATTTACAAAGAATGAAATTCTGTAAGTTTGTGAATGCCTTGATGAAATTATGGAACATGTGTTGGAAATAATACTGAGAGGGAGGGTGAATCAGTATTATCAGATCAATAATTTTTCATCTCCCAAATAGATTTAAATACGCTACTTCTGTGAAGTGAACTAGCGTGTACACACTACTGTGATTAGTGAAACCAGCGTATACCCAGAGAACTTTTGATTTAGTTAATTTATCATGTGTTGATCTATACCCAATGCATTAGAGCTTATTAAATAGTGCAGTAAAAACATAATAAACTATCACACATAAGCACCAAGATTTAAGGTGGAAACCCAGTGTGGGTGAAAACCATCTGCTACTGTCATCTCTGTCTTCTTTTAATAATAAGAAAATATGTTTACAATCTTGTACTAGTGTAGACTCATACCAGTATGTAGGCACCCACCTGCAGAAGGCTACAACCTTCTCTTGTTTTCCAGCTTCTACTAGAAGGGAGCTACAACCCCTAGCTCTTGTACTAGCCAATGTGTTTACTAGTACGTAGACGCCGACCTACAGAAAGCTACGACCTTCTCTCTTCCCCCAGGGACCATGTTTCATAAATTTTCAGGTTGGATGCTCCTGGTACGCAAAAATACACATGAAGGTCACGTTTCATCAAATTTTCATAGTGGACCCATCAGAAACTTTGAAGCTCAAACTGCATCAACCAACAATTAGTTAATCTGAACAATCAGATCACTGTCACCAGAATATTGTGCTGAACCTAGAAACCTACATCATCATTCAGAACCAGCTGCAACCTCAAAAATCATGCATCAGAATGAATATGTTACTTTACTGAACCCAACATGCGTGTATACACCACTTCCTTTAATCAAATCTGTGTATACCTTCAAAACTACTAAAACATAAAACTTCTTAATCAATTCTATACCAACCAACAATATACTGAGCATCTATTGTCAATTTACAATGCCTTACATTGGCAATAGCATAGATCACCCTTCTCACTTATACAATCAGTCAATCAGATATCAAACTCATTATGCATTCAGTTTTACATTCAGATCTAAGAAGACTTCATTAACATACATCAGTAAAACAACAGTACTAATCAAATAGATTAGTAATCTCTGAACAACATACTTTTCTTTTGCATATGCTACTTGGAAGAGCCTAACCGGCATGTATACACTACTTCACCAAAGCGAACCAACATACAGGTCTACAAATATTAACTCATAACTTCGATGCTATTCCGGACTTTAGACAAACCCAGATCATGACATTCAAAGAATAAAACAGGTGTACACAATTAGATCTGGCCCAACCAATATCAGATCATTCAATGATAAGTTATTTCAGGTCTTATTATCCTGATCCAACATTGAATTTAAGGTGCACAAAATATTTCAGATCAAATCACCAACATAGCCCCTGCAACATAAAATATACTTCAGATAGAAGTATTCCTTAGAAACCTTTTTCACTTGCACACCTTGGCCTTATGATATTCTCCTCCTTATATAGTTTTAGGTCTTTCTCAATACCTTGGACCAAAACCACTTAGGACCTGTGGTATTCTTGGGCGGGATCAAATAGTCGTTACTCCACTCAATATTGTGGGCTAGTACCATGGTATTGATCCCTGGTATTCTCTACTCTTGAAACTCCTTGATTTTCCAACTTGTACGTTCTTTTCCTCTTGCGGGAGTGTGTGTATACGTATATGTGCTTTTTGTTCTCTGGACCTACATGTATGTGCTTTTTTGACTAAGTGGACCTACGTATACATCTTAAACTGCTTTTCACCATCCTTTACCTTCAACTTCTTTATTCTGATTAGTAGACTTTAGTTCCATCTTCCTGTTCTTTTGTACCAATGCCCTGTTACATTTGAATGGATATGTTACATTGTGGGTTGCCTTGCATCAAAACTAAACTGACCTATGAATGAGTTGCCATCAAGGACAACACTTGTATCATAATTCCAACAATCTCCCACTTTGGACTTAATGGAAACCATGCTGGTCTTGATTACTGCAAGCTGTAGAAACTGTTAGAGATAACAAGCAACACCAGAATACTCTCCCCCTTTGACATCAAGGGAAAAGGGCAAAACAAGTTATTCTCCCCCATTGATATACATTATATTGTCCATGCTCCCCCTGAGTACATGCCGAGTCTACAGAGATATGTTTCAAAAGAATAACATGACTCTATAACTCAACTAAGTGAGTATGACCTCCCTATGACCAATGACTCATACATACATCAATTACCCAACCAAGTGGGGATACACAATTTGTTTATATATGACATAAATACAGCAATTATTACATCATCCATACCATGCAAAGTGGGGGTACAAATTACATCATATTTCCAATAGGACTCATTGAAATATAGACCATGATAGAAGAAGTCATATCACACCCTAGATCTTTACATGACTTATGCAACAAATGATATAAGTATCTGAAGCCATAGCTGAACATAGCAACCATGATGCCAACAATGCTGAATGTGAGTGAAGGCTAATGCTCCCCCTAAACCTGTGCTACCTGTGCATTGTCAACAAGTCATTCATCAAGGAATCTTTGTCAATTAGATAAAAATCAATTAACAAAGCATATCGTCAGACTGTAATCATCAATATCAGACAAAGCACCCATATCATATTCTGACCCACACGCGGGTTTCTATGGCTGAAGGAGCGTATATGTTGTTCTGTCAGAAAAACATATACGCTCCTTCAGCCACAGAAACCCGCGTGTATACGCGACTATACTTCATGAAACTTGCATATAATAACCTTCCTCTAAAGACTGGATTTAACAGCAGGATGATGCAGCAATTACTCCCATCTTTTGTCTGAGATATTCAAATGTTTCTCTCGGAAGAAGTTTAGTGAATATATCAGCAACCTGTTCTTTGGAGGGAACATACTCCAATTTAACCTTTTGTTCAAGCACTTGTTCTCGTAGAAAATGGTACTTAATGGGTATGTGCTTGGTCTTGGAGTGCATGATAGTATTTTTCAAAATACTGATGGCACTTGTATTATCACATAGAATGGAGATGGGTAGAGTACATGTGATCTGAATATCTTGCAATGTTTGCAACATCCAAAGTAGTTGTGTGTAGCAAGATGAAATAGCCACATATTCTACTTCAGTTGTAGATAAGACAATCAAAATTTGTTTCTTGCTGAACCATGACACTAACCGAGAGCCCATATAGAATGCACCTCCACTAGTGCTCTTTCGATCATCAACATTTCCTGCCCAATCTACATCTGTATATGCATGAAGAGTAAGGTCTATATCTTTAGGATACCATAGTCCAAAGTTTTGAGTTCCTTGAAGATATTTGAAAATTCTTTTGACTGCCTTGAGATGTGATTCCTTTGGATTTGCTTGGAACCTTCCAACAATTCCTACTGCAAGCATGATATCAGGTCTAGTACCTATTAGATAATGTAATGGATATGACCTGTAAATAAATGAGAATAGAAAATATGCCCAGAAATAACAAGATATAAATAGATAAACTTACCCTTCGTACGAAGTTGGGTATCAAGGATTTTGAGCGGAATTTGGTACTCAAGTACTGCAATTGTCTACACAAGTACATCCAGGATAAGATGGAGTTCTTAGAAATCTCCTTGATCGACATGGCATACCAATGTGTTGTCAAGATTGAGCAGAAGTTTAAACATAAAAAGCGATACTTTGGATTTTTGAATCTAAAGCAAGGGAAAGGTGCCCTCAGATCGTAGAGAAAAGGATAAAGATAAGGCAAGGTGACCCAGGATAACCCAACGAAGCTGCAAGTAAAGAACAAGACCATGAAGACAAAGAAGCACACGGGAAAGTGGTGTGAGTTCCATAAGAGCTCCACTCACAACACAATTGAGTGTCGAGCCAAGCAGTCACTGGTGGTCGAGTTGACAACTTATGAATCAGACGGATGTTTCGACTGTGAGTCAGAACCTCACAAGGGGAATGACAAAGGGAAGCAAATCATTGATGTGAAGCGTAGTGCCACCATGGCCACCACCAATAACCAAAATATTGAGCCTGAAGATCCAGAGGAGGGGGAACGCCTCTTCCACTCACAAATGTGGGTGAAGGGTTCTCCACTGCAGTTCATTGTCGACAGTGGGAGCCAAAAGAAACTCATTTCAATATAGGGCATGAATTGGTTGGCCCTAACAACTATAGCACATCCATATAAATACACCATTGGGTGGCTTCACCAAGAATGAGGTCTCTGCGTCAGCCAACAGTGTTGCCTTCCCTATAGCATGAAGCCCTTCATGGATGAGGTAATGTGTGATGTTTCTCCTCTTGAATTTTGTGATGTATTATTAGGACATCTGTTGGGCCTCGAATATGCCCATTATTCCATCATATAGAACCACTATTCATAACCTACATTCCGATATTTTTAACTCATTTCATACCATAATTTCTCAACTTGTCGTTAAATCACATCTTACACCTTGTGGTTGATTAACATTAGTTTTCTTAGATTTTCTATGATTAGAGATGATTTTTCCATGATTTACTAATGACATTTTTTTTCTAAGTTCATTTTCTACAGGGTTCCATTGCCAAAATTCTTCACAAGTCAATTAAACTAGTTGCTACAAGTTGAGTACGGAATAAATTCTTGTAGGTGAAAATATAAAATTTGTGAGAAAATGGAGAAGACTATCAAGATTCTGACATGCGGGTTTTGTTCAAAGTACCCTCATTCATATAAATTAGAATCCATTTGGCAAATTTCCTTACCATGAAGGATTTGTGGTCAGGGGAATATTTCAACACAACTTAAGTACGAAATCAAGGCCAAATTCATGTTTTGTCTATTTCTGGCCATAGCCATGAATTGGATAAACCTCTTGTGCTCAAAAAGAGATCCTTTTTGCTAAGATCAAGATCCAGTCAGTCAAGTTGAGATCAATCTGGAGGATAACTCATGATATTTCACACAAGCCCAGATTAGTTGATAATTGTCTATTTTCTTCTTGTGGTTAATTAGTTAAGATTTAGACTCTATCAGCTTAACCTTTTTAAGTGCCTATATGCTTTGTATCTCGGAAGAGAAAGGAAGTACGTACAAATAATTGTTGATCAATTTTGTAAAGGATACTATGCTCAAGAGATATTATAGTATGACATTTGTATTTACATTTTGAACCTTAATATAATTCAATTGCAACGTTAAGTTTCCTGTGAGTATTATGGTTTTGCTTTATGTTTTCAGTCTCATTGATTTAATTTAACTTGCTCCAGGTAGTGGCAAGAGCCCACCACCCCCTGAAAACATGTCTTATAACCAGTATAGATTTTAGGATAGTGTTTGATTAATTAGTTAACAGTGGGAATGTTGCTTGGAGAATTATTACTTGGATTTCTGAGTTGATAGTTTCATTTTTCAGTTAAATTCACATTCTAATTCGTAAAACTGAGTTGAAAAAGGTAGATTTAATTTCTCGTTTGATATAGATCAATCAAGATTCTCTTGAGTAATGATTTTTGCATGTCACTATTTCCTTTATGCAATTATAGTATATAGAGGTGTTTGTGAAGCACTCTTAATTCAAGTATATACAGAGATTGTTCATAATTGAGACCTCCAAATGAATTGTGTTTATGCTTCGTATACTTCTGAATCATGTAGTGTTGTGTCTGAATAATAATGCTCAGAGATATTTAGTTTTGAATTAATTTGATTTGGGATGTAATGCAGTCAGAGAAGAATTCAATTATAATTGAAGTTCAGTGTGCATTAATCTATGTTTTTTGAGTTTACAGTGACAACATTAAGTCCAGAATAGAATTTAAGATTATGCATTGAGTATGGTTGGTGTAGGAATAAACAGAGGTTATGTATTTCATTTACCAAGTCAGAAGTAGTGGTAGTGTGTGTCCTAGGATTTAGCTTAGCAATTATATCTCTTTTCGATTAGAAGCTTTCTTTCTTTTCATAGCGTAATCATTTCTTTATAAGATAAAGTCCAAGTGTGAATTTGATTGCACAAGTAGAGATATCAATTTAATGCAGATTGATTTGGCTTTCATTTACTTTTGAGTTTCGATTATGAGTTTCCTGATTATGAAGAGTGAGCTTTCTTTCGAATGATTTATTTCATTTAGATTAGGAGTCTTGAATTGAAGGTTTTTCATAGATTAAGTTGCAATGAGTTTCTTTTAATAGGATCTTTCAAGTTAGAATTGTTATCATAGGTGTTCTTTTAGAGAAAGTGTATGGTGTGTTCTTTAAATAATTTCTTTTACAACAAGTGAGTGGTGTTCGTTTGTAAGTAGTGATCAGAAGCTCTTTTATAGTAGTAAAACCGTAAATTTATTTCGTACTCTAATTTAGATTAGATGCTCTGATCCCATGTTACCTGCGCTTGTGCCTTGAATCTTATGAGTCCTGAATTAATAATTTAATGTTGGAATTATAACACATATAACTCAAGTTGAGATCAATCTGGAGGATAATTCACGTGATTTCACACAAGCCAATATTAGTTGATAATTTTTTATTTTCTTCTTGTGGTTAATTAGTTAATATTTAGCCTCTATCAGATTAACCTTTTTAAGGGCCAATATGCTTTGTATCTCGGCCAACGAGAAAGGAAGTATGCAAAAAGAAATGTTGCTCAATTTTGTAAAGGATACTTAATTCAGGAGATATTACAGTATGACATTTGTAGTTACATTTTGAGCCTTAATATAATTCATTTGCAGCGTTAAGTTCCCTGTGAGTATTATGGTTTTTCTTTAAGTTTCTAAGTTTACAATGATAGCATTAAGTCTAGAATAGGATTTAAGATTATGCGTTGAGTATGATTGTTGTGGGACTAGATAGAGGTTATGTATTTCATTTACCAAGTTAGACGTAGTGGTTATGTGTGTCCCAGGATTTAGCTTAGCAATTAGATATCTTTTCAATTAGAAGCTTTCTTGATTTTCATAGCATAATCATTTCTTTGTAAGAGCAAGTCTGAGTGTGAATTCGATTGCGCAAGTAGAGATATCAGTTTAATGCAGATTGATTTGGCTTTCATTTACTTCTGATTTTCGATTATTAGTTTCCTGATTATGAAGAGTGATATTTATTTTGAATGATTTATTTCATTTAGATTAGGAGTCTCGAATTGAAGGTTTTTCATAGATTAAGTTGCAATGAGTTTCTTTTGATAGGATATTTCAAGTTAGAATTTATATCATAGGTGTTCTTTTTTATCAAGTGTATGGTGTGTTCTTTTAAGAATTTCTTTTATAGCAAGTGAGTGGTGTTCATTTGTAAGTAGTGATCAGAAGTTATTTTATAGCAGTAAAACAATAAATTGATTTCGTACTCTAATTTAGGTCAGATGATCTGATCCTGTATTACGTGTGTTTGTGCCTCGAAGCTTATGAGCCCTAGATTGATAATTTAATGTTGGAATTATAACACATATAATTCAATTCGAGATCAATTTGGAGGATAACTCACGAGATTTCACACAATCCCATATTAGTTGATAATTATCTACTTCCTTCTTGTGGTTAATTAGTTGAGATTTAGCCTCTATCGTCTTAACCTTTTTAAGGGTCGATATGCTTTGTATCTCGATCAGCGAGAAAGGAAGCACGAAGAAAGAACTGTTGATCAATTTTGTAAATACTTTTTTAAGGAGATATTATAGTGTGACATTTGTATTTACATTTTGAACCTTAATATAATTCAGTTGCAAAGTTAAGCTTCCTGTGAGTATTATGGTTTTTCTTTAAGTTTTCAGTCTCATTGATTTAATTTAACTTGCTCTAGGTAGTGGCAAGGGCCCACCACCCCTCGGAAACAAGTTTTACAATAAGTTTTATAATAAATACCTATAGGTGAAAATATCAAAATTTTTAGCAAAAGGACGAGGTCTTTGCATCAGCAAATAATGTCACCTTCCCTACAGCATCAATCCCTTCACGAATGAGGTATTGTGTGATATTTCTCCTCTTGAATTTTGTGATGTATTATTAGGACAACCATACTTGTGGAAGAAGCATACTATATATGATTCTAGACCTCACTCTATTATTATTTATTTGGGTAATAAGTTATACAGGATACCAGAGGTAGCCCCACCTACCACCATCTCTTTAATCTCTGCTAAGAAATGCAATAAAATCATCTCCCATATCGGGAATTTATTTTCTTTCTGATTCTCTCTCAAAGTAAGGGGAAGATCATAGCCACATCCATGGCGTCTGGGAAGGGTTCCTTCATGCAGTAGAAGTAGGTGGATATGGTCATGGAATAATATATGGACATCTTCTCCTCACCCACAAGGGTACCATTGCACTATCAAGTCAAGCGTTCAATCGATCTGACTCCCGGAGCACCTCTAGCCAATGGGCCAATATATAGCCACTCCATTTTGTAAAATGAAGATATCAAGTGGAAAATACAAGAGTTGCTGCAAAAATGGCACATCCGACCAAGTTCCTCGCCTTGTGGGAACCTGATTGTACTTTTACAAAAGAAGGATGGGACATGGAGGCTCTAAATTAATTATTGGGCACTAAACAAAATCATTGGCAGGAATAAGTAACCAATCCCATGGATTTATAACTTCCTTGAACAACTCAAGGGGCCAAGTATTTCAGCAAGATCGATCTGATGTCTGGCTATCACCAAGTTCCAATAGAGCCCATAGATGTATGGAAGACTGCCTTCAAATACAAGGAAGGCCTTTTTGAATGGTTGGTTATGCCCTTTGGGTTGACAATTCCCCTCCTACTTTTATGAGGCTAATAGATGGCATCTTGCGGCCTTTCACCAACTCATTCATGGTTGTTTATCTGGAATACATCCTCATCTTCAAAAATAGTTGGGAAGAACACTTGCAACACATTCGAAAGGTCCTTCAAAACCTTCGGCAACAACAACTATGTGCCAACTTGGAAAAATGCACCTTTGACATGAGCTAGGTCCAATATCTAGGTTACATCATAGATGAGTGTGATGTGCATGTCGATCCGACTAAGATCCAATTCATTCAGGATTGGTAAGACCCAACCACTCTAATAGAGCTTCGTATCTTTTTGGACCTTGCAAATTTTTATCGGAGGTTCGTGTTTGGATTCTCCCATATCACTTTGCCTTTGAGTCATATTACTAAGGGTGAGGCAAAAGCAAATTTTTCCTGGTCTGAGTCCCAACAGAAGGCGTTCATTGAGTTGAAGTATTGTCACTACTCTACACCAGTACTCACACTGCTAGACCTGCATCAGCCATTTGAAATTGAGATAGACGCCTCCGACTATGTTATTCGTGCACAAGCATCCAGTGGCCTATCATGGTGAGACAGTTTTCGATACAATTCGAAAGTACCTGACCTATGATAAAGATATGTATTCCATCATGCAGGTTTATCTGGAAGCATTACATTCTAGGGAAGGAGATGGTCATCCACACTGATCACCGACCTCTTCGTTTATACATACACAAGGGAAGTTGCAGAACAATTTCCATGAGAAGTGGTCTACATATTTGCAACAATTCCACTTGAACATTAAATACAAAAAGGGCAACACCAATCATGTTACAGACTACCTCATCCAGCCCCTAGTTGCAACATTGACTACTATTCTCATCTCTTGTGGCAACGAGCCCTCCGGATGGCCGCAACTATACAAAAATGACCCATAGTTCACCTCCAGATACCAGATGCTAGTAGATCGTAATAAATTTATTGATTTCCACCTCAAGGATGCATTATTATGCTACCTAAGTCGCCTTTATGTTCCTTCAAGCAAGTGTGCTAAGCTGATTTGGGAGGCACACTACAGACGGGTCGCAGGACACTTTGTTGTGGATAAAACTGTGGTTGTACTACAAAAGTACTTTTATTGGCCAAGACTCTCACTGGATGTTGGGAAATATATCAAATCCTGCACTGTGTGCGTCATCGCCAAGCCAACCATCAAGAAACAAGCATATACACACCTCTGCCTACTCCCAGCTAGCCGTGGGAATCCATCTCCATGGACTATATGTCTGGCCTCCCTTCTACCAAGCATGGTAATGACTGTGTATTTTTGGTCATGGACAGATTTTCTAAGATGGTTATATTGGCAGCCTACAAGAAGAGTATCACATCAGAGGACACTATCAAAATATTCTTTGAACAAGTGTGGGTACATTTTGGGATCCCATATACCATTATATCATATCTAGAAAGCAGGTTCCTGAGCACATTATGGTCAAGCCTCTGGACACTATTGGACACCAAGCTCACCAAGTCGACTGCCTTCCATCCCAAGATTGATGGCTAAGCAGAGGTCGTCAATAGGATGATAATGCACATACTCTGCATGTATAACTCTAAGCATCCACTAACTTGGGATGAGAGTCTTCCCTATGTGCAGCAAAATTATAACAGAGCTCTCCATAGCTTGATTGGTTGCAATCCCTTTCAAGTGGGTCTAGGATTTCAACCATTGTGTATGATTGATGTTATCATGCATCATGCGACTACACAGATAGAATACACACATGTATTGTTTGAGGCTGATAAAGAAACCATATTTATTAAATGCATCCAACACATCCTCCAGTAGGTTCACGACATCTTGGAGAAGTCAAATGCCAAGTACAAGTAGTGACATGATCAACATCGGGTGCCACAAAAGTTTCAGGTGGGTGACAAAGTTTGGTTGCATTTGTAGAAAGAATGCTTTACCGGAGCCCATCAGAAGCTCAGACCACTCTGATATGGTCCTTACACAATTACCAAGGTTGTGGGAGACAATTCTTTTGAGCTCAGCATTCCCCCATTCCTTGGCTTGCACCTAGTGTTCAATGTGGACCGCCTTCGACCATACTTCCCACCATTACTTGATACATCAAACATTGTAGAAAAACTCACACCAATAGAGTTAAACCCAGACTACATGGAACATGCCACAACTGATCATATTATGGACACAGATATAAATAACACTCACCAGCAGAAGATCCAACTAAATTGGGTTGTCAAAGTTAGCCAACTCTTGCACCAAGGCATGTGGCTCACCAGGGACCAACTTCAGCAGAAGTTTTCCCATCTCATGGAGGCACTCAACGCAATGGGGACCATTGCTTCCTAAGGTGGGAGGACTGATCCAGGTAAACGTTGGTGGCCACCTGCATGTTCCACTTGGACCCCAACTGTTGTCTCTTTCAGTTTTTTAGTTTCCGTAATTGTAGCACAATTTACTTTCAGAACCGTTTTGAGGCCCTAAACAACGTGTTTTGAGAAAATTTGAGCAAAAATCAATCTTTGACTAATGTTTTATATTCAATAGTTGTATTCCTCGGATAGATATTTCTAATGAGATATTTTGCATGTCAAATGGAGATTGTATGCCAAAGTTACGACCCCGAGAAGTTGATGCTATAGCTCCAAATCTCACTCTTATGGTTTGTGATGTTGTACTCATGGCCTAGGGCAACCCCTCCTTCCAGACCTGGTCCTAAAATTTAAAAAATAGTGTTTTATCCCTTATATGCGACATTGCCCTGAGTTAAACGCGTGTATACACGGGTCTGTGTATATCCAACCCACGTGTATGTATTAAAACACTTAAAAAAATATAAAACTCCTTATTTTCAGGTGGAGATCGCGGGTTTTACCTGCTGATCACCTGTTAGTGCCCGTGGCCCAACTGTTACCAACCAACTCCTAACTAAAAAACTACTTTGGGAGTGGTATAAAAAGACCTCAAAGGGAAGGCCTAAGGGAGGAGAGAAGAGAGAGAAAGGTTATTATGCTGAGATTTTTCCCTTGACCAAGTCTGAAGTCTTTTGTGCCTTCTGCACTTCCCCCATTTTTCACAGGAAACATTTGTTTCCTTGTGTGTTGATGTTCATCCACCATTTATGACATCATGGAGAGAGTCATGGAAGGAGTTTATTAGTGGCTTGAGGCTGGAACGGATCTGGAAGGAAGCTTTGCTTGGAGCCTGCTGAAGGTGACTCAGATGAAAATATTCCTTTTTATGTATTGTATTTGTCTATAATAAAAGAAACACGTGTCTTGGTTCCCGAAATGAATCTTCTTTATGTTAATGATATTCATGTTTAGAATGCATATGTGAATGGTTGTTTGGATTTCATAACTAACTACCTTTCTTTATAACATGAAGATGGTTTCTTTATAAGTTTTTGTCCATGTACTGCTGTGTTCTTTGAATTGGTTGTTTTGCAGGACAAAAGAGAAGAAGGGAACTCCAAGAAGGGTTTGGACCCTAAGGGCCTTCTCAAACGTAGGACCGAAGGTACGTACCCTTATCATAGAATTTGCTTATAATAGCATAATGGCTGTATGAATGCATGTTTCTTTGAATAGATAACTTTCAGTCTGCTAGGGTTTCAACCCAAAAAGCCCTAGGGGAAATTTTCCCTCTACCAGAATTGGCGACTCCACTGGGGACAACACTCTTGTTGTTCCTAGTTTGGGTGTTTTTCAAGCCAATCAGGGCTCAACTGCCTTGTCTGTTTGTTGTTACTCTCTGGTCTGTTCTTGAACTTTAAGCTTTGCCAATTTCTTCAGTTTATTTTTTTTGTTTTTCTTGAAGCTTTTCATATACGTTGTTTTTCTTAGTTACAGAGGCATATATATTCTTGTTTCTTTGAGTAAACCCATGTATACGCAAGTTTCCTCAGATACAATCACGTATACATGCAATTTGTACCTCAGTACAGTCGGTATATATTGCAATTTTCAAGATTTATAAATATGTTTGTCTCTGGAGGTTTGTCTGGTGGTTTGATTCGGTCTGAAACAGTCACTGTCTAGTATCAGTTATTTGTTTTACAGCAAGCATCTTGTTCTGAATTCTCTCCGATTATAAGGAGTATTGGTCTTGTTTTTTGTTGATAGCAAGCGTCATCGTTTTTTGCTAAAGCACGCAAGATTTCTTGCTAGGAATCTTGGCTGCTCTGATTCATCAGAGTAGGGAGATTGATCACAATCTTTGTGTTAATCTCGCTTTTGGTGACTTTTTGTTTGCTTGACAAAATCACTTTTTGTGACCATTCACTTCCTTGTTTCATGAAAGTTGTTGATTCACACTTTCTTGGAATTTGTCTTTTTGATCTTTTTGGTTTTCATTGCCAAAGCTTTCATTGCTGCTTTTGATTGTTAAGAGCGATTTTAAACACATTTATTTTTGTTGAGTTTTCATCCATTGAGTGGTGTCGATTCACAAAAGTGTTTGATTGCCTATTCTTCAATCACAAGTTTCAGTGTTGTTGAGAGCATTTTTTGAAAAGACTCTTTTTGTTGTTGCTTTTGAAGAAAATCTTTGTGAAAATCTTAGTTTTTCTTTCTTGAACTTGGTTTTCATTTGGTTTCCTTTTAGTGAATGAAAGTGCTTTATGTTTGTCTTAGAACTTGTTTTTAGTGTTTAAACGAAATGAATTGTAGCATCTCATATTCCATCTAGACATTCTAAGTGGCAAGATAAAGATTGATAAGCAAGCAACTTTCATTTTTTGTTTTTAGAGTAGTTTTAAATCTTGCATCCGCATATATTTGTTGCATTAGGATAGATTTGCATATCTTTTTAGGCATCCATAGTTTTGTTAACTTTTGTGAGTGTGGAGTTTGAAAAGAAAAAGAAAAATTTGTTTATTTGAAGTTCCTCTGAACCCTATAGAAATTGCTTTTCATCGAAAAACGAAAAAGTGCATGTGCATGTAGTTAAGTTTTTATTAATTTCTTTTGCGTCAAAAAACACCACTAGTTTCACTTGCGTTACCTTGTGACTTAAAGAACATCCTAATTTAAAATCAAGCGCTAACTAAAATTCACTAGAACTTTTTGTTTAAGTCAGTTACACCAACAAGTTTAGGATTTTAGGGCCTTGGATTAGGCGAGTGGAGAGTTAACTCTCCAAGGCCATATAAACATCAAACGCAGGAGTCTGAATAACGAGAGAAAATCCAATAGTGTTAGGAAGACCAGGAAAGATCCGAATCTGGGAGTTAAGCACGAGGGTCTGTGAAGACAGGGAAGAGAGATACCCCCTCTCCTACTTGTCCGAACTTACCTCACGACTGTTCCGCCTGGCTTCTACGCCGAGTTGGTATCCATAGTTGCTACTCCTAGGGATCTACACAAGTGGCTACGGAGGGGAATCCAGTGGCACCTGAGGTCGACGTTGCATCACTCTCGACTGTACTACTGGAGGGCACCTTTGCGAAGCTTGGGGGCTTACACCGGCGCAGGCTGTTGTTAGGAGGTCAGCGTAACTTCCTCTGTTACCTTCGCTGATAGGACTGGGTCGTCATTATCCCAGACTATCTTCGGAAGGTCCCTTACTCCACTTTCTTGTATTTTGGTGTCCGGTCCTCATCACCCGGAGCGGAAATACTTGGAAGTTGTTTGACTGGCTGATATCTTTAGGGACTTTATAGTGTGTGCTCTTTGTTCCTTGTATATAGTTGGCTTTAGGTATTTTTGTCTAGTCACGGTTGGACTTTGTGTTCTGAGTGACCGGCTTACCACTCTACCGATCTTGAAAGGATTTTGGTCGTTCTTTCAGAAGTTGTGGAGTTGCCTCCTCAAGGGCAAAGGTTTTGATTGCTTATCCATATTCCTTGAAAAGTTATTTCTATATTCCCGTAGGGGAAGGGTCTTTGGATCAGTTAGATATGGCCAATATTCCTGTGGAAACCAACCAAGGTGCCCTCCAAAAAGGGGATCCTGGTGCTTTTCCTTTCTTTGGAAACGTTGGTACTCCCTTGATGGCCACTTTGAATATTCCTGGGTTGAATGTTGGACTACCCGTTTGGCTGTGGTCCACTCCAAATATTCCAAATTCTCTTGAAGCTTCTCAGTTGAATGCTTTATTTCAAGGGCATCACATGGGTGCTAATTGTTCATCTTCTCTCAAAGAGAAATCTGGGGTTCCTTCTTCTCCTCCTTCTTGTCACAAGAAATCTAAAAAGAGGAGAAAGAGGAAGTCAAAGAAGAAGAATAATTCTATCCTTTCATCTTCAACCTCTGCAAGTCATGTTGGAGATGAGCCTTCAGCCACTGCAAGTCATGCTGGGGGCACAAGTCTAGTCACTGCAAGTCACACTAGCACTTCATCATCAACCTTTGCGATTCATGTTGAAGATGAGCCTTCAGCCACTGCAAGTCATGCTGGGGGCACAAGTCTAGTCACTGCGAGTCACACTAGCACTTCATCATCAACCTTTGCGAGTCATGTTGAAGATGAGTCTTCAGCCACTGCAAGTCATGTTGGGGGCACAGGTCTAGTCACTACGAGTCATACTAGCAAAGAGTCACCAACTGAAGACTCACTGCAAGTCATGTTCAGGACTCTCCGCAAACCACTGCTAGTCATGTTGGCGGAATGGAGGTTGGTAAGAAACTTGGACGTAGAAGTTTTAAACCCAAGTTCCCTTGTAAGATATGCAAGGGAGACCATCTTACTCATTTATGCCCTGGTATTCCAGAGGTTCAAAGGATATGGTCCGAGTCTGAAAGTACTTATACTCCTAGATCTGATATGGTTTCTCATCAATCCCATCAACCGTTGGTTGATAATATGGTAGAAACGGTGCAATCACTGGCCGATTACACTCCTCTTTTAGGGGGTGAAGTGCCTAACAAAAGAGTCCGTTTGATCTCTAGTACAGAGTCTTCTAGTATAGGGGGCATTCCGGCTACTTCGAATGTTACCCCTCCAAGTTCTAAGAGTGTTTCCTTTGATTGGGATAGTCTTATTAAGCCTCGTCTTCCTTCTGTTGCACCTTTCCAAATAAAGGTCAGAGTGAATTCCACAAATGTCTATCAATGTATGGTGGATGAAGGATCCTCTGCAAGTATTATATCCTCTTTGACTTGGAAAGCTTTGGGTTCCCCAAAGTTGTTGACAGCTCAGAGTCAGTTGTTAGCCTATGATAGAAGACCGAGTGAATCTATGGGTGTTCTTCCTCAATGGCCTATCACTTTAGGTGGGAAGACTGTCTTAATCGATATGATGGTGGTTGATAGCCCTTTAGACTTTAATATGCTACTTGGGCATGATTATGTCTATGTTATGAATGTTGTGGTGTCTTCACTCTTTCGAGTAATGTGCTTTCCTCATAACGGGAATATTGTCACTATTGATCAGCTTGCATCTGACAATCACCACCCTAATTCGACTTTACTGCAGAATGCCCCTTGGTTTGTTCCAATTGTTCAAGTAGACTCTACCCCGCCATGGGTGAATTATGTGGCATTGAGTCCTTAATGTTCAATCGCTTCTGATAAGGATCCTTTGACCTATTATTCTCCTTCTTGGGAATTGGTCCCAGCAGTTGACCGAGAGATTCTTCCTATAGGGACATGGGACCCCTTAATTCCCTCTTTTGATCCTTGTAGCTCTCATGATTTCTTAGAACTTGTTTTGCCTTCCCAGGAGGAACTCTTTGAAACCATGAGTCTTGACTACCAAAGGAGTCCTTGGCCTGAGCCCTACGAGGGGTTTGTTCAGTAGAACTATTATACGTAAGCCGAAAGGTTGTAGAGTTCCCTGTACCATATTGTATATATGAGGTACGCATTTTCAAGTTTTGTATTCTATAACACAAATATTTTATATGAAGTTTATATGTGGGATGCATTAACTTCTCGTCTAGTGTTCCTATTTATGTTCACAGAACTTGGAAGATGTCCCCTTTGGAAGTTTATGGTTGGTCCGTTCTAACAGGTATTGATTCTCGAAACTGGCATATAGGTTAGGTTTTTCCACCTACATTGTCCACTTATCAGTTTCCTTTCCCATTTGGCCTTAGGATCGACCCCACCAAGTTATGGTGCGGAACCTTCTCATTGCTTAGAAGTATCATGACTTGTGTGGTAGAGTCTACCTTATCATGGGTGCCCTAGTTAGTACCTTGTTGTCGCTTGGCACTCATGCTGATTTTTTGTCCCTAGGCTCGGGATTCCTCTGTAGTTCCGCCATGACTTATGCGTTGAAGACTCATTCCTCTTTACTTCTTCGCTTCGTTCTGGCCTTATACCCTAGAGGCTCCTTTGTGTTGAGTTGTACTACTGCATTGCATGTTGACCACTTGCACCTTTTGGCCTAGAGCCGGCTTCACTTGGACTCGTGTTTAAGCCAACTTTAGACCATGATGTCTGCAAAATCAACCTTGCATACCTTTGACTTCTGTAGCTTGACACACCTTGACCGTGGAAGGAACATACCTTTGAGTGTCACTGACCAGTTTTCACCTCCCTGCATTGAGCATAGGAACGTTCCTTTCCCAGGAACTAGATCATCTGTTTCACTGACACTCGTTCTTTCCACCGTACTATAGCATTCTTTTATTCTTTTTCCAGCTTAACAGAAAAAGACAAAAAAAATTAAATATTCCAAAAAAGAGCGGGAACGGGACAGTATTTCCATTTATTGTTGGCAGCTAGAGTCAGTCGTGTCGCCCTTGAACAAAGCACTCAAAACAAAGTCTCCTCCATATGGGTGGGATTTATTTTGACTTAGGTACGCCATAACCTCGTTATTGAGTCAGTTCTCCCCCGATTGGTTATCTCTTCCAATCATATGGAGGGTTCGTTCGTGCCTCCTGCATGGAGAACTTATACAGAGTCATCAGATGCTGCCACATAGTCACATTGAGTCGTGCTTTTGTTCAAGGGAAGTTAGCCTGAGTCGGCCTCTCTGCGGTGTCTCTTGACTCATTTTTTAGTCGGCCATCCCTGGTTGTCAGTGTCATGTCTATCATCACATCAGTTATATTGGTCCTTTACTCGTGTTGGTTTGAGAAGGTCCCCATTGACTTCTTGCTGGCGGGTCTTGTCCTTATCGACGACGACATCTTGCTCTGAGGACAGGCCTAGAGCTGCACCCTGGCCCTATTTTCATCATTGATAGGTTACCTTGTGCTCAGCATCGATCAGTATCATGGGTCTTTGACTGAGTGGTTTCCCTTGTGTTCGACATCAGCTTACATTATCACACATTGGGATTCGTTGAGTACCTTGGTTTCCATTTGACCCTATTGGTGGATACCTCACCTCTGTGTCAGCTTTCATTATTGGTTGGTTCAGAGGGTTTCTGCCGTGCGCTAGCCACATCTTGTGTACGCCGGAAACGTACTTCAGTTGGGTTACTACATCTTTTTTGTCTGATTCCTTCCACATTATTGGCCTACGGGTTACACTCGCGCTAGATTGATGAAGGATGCCTTAATGCCTTCCTTCTAGCGTATCTTTCCCTATCGACTCCGACTCATTGCTCTGGGGCAAAGATCTAGAGTCCATTTGGCAGTACCTTGGGGTTTGCAGTCATTAGTGGCAGATCCTTCGCTATCGACAGTGGGAAACCATCATTGTCTCCTAATCGATAAATTCTTACAGGTGTTCGACTCCAGCTCATATATTCACACTTGTTAGATTGTTTTGGGTACCTTGACGCTCATTATCATTATCGGTGAGTAGTCTCGTGTTTGTTAACGGTATACATCAATGACCAGTAATCAAACGATTTCTCACATGGTCGACTTCAGATAATTTATTCCCATGCTGTAGAAATGTACCACGGTGGTCGGTGAAGACTTCAGGTTGTATCAACATTCATTGGTTCACTTGACAGTTGCTCCTGTTGCTGCTAGTTGATACCACTCCACTTTATATGTTGCAGTTAGTCATGGAGACATTCTATATGCTGGCACCTGAGTTTGCAGTGTAGTACCATCCTTTTCTATCATGTTCAGTTGGTACCTTTTGGGATCAGTCTTTGAAATCAGTGATTCGTTGCATCTTTCAGCATCATTGACAGTCTTATATGTGATATTCAAACATGTACTTGTTCATCATGATCAGATGATCCATTATGTATCTTTCAGTTCTTTATACTTGTATACTTAGTGGATCTACTTGTACTTGATATGCGGACGTGCTTTACTTTTTCTAAGCATGGGTATGCCCGCCTCAAACAGTGTTTCTTTCTGATCTCCTTTGGTGGCTTGGCAGGCTGAATTCTGGTGAAGTCCTCCTCGGTTTTTGACAGACTTCCTTTCCATGTACTTGCATAATACATTTCGGCCATCATGTACCCCTTCTGACCTCATATATTAGAGGGCATCTGTTATAGCTCCAAATCTCACTCTTATGGTTTGTGATGCTGTACTCATGGCCTAGGGCAACCCCTCCTTCCAGACCTGGTCCTAAAATTTAAAAAACAGTGTTTTATCCCTTATACGCAACATTGCCCTGAGTTAAACGCGTGTATACGCAGGTCTGTGTATATCCAACCCGCGTGTATGTATTAAAACACTTAAAAAAATATAAAACTCCTTATTTTCGAGCGAAGATCGCGAGTTTTACCTGCTGATCACCTGTTAGTGCCCGTGGCCCGACTGTTCCCAACCAACTCCTAACTAAAAAACTACTTTGGGAGTGGTATAAAAAGACCTCAAAGGGAAGGCCTAAGGGAGGAGAGAAGAGAGAGAAAGGTTATTATGCTGAGATTTTTCCCTTGACCAGGTCTGAAGTCCCTTGTGCCTTCTGCACTTCCCCCATTTTGTACAGGAAACCTTTGTTTCCTTGTGTGTTGATGTTCATCCACCATTTATGACATCATGGAGAGAGTCATGGAAGGAGTTTATTAGAGGCTTGAGGCTGGAACGGATCCGGAAGGAAGCTTTGCTTGGAGCCTGCTGAAGGTGACTCAGGTGAAAATATTCCTTTTTATGTACTTTATTTGTCTATAATAAAAGAAACACGTGTCTTGGTTCCTGAAATGAATCTTCTTTATGTTAATGATATTCATGTTTAGAATTCATATGTGAATGGTTGTTTGGATTTCATAACTAACTACCTTTATTTATAACATGAAGATGGTTTCTTTATAAGTTTTTGTCCATGTACTGTTGTGTTCTTTGAATTGGTTGTTTTGCAGGACAAAAGAGAAGAAGGGAACTCCAAGAAGGGTTTGGACCCTAAGGGCCTTCTCAAACGTAGGACCGAAGGTACGTACCCTTATCATAGAATTTCCTTATAATAGCATAATGGCTGTATGAATGCATGTTTCTTTGAATAGATAACTTTCAGTCTGCTAGGGTTTCAACCCAAAAAGCCCTAGGGGAACTTTTCCCTCTACCAGTTGATATACCAATTTACCCAAACGGGGCCCATAGTTTTGGCACTTCATCTCCTAGGGTTAGGTTTTTGTATGTTTAGGGTTTTCCATTGTTTCTTAATAATAAATAGGCCTTTGAGCCTCATTATAACACAATTTAGAGGCATGTAGCTGCCACATCTCTTCTTAGAGATAAGCTACCATCGCCCGAGCTAGTTTATTTCCATTATGTGTGTAAGCTTATCTTGGTATTTGATATTAGTGAAATGAAGTGTTATTTTTGCTACATCTCTGTATTTATGGTTATATCTGTAATTTTTTGCATTCCTATTTAAGTTTGGATCACCTAGTGATGTAAATGTTGTCAAAAGTTTCACATAATACCCCTTAATAATATATGATCGAAGAATGGCATTGTAGGCTTTTTGAGTTGCTACTTGCTTATGAAAGAAAGAAAAAATTGTCTTCATTATAAAACTAAATTTATCTACTCCTCAACCTCTATCGAGTCTCTTCCTAAGATAGTAAAGTATGTCTCTCTCTTTCTAAGTTTGAAAACTCTTCATTCCAATTGGAATTAGGCCTAAATTGGCACCCCTAAACATTGAGACTAGATATTTCTCGCTCTACATTCTTGATTATTGAAGCAACATTCCCAAAATTCTTTAAACACCATTTGTTTGGAGTTGTAACATGAAATCACCTTGGTTTGTTGAGAGTCGAACCCATGATGATGTCACAAGGTGGAGATAATCATAGTACTTAATCCATTGGGTTTTGAAATTATAAGGTTATGGAGTAAGATTGTGGACTAATCAAGTTCTAAGATAATGATAGTGTGATTTGAGAAATTTAGTCTATAAATGATTCCTTGAACCATGAATTTATCAATCCTTTTACCAATGAAATCCTCACTTATCCTGTTTTTAGTCCAAGTCACCATGACGGTTATAGGCTTGATGTCCATAAAAGTTGTTTATTCAACACGATCTCGAAATAAATCAACTAGAGGGTCATTCTAGGCATGTTACCCTGTTTCTTCTCTCCATTCAATATCAAATTTTAGCCCCCACCACACTACCAAAATGAGAACAGGGGAGTCCAAAAGGCCTCTCTTAAACAAGTCTAGTCATAAGCCCTCTCTATTGTTTAAGGGGGCATAAACATTGAGGACATCAATTTTATGGTCGAACTTGTCATAGAATGGAGTAACATTCATCTCATTAGGAGATTTTATATAGTGATAAGGTGACAAAAAGGCTTCCACGCCTGATCCAAATCGGATCCATAAACGACTGTCATAGAACCATGACTATATCGGGATGAAACAAATCCTTGAAGAATCAAAAACACCTTGAACCAGTGGCCATGGCAGCCGGTGTGGAATGACGAGGACCTCGGTCAAAGTGCGCTGACCGAGGCCCATAGAGACTGCGCAGGAGGTCAAAATAGCCCCTGGGAGCCCCGGATTGGGAAAAGGAGCTGATTTTCGATGCGCGTTAGCGCTTAGTGCTAACGTGCATCGTTGGGCAAACAGGGCCGAAAAGGAGGAGCCTTAAGCACTCGGTCACGTTGGGAGCCAGAGGACCGTGGGCGGAGAAACGAAAAGCGCCATCATATGAAGGTGGGACCCACAACCTGGAAACCGGCGGTTTGATCGAGGCGCCCTTGAACGGTAAGCGGTTTTGGAGAAAATGGAGCGATCACACTCAGCGATTGACGCGTGGTAGCGGAGGTGAGAGAAAAACTGCCATGATCACGCGTTATCAGTCGAACAAGTAAATCGCAATCGGCGTGCGAATGACGTTGGATCTTGAGGAGCCCAGATAGGACAGCTGAGATTGCACCCGATAGACATAGCGGAATCGACAGGGGATTAAGCCATAATTTAAGGGGATTTGGAATCCATTGACCGCCACGGTGGAGAAAGAAACGAATCGACGAACAGGCTGGCGCTGTTCCAGTGAGGACACATGGCTACTTCTCAAGTGTTCATACTGACGCCGAACAGGAAACTCCCAGCACACAGGCGGCAGGCGAATCGACGTAGGCGGAAGAGGAACCGAATAGGCGTGAAGGTCGAATGGCTAAAGCCATGAACAGAGACAGTGAACGGGGATTCGAAGAGAGAGATCGAAGAGTCGAAGCGACCAAGAGAGACAAGAACAGTGAACCTTGAGAGGAGGACTGAGCACAGAGAGCAGTAAAACCAAGCAGAGGAGATAGAGGGTCAAGCTGACCATAGGCAGCATCAAGCACCAGAGAGCTTGAAGAATCAAGCCTTCCCATAGAGGAATCTGTCCGCATTGAGCATCACAGTTGGCTCTTTCCACTGTAGACCGAGGGTCACAGAGCTGGTAGGAATAACAAGAGTCTGTGTACTCCGAGTGGCTTGGGGAATCCAAGAACCACCCTGCCAAGCAAAATTTGCTTCAGGAGAACTCATATTCAGTCCCCGCATTGTAATTTCTCTGCTGAAAGACACAATAAAGTAAGGCCACCACTGAAGCTGGACCGGAGACGTAGCCCTGGAGAATAGGGTGAACTCCTTATTAAAAAATGTTTGTGTCTTTGTGTTGCTTACTGTATTTATTTGTTGTCTTTCCATTTATTTTCTGTGTATTGGCAATCTAATCGATATGTTGTTTCAATAACACAGAACACACACACCAGCGCATGAGTCTGTAATACCTTTTGCTTAATAAATCTTCACTGAGGTCACTCATAGGGCGATTATCAGATCAAGTGGTATCAGAGCTCTAGGTTGTAAGGTTAGACAAGCTTGTGTTGGTTTAGCTGTGAATGCTCATTAGATCAAAGCTCAAATTAGGAGAAGGAGAGTTGGTGGAAACTAATCCTGAAATTGGGAGAGTCTATTCTTGAAAGACAATGTTAGAAGAAGGTTCTGTAGGGCCAGACTCTCAATTCATAGAAAGTTTCCTAGCTATAAATTCCATGGTAGAAGAAATGTATAGGGACTTTAGAAAGCATAAGGGTGAAGATTCATCAGGCTCTAAGCAAGATAAAGAAGAATATGAATATCATTCCCATGACCACTCCAAAGGAAAGGGGAAAGAAGAAAGGGTTCATCAGGCCTAGCACATCACCATGTGGGTCACCAATCATTTTGGTGAGAAAGAAAGATGGCTCGTGGAGAATGTGCATTGACTACCGAGCACTGAATAAAATAACGATCAAAAATCGTTATCCCCTTCCTCGCATAGATGATCTTTTAGATCAATTGAAGGAAGCTGTTTATTTCACCAAGCTGGATTTGCACAGTGGATACCATTAGGTCAGAGTTGCAGAGTAAGATGCATGGAATATTGCTTTCAAAACAAAGCAGGGATTGTATGAATGGCTGGTTATGCCTTTTGGCTTGACCAATGCCCCTGCTACTTTCATGAGATTAATGAATGATGTACTCAGACCTTTTCTTGATGATTTTGTTATTGTGTATCTGGATGACATTCTGATTTTTAGTAAAACGTGGGAAGAACATTTAAAGCATGTTAAGCAAACATTAGATGTTTTGAAAAGAGAAAAACTTTATGTTAAAATCTCCAAATGTGAATTTGGCAAAACCTCTCTAAATTATTTGGGTCATATAGTAGGGGGAGGTGAATTGAAAATAGATCCCTCTAAAGTGGCAGTCATTGTAAACTGGCCTAAACCCAAGTCTGCTACAGAAGTGAGAAGCTTCTTAGGAGTAGCACAGTATTGGAGGAAGTTCATTTCAAATTTTTCCTCAATTGCAGCTCCCTTACATGATTTGACAGGATTGAACAAGGTGTTTCAGTGGGGAGGCAAATAGCAGAAAGCCTTCGACACCTTGAAAGAAAAAATTAGTACAGCACCTGTACTAGCACTGCCAGATCTACAAAGACCATTTGAGATCCAAACTGATGCCAGTGACTATTCCATGGGAGCAGTGTTGACACAGCACGGTAAACCCATATGTTATCATTCTGATACTTTTAATCCTGCAGCAGTTAACTATCCTACCTATCATAAAGAATTGTATGCATTAGTTCAGAGTGTGAAAAAGTGGAAACATTATTTAATGGGAAAAGAAACAGTAATACATACTGATCATCAACCACTTCAATATCTACACTCCCAAACTAAGTTGCAACAATCAAGACATTATAGATGGATGGGTTTTCTACAACAGTTTCATTTAGTCATCAGATATAAAAAGGGCATACATAACAAGGTTGCAGACATGTTATCTAGACCCATTATAAATGCATCTACCATACTTAAGCATAATTATGTGCTACATGAAAGCTACATAGAACATTATGCTCAGGATATGGACTTTAAAGATGTATATGCAACTTTGATTCAAGGCAAAAGAGTAGAAGAATTGGACTATCATGTGAAGGACCGACTCTTATATCATTGTGGGAAACTCTGCCTTCCACAAACTGAGAGAGCAACGATAATTAAGGAAGCACACACTTCTCTGATATCAAGTCACTTTGGGGTAAGTAAAACAGTTGCACAACTACAAAGGTTCTGTTATTGGCCAAGAATGAGTGAGACGGTTTCTAGATATGTAAAGGGGTGTGCTATGTGTGTTAAAAGCAAGCCTAGCAATAGAAAACTAGGCTTGTACGCTCCATTGCCAGTTCCTTTTCACCCTTGGGAGAGCATTTCCATGGATTTTTTTGGAGGACTACCTAAATCTAGGAAAGGTCATCATTATCTATATGTTGTTGTGGATAGGTTCAGTAAAATGTGTATTTTTATACCCTGTAGTAAACAGATTACAGCTGAAAAAGCTGCAAAATTATTCTTTGAACATGTGTGGGTTCATTTTGGATTGCCCACTTCTATTATATCTGATCGAGACACCCAATTTGTGGGAAAGTTTTGGTCCAATCTATGGGAACTAATGGACACCAACTTAAAGAAAAGCATAACTTTTCACCCACAAACAGATGGCCAGACAGAAGTAGTTAATAGGACAGTGATCCAGTTACTGAGAGGATATTGCAGCAAACACCCTAAGCTTTGGGATGAACACTTGTGTTATGTGAAACATGCTTACAATAGAGCCAAACACTCCTCTACCCAAAGATCTCCTTTTGAGACCTATTTTGGTTTCATACCAAGGTCTCCCTTGGATTTTGTCTTTGGTAAAGATACCATGGTTGATGGACACAATGATGTGGACAAAGCAACTAGGTTCATTGAACAGATCCAGGAGATCCACCAGGCAATATAGGAACAACTAGAAAAGATCCAGGCCAAGTACAAGGCTAGGCATGATAAGCATCAGATGGAGCATAGTTTTCAAGTTGGAGACCAAGTCTCGTTGTATATCAGCAAGGACAGGATGCAAGGTGAAGGCAAGAAGCTAAAACCTATCAAGTATGGACCCTTCAGGATACTTGAGAAGATTGGTGAAAATGCTTTTCGCCTTGATCTGCCAGCTTACATGCACATCTACTCAGTCGTGAACGTAGATTGCTTGAGGTTGTTTGAACCTTCAATGATTGAGGACCTTGAATAGCAGAGTCAATTGCCTTCTATTGATGACATACTACCTGAATAAATTAATGAGTTGCAGGAAGATATAGTGCTGGACAGGAAGGTAAGGACGACGCGCAGTGGACAGGTGGAATACCTCAGAATTGAGCTTAAAGGTTTGAAGCCAAGCAATGCGAAGTGGATTGAGATTGGACAAGTGAGACAACAGTTTCCTCACTTAGTCGATGCTTGAAGAAAACCAACTTTTGGTGGTCCAAAAGCCTTTCAGTTGGGAGGTCTTGATCCAAATCGGATCCATAAACGACTGTCATAGAACCATGACAATATCGGGATGAAACAAATCCTTGAAGAATCCAAAACAGCAACCGAAAACACCCTGAACCAGTGGCCATGCCAGCGGACGTCGAACAACGAGGACCTCGGTCAAAGCGCGCTAACCGAGGCCCATGGAGACTGCGCAGGAGGTCAAAATAGCCCCTGGGAGCCCCAGATTGGGAAAAGGAGTTGATTTTCGATAACGTGCATCGCTGGGCAAATAGGGCCGAAAAGGAGGAGCCTTAAGCACTCGATCACATTGGGAGACAGAGGACCATGGGTGGAGAAACGAAAAGCGCCATCATACGAAGGTGGGACCCACAACCTAGAAACCGACGGTTTGATCGGGGCACCCTTGAACGGTAAGCGGTTTTGGAGAAAACGGAGCGATCACACTCAGCGATCGATGCGTGGCAGCGGAGGTGAGAGAAAAACCGCCGTGATCACACGTTATTGGTCGAGCAAGTCAACCGCGCTCGGCGTGCGAATGATGTTGGATCTAGAGGAGCCCAGATCGGACGGCTGAGATTGCGCCCGATAGACAGAGCGGAATCGACAGGGGATTAAGCCGCGATTTAAGGGGATTTGGAATCTGTTGACTGCCACGGTGGAGAAAGAAATGAATCGACGAACAGGTTGGCGCTATTCCAGTGAGGACACGTGGCTACTTCTCGAGCGTTCATGCTGACACCAAACAGGGAACTCCCAGCACACAGGCGGCAGGCGAATCGACGTAGGCGGAAGAGGAACCGAACAGGTGTGGAGGTTGAATGGCTAAAGCCATGAACAGAGACAGTGAACGGGGATTCGAAGAGAGAGATCGAAGAGTCGAATCGACGAAGAGAGACAGGAACAGTGAACCCTGAGAGGAGGACTGAGAACAGACAGCAGTAAAGCCAAGCAGAGGAGACAGAGGGCCGAGCTGACCATAGGCAGTATCGAGCAACAGAGAGCTTGAAGAATAAAACCTTCCCATAGAGGAATCTGTCCGAATTGAGCATCATAGTTGGCTCTTTCATGAGTCTGTGTACTCCGAGTGGCTTGGGGAATCCAAGAACCACCCTGCCAAGCAAAATCTGCTTCAGGAGAACTCATATTGAGTCCCTGCATTGTAATTTCTCTGCTGAAAGACACAATAAAATAAGGCCACCACTGAAGCTAGACTGCAGACGTAGCCCTGGAGAATAGGGTGAACTCCTTATTAAAAATTGTTTGTGTCTTTGTGTTTCTTACTGTATTTCTCTGTTGTCTTTCCATTTATTTTCTATGTATTGGCAATCTGATCGATGTGTTGTTTCAATAACACAAAACACACACACCAGCACATGAGTCTGTAATACCTTTTGTTTAATAAATCTTCACTGAGGTCACTCATAGGGTGATTATCAGATCAATGCCACTACCAAGCCTACGTACAAACCAAAAATGCTTGTGCACTCAAAATTATAGTTAAAGAAATACTTCTAAAAAGGGGATTTGCATGCATTAGTTTCATAATTTCTTGGAAAAAAACATATTCATTGTTGGTACCAATTTATGACTGACTATTTTATGTAAAACCCTCTTTTATTCATCATTTTCCTTTATTTCGCCTTTAAATTTCCTCCATATTACTTAGAAATTGATTGATATAATGTTATTTCCATTATTTTTATCTTGGAATTAATCTTAGGAATTTTTGTGTTAAAATTGAAAATTTCCAAAAAATTACATGTTGTTGTAACTTCCTGTAATGGCTCCATGGTTTGACATGTTGCAGGACAGGTTGGCAAATTCGAAGACCTGGGGATTGATCCTAAATGTACAAGGATGGTGGAATATTTATCCACTCTCGGATTTGAATATTATAGGTGGTCGGTCAACACTGGTCAAACCCAGTTATTTTAGCAAAAATTCCAAATTTTGTGAACATATTTTGCTATTTTTATGATTTCATTAGGATTATGAGGAGTACGAATAGCTTCCCCTTGTTGTGAATATTTATGATAAATAACTCAAAAGGAGAATTATGTAGTTTAGTTTTTGATACATGAAAAACTTGGGAACTTAGTTTATGTATTTTTTATTTTCAGACTTGAATACAGAGATACAGTGTTGGATTCCATATTTATGTTTCAGATCCAATAGTTTTCTTCATTTGCAAAGTGTGGAGGGCCCCCACTACAGGGCTAGTACACTTTTCCTTGAATTTTCTTTTACAATTGCATAGATAGATCTGATACTTAGAATTGTCATTCAATTCATATGCTGCAAGTTTACAAAATTGGAAATTTTTAATTGAAGAGATCCATATCTGTTGTGAAAGAGTTTTGTAATAAAACCACAATTGATATTCATCTCGAAATTGATAATTGTGCTTGCTATTTCATGGCTTTTTATCTCATAGCTTCATCTGTATTTTGTTGTTCATTGGTTATGATTTGTAGTTAGGACTCTGTTTTCCATATAGACAATTGGATTTGTTTCATTTAAGTAAATGCTTAAATGTTAAAACGACAAAGATAAACCTCTTGTAAAAGAGTATTGTTTATTTTTCCACACTAAGCTATCATTTAGAAACCAAATCCTTCTAGATCTATATATATTAGATAGCACCTCTAAGTGTACCTACTCAGGTTGACAGAGAAATTGAAGCCTGATTTACATCACTAAGTAAGGCCCAACATTTTGGTGTCGTTGCTAGGGAGGTGCAACTAGGAAGATTTAAGAAAAAAAAATCTTAAAAAATCTTAAATAAACAAAACAACAAAAACACAGATTTAGTTTTAATTCTTTAAGCCATGATTCTTTATGTCTAGACCTAGGGATGAAAAAGGAAGATTCACAAAAACCCCCCACCCAACAACTAACCTTCCATTGGGAGAAGAAACTTTAGAGAGGATTGATTACACTTGTCTAGAGGACAATATATGAGAATATATTCTGATATATGAGAATATAGAGGATTGTGATATGTGTCTTGTCTAAGGAGGATCGGCTAGAGGACCTACTGGAGAACAACTCAGAGAATATGAGAAACAAATGGAAGAAATGAGAATACAAAGAGAGCTTGAAGAAAAACAAGGAAATGATACTCGGTTTGTAGGAAATCAAAATCCACCAGAATAAGAGGAATCAACATTTAAATTTCCAATTCAAGATAGAGGAGAGTACATGGATGAGGAAATTAAAATGAAAAATATCCCACCTTCTGTATTACCAAACTTTTATGGCATGGCATCTGAAGACCCTGATTCATTTTTGTTTGAATTTGATATAGTATTTCGAACCTATGGATATACAGATGATGCACACAGACTTCGACTTTTTCCTGCCACATTAAAAGCATCAGCACTTAGGTGGTTCATGGGATTAGGTGAACACAAAGTCACTGATTGGGATAACATAAGAAAAATCTTTTTGAAAAAGTATCAACCTTACTGTCGATCAAAAGGCTCTAAGGATGAAATCTTTAAAATTACTCAGCAAGAAGATGAAACCTTAGAAGAATACTTGGAAATACTTTTATACAATCTGCAAAAATCAAAACATAGAGCCATGTCTACTGATCTTATTCAAACAATATTTCTTAAGGGCATCTGGGACGAATATCTAGATGACCTCAATCTCATGGGTAAATGGGACATTTCTAATTTACCTTTTGATGAGATTGTTGACTTGTGTCAGAAGTGCTCCAGAATTAGATCAAGAAATGGAAGAAGAGCTACAAGAGTTGAACTAGGCAATCTATTTGAAGATTTTAAAATAGACCTCTTAAGAACTTTGGGAAATCAAATAGACACTTTGAAAGCAAAGAAAAGACAAGATGAACAAGAACAAGTGTTGTCTATATTTTGTCCTAAATGCCGAAAAAAACATGCTTTGAAAGAATTTCCTTTAGATAATGTTCAGGTTTGTGGGTTTTGTACAAAAAATCATGACACTAATGACTGCTCTAAGATGAAATTTTTGCAGAGTTATAATTTGGAAGCTAATGCAGAGATGGAGAACTTATATTTTGTGGGAGCTCGGAGACCATGGCAGCCAAGACCTCTAGGTATGTTTCAAAATCCAAATCCAGCAAATTATCAAATGCCTATTCAGAATTCTTGGAATGTTCCTATGCCATGGCAAAATTGGTTTAATCAACAACAACAATCTTATCCACAATAGGGATGGAGAGGATATTCACATCCTCAGCAATTTCCTCAACAACCACCTCAGCAATATCAGCAGTCATTTCCTCACCCATATCCTCAACAATATCAGCAACAATACTCTTAGCCATATCCACCACAGTACACACAACAATACCCTCAGCAACCAATTGCTTATCAACAGCAAAATCCTCAGCAAACCTTACCTACTCCTCCACCAATGAATCAACCATAGCTACAATTACCATCTAATCAACCTCCTAAACCTACGCAACTACCTGCTCAACTAGTAGCTAATCCAAATAATCAACTGGACAAACCAACGTACAGTGTGGATGAGGGACCATTGTACCCAATTCTACCTCTACAAAACATAGAACTTAGATCCGGTCGAACTCTTCACACAAAACCTTCACCTCCACATGTTTCAACGAAACAGAGTTTGAATAAAACTGATGAGCACGAATTTCCAACACGCAGTAAACAAGATGATTTAGAACAAGGAAAACAAATTAAGACAGTGCAGTCACCTCCTTTTCCTGAGCAGTTACTTCAACCAAAATTACCCACACCTCTGCCACAATTCGATGTTCTGGATGAGCTGAGAAATGTGTATGTAAAAATTCCATTGCTCTAGGCAATTAAGGATATTCCAATTTATACCAAAGCCATCAAAGAACTCAGTGTTAAAAATCCTACAAAGAAAAGATTTAATCCACAGACCATTCATGTTATTGGAAATTTAGTTGTCCTTATGTCAAATGTCATTTCTATGGAGAAATATGTTGACCCTGGTATACCTAGAGTTACAACAATCATCAACAAAATCTCCATTCCAAATACTCTCATTGATTTGGGAGCTGCAATAAATGTCATGACATTGGATACAATGAAAACCTTACAGCTGACAAATTTACAGTCAACACCAATTGTTTTGGAATTAGCAAATCACTCTAAAGTAATTCCTCATGGGATATTGGAAGATATAATTGTTTCACTGGACTCTTGGGAGTATCCAGTTGATTTCCTAGTTCTCCAGCCAAAGTCAAATTTAGGACACTCCCATACTTGGCAGACCATGGTTGGCAACTGTTGATGCATTTATTGGGTGTAGATTGGGTAATATGATCATTTCCAGTGGAACGGAGAGAAAACAACTTACCTTATACCCATCATCCCAATCTCCAGCAATAACACATAACCTATGGCTTGATGATAAATACAATGATAGAGAAGAAATACAATTTGTTTTAAGCATTAATCAAATTTATGATTTCAGGGAAGAAAATAATGAAGATTTGGTAGAAATGTTTATCTCTCAACCTGATGTTTCAGAGGAATTGAGAAATGAACAATACATTGCTGCAGATCAAATATTGGCACAAATATTTCAGGAAACGTGTACCATATATTATCTAAAAACATTATTTGAATATATCTTTCCAATCAACTCCATTACGAACACACAAAGCAAGAATGTAGAAATCAGCCCAGAAAAAACACTGAACATCGAAGCATTTTTAGATTCATCTCAGGAATAGAAATTGCTTGATTTGCTGACCAAATACCAAAAGACATTTTCTTGGGACTACACTGACATGCAGGGAATTCACCCGGAAACTTGCACTCACCATATCTATACAGACACTAGTATTTGACCAGTGAGACAGCCACAGAGAAGGATGAACCCCATGCTTAAAGAGATTGTAAGAGATGAATTTCAGAAGCTACTGAAAGTAAATTTCATTTACCCCATCTCTAACAACCAATGGGTATCTCCACTAGTGATAGTCCCCAAGAAAAATGGTAAGTGGCGAGTTTGTGTTGACTACAGAGAACTGAATAAAGCCACCCTTAAAAACTATTTTCCATTGCTATTTATTGACCAAGTTTTGGATAAGTTGGCTGGAAAAATATCATTTTCCTTCCTGGGTGGTTTTAGCAGTTACAATCAAATCAGCATAGCATTAGAGGACCAAGACAAAACAACATTTGCCTATCCCTGCAGCACATATGCTTACAAAGTTTTACCATTTGGCTTGTGCAATGCTCCAGCAACATTTCAGAGAGAAGTATTAGCAATATTTGATTATCTGGTTCATGAATGTGTTGAAGTATATATGGATGATTTTTCAGTATATGGTGATTCCTTTGACCATTCTTTGAAAAATCTTGAGAAAGTTTTAAAACGATGCATAGAAACCAACTTGTCTTTAAGCAATGAAGATTTTTATATGATGTTGAATGAGGGAATAGGCTTCAGACATCATGTTTCTTCTGAGGGAATCAAAGTAGATCAAACCAAAATTCAAATTATTGTCAAATTGCCAATTCCAACAAATCAAAAAGATGTAAGAAGCTTTCTTGGTTATGCAAGCTATTATAGGAGATCTATTGAAAACTTTAGTAAGAAAGCTTTTCCTTTGTTTAAGCTTCTTGCAAAATGTGTATCTTTCAATTGGAATGATGCTTGTCAAAATGCTTTTGAGAAACTTAAAGAATTGTCCTCTACTCCAGTTTTGAGGGGACCCAATTGGACTTCACCTTTCCACATCTCCACTGATGCATCTGATACAGCAGTAGGGGCTTCATTAGAGCAGAAAGAAGATGCTTTAACTTATGCCATTTACTTCATCAGTAAAAATTTGACTCCTGTTGAACTCAACTACAGAGTAATTAAGAAGGAAATGCTTGTAATCATACATGCTGTGAACAAATTTTGTCACTACATAACTGGTTATGAAGTCTTTGTTCACACTGACCACTCTGGCAGGATCACAATATGGTTACTATTACTGCAGGAATTTAATCTCACAATGTTGGACAGACCAGGGAAAGAGAACCAGGTAGCAAATTACTTTTATAGGCTACAAAATCTAGGTGAAGCTGTTCCAGTTGAAGATTCATTTCCTGGTGAACATTTATTTGCAATTTCAATATTAACACCATGGTATGCTAATTTAGCTAATTACTTGTCCACAGGGAAGATACATCCATCATTCATCTCAAAGGAGAAGAAAAGTTTGATCAAGCAAAGTGCAAGATATTCATGGGTTAATGGAGAATTGTCTTATACTGGTTATGATTTAATTATTAGAAGATGTATTAGAGAGGATGAAATTATTGACATACTAAAATCTTATCATGATGAACCTTGTGGTGTCCATTTTGCAGCCAAGAGGACAACACACAAAATCCTTAGCCTTGGCTACTATTGGCCATCAATTTTCAAAGATTCAAAGAAGTATGTGAGAAGTTGTGATAGCTGCCAACGCATGGGCAAACCAACTACCTCAGATGAGATGCCACTACAGCCACAGGTACATCTAGAGCCATTTGAAAAATGGGCTTTGGACTTTGTTGGACCCATTAATCCACCTTCCAAGGGTAAAAAGTACATCTTAGTATGTACAGATTATGTGACTAAATGGGCAGAAGCAAAGGCACTTGTAAGGGAAACTGAGCAAACAGTAGTTAATTTCCTTTTTGAAGAAATATTTGTTAGATATGGAGTGCCCAGAGAGATAGTAACAAACCAAGGGACTCAATTCACTTCTAGATTGGTTCAAGATATCACTGACAAGTACAAAATCAAACACAGAAGGAGTACATGTTATAGACATATTTGGGCACTGCAACCCCAATCATATATGTCCATAAACCAAGGGCTTCTAAACCTATAAAAGTGTTGTTTCATACCCTAAAGGAACAAGGTCAGTTGATTACATTATCTCCCAGAAGTTCTCCATGAAAAACTACTTAGAACTGGTCAAAACTCGACCATACAAACTGCTCCATGCATAGGGTGCGATGCAACTCACCTATTACACACAGGGGGTGCAATGCATACTGGAAAGCCCTTCTGTAGGGTGCAATGAGTGAGAGCAGACAAATGGCAGAAGCAGTTGCTAGGTGGAAACCCAGAGAATCTTCTAGAAATTGCTCATATGACACTTGCCTCTCTGAATTCGCCCAGGGATGAGTAAGAGATAGAAAATCTCCAAGTGGAACCAAGAAATAGCAGTGAAATGACACTAATAAAAATCCCAGAAGCTGACTCACTCTCCTGTAAACATCTATATCTGGATCCCTCATCCTAGAGATCCAGAGGCTAGAATTTTGTAATTTGCAAGGAAGTGTTGTAGGTTTCTCTTTGAAGACATTGTTGGGTGATCTTGCTTTGTATGAGGTGAAAAGGGCTTTCATGCTGGGAGGACAATGCTGGATCAGACAGCCTAATTGTAATCCTCTCTTCTACTACTTCTATCAATAAAGCTATTTGATTTTTCCTCCATATGCTTGTATATTTCTGAATCTTGTTTGTGTATGCATTTATATGGTTAATGTACACCCTACCCTACATTATATATGGCTATATATCTCTATGCTTTGATGGTATTTTGTTGCCTTGACTCTACAGGTGTTCTTTGAAGTAGGACAAGTGAGAAAGGAGTGGCGAAATCTCTATCAAAGGAGAGAGGAAACAAGTAAGGAGACTAGCGAAAGACTGAGGTTGGTGCTCTCTGCTTCTCTCTCATCTATCTCTCATAAAGGAAAACACGAGTAACTTTAATCTGTTTGTTTCTAAGATAGCTACCCGTCTTAGTGAGACTAGCAGCTCTGAATGGACACTAGTTTTCCCGATAACAAAATGGAGACTCCACTGGGGAGCGAATAGTTTGTTTTTTTTGTTACTGTTGTTTGCTTTATAAACCACAGATGAAGCCTGAAGTTAAGCCAGCTAGCCTTCGAACTGCTTTTGCTATACAACTGCAAAGTAGATCAACGCTTCTTCAGTTAATCTCCGGGTTGGTTTATGAACTAAACATCTAGCTTGCAAACATCCTAAGTGCCCTAGTGCTAGCTCAAATATCCTCATTAGATCAGCCCCTATACTTTGTGTTTACTGACTATCAGTAGCTCAGCCTAAATCCTTGAACTTAGCTGCAAACTGTGAGTGAAAACCAAGCAAAGTCTCATCCTTGGACCACCGCACTGTCTCTTCTTGGCAACCTGGATGCATCGCACCTCCCATGTGTTGCAGGTGAGATGCATCCCTGTTTCCCTGTGTTACAGGTGCGATGATTGACTAAGATTGTTTTTGCCTCTAGATTTTGGTTTTTTCTTCATTGTCTTCAGCTTTATTTAGTAGTTTTGCTATCTATGATCAGTATATCTCTGTTGAAACCATCTTCCTTTGCATTATTTAGACTCCATCAGAAGGAATTGTGAATGTTTTTTATGTATTTTTCATCATTTACAGTTCTCCTTTGCAAATAGTAGCTTAATCGAACTATTGTCTTTTGATTTGAAAGTGTCGTAAGTGTCATTTTTAGTCAAGAAAAAGAGTGTCACCAAGCATTCCTCTTTTAGATAGTCGATTACACTTTTGCCATTGTATTTGATATGAATCATTAAGTATTTCAAGTGTCAAAAGCAATTTTAAATTCGAAATCGAAAAGTGTCATCTAGGCTTTACTTTCATTTTTTTGAAAAGAAAATTGTTAGTACAGTCGCTTTGAAAGAAAATAGTTTAGATCCATACTTTGTTTTCTTTTTCTCATTCTCACATTAAGGAAACTGAAAAACAATACATGCATGTGCATTTGCATTAAGACTACATGCTGAAGTTGATTTAGGAAAAGTGCATCTAGTGTGTGCTCTCTGCTCTATGTTGAAAGAATTTCATTTCTCTTTCTTTAGTAGCTAGGATTTTCATTGCAAAAAGAAAGTAAACGACTATTTATCATATTAGATTGCATATTTAGGAATTACATATCTACATCACGCAGTGAACCTTAAAGGAAAACTTCTTAAAAAATATCAACTGTAAAATAAACTTCAATAAACATAAAAATGCTTTGGAACCTAACACATAACATTTAGAAGTCTAGGCTAGAGACGTATTCCAGCGTCGTAAAACCTGGTAACTATCACTTTCATCATAGGTTGGGTGATTCCTCCTCTTTGAGACGACAAGTGCTAGTACGGACTTGTGCTCCCACGTACCGTCGAGTATATATTGGGAGACCACAATAGGCTACATCCTTTATCCTTAGGAAGCTGTGTCTGCCACCCTATCGATCGCAATGCACTGAACACAACATTCGGGAAGATTGACTGTCGTACCGTAAAAAGTATTCTGCAGTTTTGCGATTGGTTTGGTAATCCCTCTGTCTAGATTTCTAGAGTAGTCACTTTCATTCCTTTTCAGACTCCTTAAAAGAAAAGGTCCATCTGAGCACTTGTCACTTCAGGCTCATTAAAAATCGAAGGCGACTAGAGTCATCTTTAGCTTTTTCTCGACTCTTAAAAATTGAAAAAGCAAGTTGTGTCAAAGCGTCATAAAATTTATTTTAATCGAAATAACGTCATTGTTCCCTCGTTGGTCTTTAGGTTGAGAAATGGAGTCTACCAATCAAGGATTTCCCCTTGGGGGAAATCCTAGTCCCTTCTCCTCTTGGGGGGATGTTGGTGCTCCACACATGGCTACATTTTCCTTCCCAAGACTCAAAATTGGCCTGCCAGTATGGTTTTTCTCGACCTTTGTCATTCAAAACACCGAGATTCCTCAGCAACCAGATAAAGTTGCTCCCCAACCTTCTACTTCATTTGTTTCTCCCTCTCCTTCTTCCTCTTCGCTTGGTGAAGCTAGTAACACTAAAAACCAAGTAACTGAGAAGAAGAAGAAGAAGAATCCAACGACAAAACGGGGCAACCGTGCATCATCTAGCGAAAATCCACACTCTGCACCTTCCAAACCTAAATCTTTGTGCTTCCTTTGTAAGGGAGACCACTATCATCGATATTGTCCCTGCATCCCACGGATCTTGAGGGACTGGTCTCCCTGCTTACATAATCTGGTGTCTTCAACCGTTGACGATCATGTTGAAAGCACACCGTCAAGTAGTGAAAACGAAGTCAATGGACAAAAAGGAAGATCCAAATTTCCTTGTAGACTGTGTGAAGGCCATCATGCCCTCCACCGTTGTCCCTTCCTAGATGAAGCTAAAAGAGTCTTGGATAATCGTCCTGCATCACCACAGTGACTTCCTCCTGGATACAAGAAACTCTTGCTGAATCCATCGCTAGTTGAAAATCCGACTGACACACCATTGTTGTCATTCGAAGCGCCTATCATTGAAGATAAACCCTCTGAGTCCACATCGGACCAAAGTCAACAGGTCGAGACGGAAGTCGACCCAATCTTGTCTTCAGAGGGTCCACCTTCAGATGATACTGTCACCAAAGAGAATGAGAACGGCACCGTTCAAATTCTCTTTATAAACACAGACTCCGATGAACATGGGGGCAATCTAACCATTCCTTTACCGCAGGAAGGAAGTTTATCAGAGATTTATCTGATCTTTTATTCGGTCCCACTTCCAAGCAATCTAGTCATTTCCTTTGATTGGAATCTACTAGGTAGACCTCGCCTACCATCTAATGTACCATTCTGAATCATAGTACAAGCTTACAGAATGATCATGGTTGGTACTATTATAGATGAAGGGGCTTCTGTGAGTATCCTTTCCTCAAATACTTGGAAAGCGCTTGGTTCGCCATCGCTTATTCCTGAGATTCGAAATTTAACAGGCTTCAACAAAGGAACTAGTCGATCGTTAGGGATCCTTCCAAATTTGCCTATAATTTTGAGAAGGAAAATCGTTCATCTAAACGTGATGGTAGTCCAAGGACCTCTAGATTACAATCTACTCCTTGGGCATGACTACATTTATAGCATGGGAGCTATCATTTCCTCACTCTTTCGAGTGATGTGTTTTCCACATGAAGGCAGAGTGGTTCAGCTCATAGACCAGGTTTCGTTCCCTGGTTCAAACACAGCTATTAGTCAAATGTCATCCCTAACTAGTATTTTTACACAAGGAATGTCTCATCAATCTCCAATCTGTCCACCTGATGATCGCGAGTGATTCGGTGATTGTGACTGAAACCCAGGAGGCATGCACCCTGGTTTGCTTTGGCATAAAACCCCCAGATATAATGTAGGTTTCTGCATAGGAATATGCAAGTCTGATACCCCTGTCCATTTAGGAAAATGGATTTGGACTGGAAAAGGGTTCCCTCGTCAAATGTTATGTGAGTGGAAGCTCCCACCATTCACCTTTTTCCATTTTGATGGACATCGTCAGGGAAGTGTTTTTTCTGCGACGTGGATGGAACAATATTGCTAATGCAAGAACTTCCATATGGTAACCTAGAAATTCTACTTCGTTATACCTGGGGGCATGCAAACCTTTTTGTATGCGAGTGAAAAGTGACCAGCATAACTCTAACCTCGTATTTTTACTAACTTCAACTGCTTAAGTTAGGTGATTGGTCTGATCCACCATTCACCTTTTCCGCGACCAACGAAAATAGAAAAGTAAAGGAGATGTTTCCCAGGCCGCATATATATATATATAACCACCCTCTTAAAACATTGGTTAATATATATATAACACATAAAAAACTTCATTCAGCGCAATTTCCTTATAAAACCCTTTACAAATGAAAACACTCCTAAACCATACCTTTTTCCGTCTTTCGTACAACTTCTGCACAGATTTCAAGGTTTAACCTCATTGCAATCGCAATCGGGTTCTTCATGGGTCATATATGCCTCATCACCCCTTTTCTTCTAATCTGCGACTATCGGAACACATATATCGGCCCTTTTACCTTAAAACCCCGACCAACATATATATTGGAAATACACGAGGAAAATGGATTTACAAAGGAAAGTCCCCGTCGGAACGCATAAGCCGGAACTCAATTATTCTATATTCACATTCACAAATATCGTTAGGTCTGGTTCCTTCGAGTCCTCATGCACTATCGCCCTGATCTCCACTTCCCCGATATGTGATGGTCGATTAAATCGTGACCATCGATCAAGATCGCGATCTGATGGTCAACGATTAATCACACGATCACAATCGCTTGGTCATAGCACTTAGCCCTTCCACTTAAAACCACCAATAATGTGATTAGCGATTAGATCTGGACCATCATTCTAAATCTTGATCCGACGGTCCACACTTAATCGGATGATCGCTATCGCTATAATGCAATGGCCCGTCCTAATGACTTAAAAAAAGATTCCATCGATGCGATTAAATCCCAACCATAGATCTTAAAGATCCAATGGCTGCTGAGCACTGACACTTTACTCCTTCGCTTGTCCCTTTTTACTTAGTTTTTACGTGTTTTCCTCAATTCTTCTGTGGTTTTCTCCTCTTCGAAGGTTTCGTCCTTTTTGCTGGTTTAATCCGTGATTCCTCCTGAGCTTGGCTTTAATCTTCTCAAATGGATTCAACGATCCATTGTGATCCTCCAAATCACTCTTCTCCGTTGTATAGTTCTTAAAACTCTTCCTTCTGCTTCCGCTGCTTAGCTACCTCTAAGCTTCTACTCTTCTGTGAAATCTCACTTCGATTTCACTCCAGAGCTTCACTCTTTTCCTCAATTTGATTCAAGGATCCTTTTACGATTCCTCTGATTCAACTTTGTTCCTCTATGTCCTTCAAAATCCTGCCCGCAACTTGTTACAGAGCCTACAATTCACAGTAAATCATTCATGAAATACTCTTCAATACACTGACACAGTCAAGAATAAACATCTCTATATATAAATATAAACAATCAATTACATATCTGAGACTTTGAGTCTCGCACAAGCCTATTCTTCAATGTCGTGGCCTCTTCCTTTGAGTCTGCCCATAGGCTTACATATATGCCAGGAGTTTTGTTGAACTATCCTGGTTCGACTCCTATATCTACTGAATCGACTCCTAAATCCTTTGTCCATTATGTCAACTTCTAATTAATTAATTCCTAAAGTCTCTCCTTAGTTCCTCGAATCATGAACTGTTATAAGAGTCCTAATTGATTTTAGGATCTTTTGTCGTTATTGCCATTCATGTTCTCATTTATTCGAGAGCACTTACAATTTCCTCCCATTATCTAATTAATTCACTTAAAATCCTAATATTACATTAATTTGTCACTTGGGAATCCAACTTCCTAAAAATACATAACCCCCTATGTCTACTTAATTACAAGGATTTTCTCATGGGTGAATGCTCCTGCATCAGATCAGGCCCGGTCAAATCTGGTCAAACAGGACCACTCATCGAGAAAATCCCTAGGAAATAGGGCAGTTTTCTGATTTCATGGGATTTTCCATATTTTTAGCGATAGATTGGATTGATTTGAATTGGATAGATGGATATAAGTAGATATAGTTGTTAGAGAGACTTTATATCAGTTTGTTTCATGTTCTTCTATTTAAAGTCAAAACTTTGAAGGCTTATGTATGTAGTTTTTGTATAATTTTATGCTTAGACATTTGAATATTTGAAGTTAATTTGAAGAATTTGTTCTACTTCCATTTTTGTTGTTCATTGGTGTGGATGAGTGACTGAAGTTGCAGTATTTGATAGCATCCTCAAGTGTGCAAGGCAAGGGTGGAGGGCCCCCACTCCAAGCTAAGCACTTCATTTTTAAACTAGCTTAATTTTCATGAACTAGTTGCTTTAGAGTTATTTATTTGTTTTATTTCATATTTGCTTGCTTGAATTGATGTGTAATGATTTATGTTGCTGATGAATCTTAGTTTGTTTATCACTTTGATAAGAAGGGACAAAAAAGTGTTCAATTTGAATCCTCCTTCTATTGAATTAATGGATCAAAACTAGCATTCATCTTTAGTGTGTTTAAGCAGTTTCATGCAATATCAGTTTTCTAACAATAGCATAATGATGAGTGAATTCTGATGAGGAATCTCTTAAGTTAGGAGTCTCCTTCATTGTTTATTTATGCATCTTAAGTTGTTGTTAATTCATGATTTTTTATTTCTATTCATCAAGCGATATCGTAGAAGAAGGACACAAATGGATCTCTTAAGTTAAGAGCCACCTCATCTCACATACATTGCAGAAATGAATTAGAAATTGTTTAAATAGATTTATATTTGTAATATGCACTTCCTTAATTCCTTATATTTTATCCTCTAAGCTTGGCTACATCTGATATCCATACATTATGGACATGCCTCCAAGTTTTACAGACCTAGATTGATAATGAATACTTATGTTAATTTGTGTTAATAAATTAGCCCAACATTTTGGCGTTGTTGCCAGGGAGGCATTCATCAACATAGTCAAATAGAAGATAAAAACAAAAACTCTAAAAATTTGATAAAACAAACAATAAAAATTCAATATGTTACATTTTTCTTAGTTATGTTCCTTTATGCCTAGAAATAGAGATCCTAAAGTTAGATTTATTAAACAAAACCCCCATGAATAGAAGTAGGACCATCAAAAATAACCACACTGGTTGCTGGTAAACCAACGATAGAGGAATTAAAAGAAAAGCAAAGAACAGGACAAATATTAACTTTAATTGAAAGATAAACCTTGTTAGTGTGGGAGGTGAAAAGAAAACAAACTCCAATAGAAACACATACTTCAGGAAAACAAAAAGAAATTGTTAAAGTAAATCAGCCCATTCTTGAACCTATAGATCAACCTATTTTCGAACAACCTGGGTCTCAAGTTATCATCTAAATGGCTAAAGTTATGACAGAAGAAGGGCAGGGATCTGTTATTTTTACTCCTAAACAAAGACTTGAATATGAAAGACAACGAAGAGAATGGAGAAGATAAAGAGAGGAAGAAGCAAAAAGAGAAAATGATAGAAAGGGAGAAGAGGATAGGAAAAGAAAAAATGATAATGAACAGGAAAATATTAGTGATCAGGAAGCTACTTTTGGCTTTCCAATATTGGATACAAGTGCAATATTAGGAGAAGATGTGAAAATGAAAAATATTCCACCTTCTATATTGCCTAACTTTTATGGAATGTCAATAGAATATCTTGATTCATTTATGTTTGAATTTGACATCTTGTGTAGAACTTACAGATACATAGATGACACACACAAGATTCGTCTCTTTCCTGCTACTCTGAAAGCAACAGCCTTAAAATGGTTCATGGGTTTAGGAGAGCAAACAATAACTTCTTGGGATGAAATGAAGAAAGAATTTCTTAAGAAATACCAAACCTATTGTAGGCCTAAGGACTCGAAAGAGGATGTTATCAGAATGACACAACAAGAAGACGAAATTTTAGAAGAATACTTAGAAAGATTTGTTTATAATCTACAAAATTTTAAGCAACACTCACTAAACCAAGAAATCATTCGAACAATATTTCTCAAGGGTATAAGAGATGAATACCTTGACATTCTGAATGTAATGGGCAAGGGTGACATTTCAAACTTGCCATTTAATGAAATTGCAGAATTATGTCAAAAATATTCTAGAGAAATATCAAAAGCTGGAAGAAGAGATTTTAGTTCAAAAGCAGCAAAATCAGCAGCAGCAAGGGTAACAAGAGCAAAGATAGGAAACTTGCTGGAAAACTTCAAAACTAATCTCCTAAGTACATTAGGGACAACAATAGATGTTCTAAAAGAAAATAAAAATAAAGAATAACAAGAACAAATCTTAGCACCACCTTTCTCCGACCCGATCGCCCTCTGGTCGCCATTCCCATAACAAGAGTTTCTCCCTTAGTAATTGTACCAAAGAAAAATGGGAAGTGGAGAATATGTGTGGATTATCGGGAATTAAACAAAGCAACATTAAAAGATCATTTCCCACTACCATTTATTGACCAAGTCCTAGACTCATTAGCTGGGAAGAAATTCTTTCCCTACTAGATGGGTTTAGTGGGTAAAATCAGATTAGAATAGCAATGGAAGACCAGGAAAAAACAACATTTACCTGTCGATGGGGAACTTATGCATATAATGTTTTTCCATTTGGACTATGTAATGCACTTGTTATTTTGCAGAGAGTAGTTCTTGCAATATTTGTTGATCTGATCCATGAATGTGTAGAAGTCTATATGGAAAATTTCATTGTATATGGAAACACATATGACGAGTGTTTGAAAAATCTTAAGAAAGTTTTGAAACGATGCATAGAGACAAATTTGTCCCTGAGTAATGAAAAATGCTACATCATGTTAACAGAAGGGATATTCTTGGGACACCATATTTCTTCACCAGGAACAAAGGTGGATCCAACTAAAATACAAGTCATTGTGAATTTGATGCCACCTACAACTCAAAAGGAGGTAAGAAGTTTCTTGGGTTATGCAGGCTACTATAGGCGATTTATAGAAAACTTCAGTAAGATAGCACAACCTCTATTCGAGTTACTTGCAAAGGATATTGAATTCCAATGGACAAATCATTGTCAAAATGCATTTCAAATATTGAAAGAAAAACTATCAAGTGCCCGCATTCTTCAAGGACCGAATTGGTCTTTTCCATTTCATATTTCAACTGATACATCTGATACTGCTATAGGTAGGTGCATCACTTGGAAAGAAAGAAAACCTATTCAATTATGCTATATACTTCATAAGCAAAAACTTAACACCAGCAGAATTGAACTACACAGTCACAGAGAAAGAGATGTTAGTTGTAGTACATGCAGTAAACAAATTTAGGCATTACATAACAAGATACCAAGTGTTTATTCACACAAACCACTCATCAATCAAATACTTAATGAACAAAGCAATCACAAACGGAAGAATAACAAGATGGTTACTATTAATGTAATAATTTAACATTGCAATTCAAGATCGATCGGGGAAAGACAATCAAGTAGTTGATTTCCTTTCATGGCTTCATACACCTGGTGATCCAAATCCTGTTACAGATAATTTTCTAGATGAACATTTGTTTGCAATAACTGTAAAAACACCATGGTTTGCAGATATAGCAAACTATTTATCCTCAGGGAAATTACCAGCTCAGTTCACAAAGAAACAAAAATGAAAGATCATTAGAGAAAGCTCTAGATACAGTTGGGTGAATGGTGATCTGTTTTATACTAGCTCTGATTTAATAATAAGAAAATGTGTTAGAGAGGACGAAATACTATAAATTTTGAAACCATGTCATGATGAGCCATGTGGTGGTCTTTTTGCAGACAAGCGGACAGCCTACAAGGTGCTGCAAGTGGGCTACCACTGACCAACAATCTTCAAAGACTCCAAATCATATGTCAAGAGGTGTGACAGTTGCCAAAGAATAGGAAGACCAATAGTATCAGATGAAATTCCACTTAAGCCACAAGTGCTCATAGAACCATTCGAGCAATGGGTTCTGGATTTTGTGGTACCAATAAATCCACCATCAAATGGAAAGAAGTACACCTTGGTATGTACAGAGACTATGTAACTAAGTGGGTTGAGGCAAAGGCGGTAGCAAGGGCAATAGAAAATACAGTGGTCACATTCCTCCTAGAGGAAATATTTATTAGATTTGGGGTACCAAGACAAATTGTAACTGACCAAGGCATATAGTTCACTTCAAAACTTGTTCGAGATCTTACAGAAAAGTACAAGATCAAACACAGAAAATAAACACCGTACCATCCTCAAGAAAACGGACAAGTGGAGGCGACAAATAAAGTCCTAGAAAATATAATGACAAAGACAGTACAGATGAATAGGAAGGATTGGTCAGAAAATTTAAGAGATGCACTATGGGCATACAGGATAACATGGAAAAACACCACGGGGTTTAGTCCATACCAGTTAGTGTATGGAAAAGAAGTCTTACTTCCCATAGAATTTCAGATACACACATTTAAGTTAGCAGCAAAGTTAGGACTAGAACTATCTGAAGCACAACAACAACAGATAATGGCATTGAACCAACTGGATGAACAGAGACAGCAAGCAGTAGAACACACAACACTGGTGCAACAGCAAAGAATGAAATGGCATGATCGATTCATTAAGAACAAGACATTCAACAAGGGAGACTGGGCATTACTGTTTGACTCCAAATTCAAAGATTTCAAGGCAAAGTTTACAACTCATTGGCTAGGGCCATATGAGATAGAAGAAATCTTCGAAAATGGAGCTTTTCGGATAAAAACAATTGATGAAGAGTCTACATCATTTTTAGTAAACGGACATATGCTTAAAGTTTACAATAAGCCTATCAATAAAGAAGATTTTGTGAAACAAATGACAAAAGAAACAGATCTGGAAGTAATGGAATGGCATAGCCATATGCCTTCCAGTACCCTAGAAGAGGAAGAATAAAAACAAAAAAAAAATAAAAATGAAAAATAAAAAATAAAATAAATAAATAAATTGCTAGTGAAAACAAGGAAACTGGCACCAAGAAAACAAGAATTCATAGAGGAAAACCAACTAGTTTTAGCCTGTATGAATTCACAATTTTTGTTTTACTCTCACAATAGTTTGATTTTGCAGAAGAACCTCCAAAACAACACAAGACTTGAGGACAAGTCTTCAGATAAGCAAGGGGGAAAGTTGCAAAAGAAACTTAGTTGAGCAGCTAGAAGTTTGAGTAGCTTAATTGACGATGGAACTTGAATTGTATCCCAGAAGGGACCTAAAACATTATTGAAACCATTGAGCAGAAGGGACCTAAAATGTTAGAAAAAAACATGTATATACTGCATAAAAAATATACATGACAGTAGGGACCTGAGTTATTATGAATCAATTGCAGACGGGACCTGAATGACATCAACAATCAATGGCCCTGAACCAATGAAGGATGCAAGAACATGAAGCAAAAATAAAGTTTATATTTCAATCCATCATAGACATTTCATCAAAGACATTTGACAAGAAGACATCATAGGCTTTACCAAATACTATCAAGGAGTACAAGTACTGTGAGTACAAAGTTCTGCTCTTGAAAATTCAAAAAAAAAAATAGAATTTTTAGAAACATGTTAAAATTAAGTTAGTACCTGAAAGAATAATTTTACTTACATATTCATTTCACTACCCTCATCCTATTTTTTTTTTTTACTTACATATTCCTTTTACTACCCTCATCATATTATCCTATTCATAACCATTATCCTATATTTAATACTATAAACATCCTCCAAATATTTTATATTCATATTCCATACTCCATTTACATATTCCATATCCATTTCATCTCCTAACCACGAGTTTTTTTGGAAAAGAAAAAAAGGATCAGAATAGAGGGTTCAACAATTGAAACCCTAGAACCTGCACAACCAACTACAACATTAGTATCATGGAATTAATTTTAAAACATGACCTAAATATGGTCATTTTTAAAATTAAAAAGAGATAATTGAAATAAGGACATATGGAAACATGCGCATTATAAAATATAAAGTGGAAGAAATAAAAATGATTTATTGTAATAAGTTATAATAGCGCATAAAGAATGATACTATTGAAGTGAAAAGGGTTATTATAATAATCAAACAATGCAAATACATGTTATGAGTGCTTCGGAGGGATAAGTCGTAGGTAATGGAGGTAATGGATATAAGGGAAAAGACGATGACAGTTGAATGGAGACAAGACCATACATCGTGCAATCAAAACTATTCAAATGGCAATCAAAACACAATGCATAACAAATACGAGCCAACTATAATGAAACATATGGTTTGCAAATAATATGATGGCATAAGTAACATATCAGTCAAGGTCAAACAATGAATGTCGCGACAATATTAAGGAATGGTATGCGGGACAGTCATGACAACCACGATGGAATGGAGGATGGCCACGATGGAAGCCATCAGAGGGTACAGCAGGTAAAACGGTCAAACAAAATTTTAAATACAAACAGCAGAAGTTTGAAAACAACACCGAGAGTTTGCATATAGTTTGCCATTGTATACATAGAGTGTGGTGAATATCGTTCCCTCTTCACCATCACAGCCGTTTTGAAGGCTTAGGGAGAGCAACGAAATATTGCAGAGGCATTTAGCATATGGTTGTGAGCCTGCGATCAGTGTTTCAGTGAAGAAACATGAAAAGAGAGGAAAGTGAACCGAGAAGGCAAAGGCAGAAGATATAGAAGTTGGGGATTGGAGTGATAAGGAGGAAATCCGAAGAATATTAAGAGATAAGCCGAGAAGACTAACATAGAAAGTGGATTTAGTTAAAAGAGATCTCGTGCAAAACAAGGTAAGATCGAAACTTGATCTCCCTCATTAAAAGCAACAGATGGTTATGAGAAAATCTCGAGATTCTTTCACTAAAATAGAGGTTAAACTCTGAGATAGCAAGCGCTCCAACTTTTGTTGTCATTTGTCGTTAGCTGTCTCTGCCATCAGTCAAGGAATAAATATAGATCATTATAGCCAGGTAACTCCATTTCAAACCTCCATGTTCACTCATCAAATCAACGAATTGAAGGTTTGATTGCAGAACTAAATGTTTTTGTTGAGCTTTAGTAATGAAATGAAGTGTTTAGTGTAGTTTTGAATACATAAACACAGCCCTTTGCCGAGATTAAATAATGAAAACAGAGAGTTTAAGTGGAGTTTTGAAAACACATGTTGTCGCCGAGTTAAAACAGTGTGTTTGATTGTAATTATAATTGCATAAACACGTGTTGGGTAATGACACAGAACGATAAGTTAAGGTCTGGTTGCATGAATACATGTCTACACCAAATTGGTCAATGAAACAGAGTATTGAACTTGCAAAGAAATGCATAAAACAAATGGATTCGTTGAGTACACAGTGAGTTCAAATAGCATAAAATGTGGTTCAGTTGTGTAAACAGTGAGTTCAAATTGCAAAAACCGTGGGTTGATTGCATAGACAATGAATTTGATTGCATAGACAATAAGATTAATTGCACACACAGTGGCATTAATTTGACAAACAGTAAGCGAAGAGATAACTCCAGTTTGAAATATGAATGAGATCTATAATAATGGTGTTTGACATATGAATGAGTTAGGAGAGTGACAAGGAAAATTGAAAAGGGAAAAATCATGATATGATTTTGTTATTAAAAAAAACAAACAGAAAATCGATTTCCAAGTCTTCTCTTATAAACAGTGATATGCATGAAAAGGAATACTTTATTTGTATGGACAGAACAGGGTTGTGATGAAAAGGGATAGAGCCGAGAGTGGATTTTACATCAGAGAAAGCAGTTTGTTTTTGTTTTTCAGTCACGCAGGTTAATAAAAAACATTGATTCATTGATTGCAAAAACACAGAGACAAAAAGAAGCCTAGTTTTATCATTCTAAATAATAACAGGGGAAAGGTAAACCTTCTACAAACTAAATCAAAAAGGATTTTTATGCACAAATTATTGTTATTTTTATTGTTAAAAATGAAGTTAATGACAATAGAAGGCTATATCCACTGGTTTTCAGAAAACATGACCATCAGGATAGAGCCAAAATTTCAAATAGAACAATGGAAGAAGGAAATAGTAGAAAAGTTGTATCAAGCGGGGCTTATAGGGTTTCTACAAATGTTTAATGGCCACAGTGAGGGGATAACCAGAGAATTTGTGAATAATTATACTCAGGAGCAAACGAGGGTAGGGAACCTAATCATTCCAGCGACTCAAGAATACATTTCCCAAGCATTAGACCTTCCACTCACAAGGGAAAATTATCACAAAGGTCTACATTTCAAGGAGAAAGCATGGACTTTCTTCTTGGAGAAAAACAGGAAGGGAGCCTTTGACAGGGCCAAAGGCATACCCAAGGAGTGGTTGAATGAGCCATGGGGGGAACTAGTCTTGATTATTCAGAAATTCTTCACTTGTGATAGGGGACGGAGTGTGGCACACTTGTATCATGTTAGGCTCCTCCAACACATTAAGGGGGAGGTCAAAATAAACTTGCCATATTTCTTCTTCCCAAGTCTCATTAAGATGATAGAATCGGTAAGAAATGAGAATAAACCAAGGGAGGCTCAAGTCTATCATCAGGGACTCATAAAAATTCTTGTAGAGCATCAAGTCAAAACACAGGGCATAACTTGGAGAGATTTTTTAAATCAAAACCAGTATGAGGAATAGGTCATTGAGGAACAAAAAACAACAGAGCAGGAAACTAGGGGCATTATGACTTCACCACTTTATCCCAGAACCAGGGCTAAGAAGCAAACCAACACTGTCATGGTTGAAAAAGAAACATCCATCATATCCACTCCTAGGAGGCCTAGGAGGAAGAGCCCAATAGAAACAAGTAGCAGGGACCAAGAAGTACAAATCATAGAAACATGTTCTACAGAGAAACAGGTAGAGGATATAATTGAGAGATTAGAGAAAGAAGCTCTAGAGAAAGACTCTTATTTTGATGATGTGGCAGCAACATCATTTGCAAAAGACACATAGGAACTCGAAAAAGAGTTACACTTGAGCAAAATCAAAGAATTAACAGACCAGCTAGAAATAAATAAGATTCTAGAAAAGCACTTGAAAAAGGAAAATAAGGCAAGTAAGAAGAGTAATGCAAAGTTAGTTAAGGAGAATGAAAAATTAACTGAATAAATAGGCAAACTAAAGAGAAAGAATGACATACTTTGCAAACAGGCATTCAAGTGGCTTAAAGAAAAGAACATGTGGAGAAACAAATATGAAAAACAGAAGGTCAAGGCTACTATGTATAAAGAAGAGCACAACATGGGGATATATTATCTGTTAGAGGCAGCACAACAGGAGGCATCAGGGTCAAGAACAGGATACATAACAGGGGTAAGGAGATCCAAGAGGAAGAAACGAGCATGAGGACATTGATCCAAGATTTTTTCGCTTATAGATGTATGAAAAGAATCACGTGCAAAATTGCATATTAACACTGAAATTTAATGTGCACACAGAGAAAGAAGAAGAAAACACATATACGGAACAAAAGAAGATGCCAAGGCTTGATAACGGAGTTCGTCCAATTCGGACTACATCTCCAGGCCCAACTCCAACAATGGGGAGGCCTTTATATTAAATGGCATGAAAGAAGAGAATTTACAATTATCAATTGCATACGAGAGGCTTATACCTCCAATATGAAAGATGGTTGTGAGATGGATGCCTTAGATGGAGAAGTGGGCAGCATCAAAGTGTTTGTGGCACTAAAAAGGGTTGAAAACATCTGAAACTTGTCCCAATAGACAAAAATGCACTATCGGCCTCCTGCCAAAAGAAACAACGTGCTACAAAATACCTCCCCCCAATTCTTTCCATCTATCATGTTTTTATAATGGGTTTTTGGACAGAATCCCATTAAATCGGGGCTATCTTGGTTCAAAATAGAGGTAGGTGGAGTAGAAGGATTGGAGGTACAACCGACCCTTAAAATGGCCTCTTTATCATTGAGGTGATAAGACTTTAAAAAAAAAAAAAAAAACTGAAAATCTGACCAAAAACCATTTACCCAGACTTAAAAATTTATCAAAACGAGCTTAGATTATTATCATGTCTGGGCCTGATATCGCAATCGGCATATCACTGTCTCTAAGGTCCTGTAACCTAGGAAATGATGATCGCCAATATTGGCATTGGCCGATCACATCGACATCCCACTCGTATTTCGCCCTGGTGTCCCGATAACAATCCCGTCGATCGTTTTATCGCTGATCGCTCTGCCTGTGCCAATACATATATATATATATATATATATATATATATATATATATATATATATATATATATATATAAGACCTTCCTCCGACCCGATTGCCCTCTGGTCGCCGATCCGATTTAATCGGAGGTTCCATTACGCCTTTCTTAAGTCCGCCTTCATGAATCCTTCGATTGCAATTTTGCCTTTAAGGCTTAAAACCCATTTTTAAAGGAAAATCCTCATTTCCTTAAGAAACAAAGTAACCTTCTCTTCACGATAACTTCACCATCCGGACTCAGATTGAAGTGTCGTTCACGCCGTTAGAATCAAGACAATGAGACCTACGCTCTAATCCTGAGTTGACTTTATTCTGAGCATTTTGATTTCTGATCTTTTCTGTGCCATTGTATTTAAAGATCCACCTGGATCAATCCTCCCCATTGAGGAGCTTTTGGACCACCAAAATATTTTCATTAGTCAATTGGCAAGTGAGGGAACTATTCCCTCACTTTCTCTTTCTCCATCCATCTGGCCTTGCTGGGGTGCATTCCCTTGAAACCAACTCGAAGGTATTCTACATCTCCTCGCCATGAAGTCCTGATTCTTCTATCGAGGATGATGTCTTTGGGCAACTCATCGAGATATTCTGGTGCAAAATCATCAACTGTAGGAACTGTGCCCACCTCATCAGTGTCCATGATCAAAGGTGGTTCATACAGCTTTAGGTTCTCCACATTCACTACTGAGTACATATGCATATATACCAGCAATTCAAGACAAAGGCATTGTTCCCAATCTTCTCCAAAATAGTGAATGGTCCATACCAGATTGGTCGCAATTTCTTTCCTTCTCCCTTCATCCTGTCTTTGCTGATGTGGAACCAGATTGGAACCACACTTGTAATTGATGGTCGACTCGGTGTTTATCATGTCGAGCCTTGTAACGGGCTTGAATTTTCTCCAACTGCTCTTGCACTGCTTGGTGAATCAAATGGATTCGCTAAATGAACTGTTGAGCTTTGTCCCTATCATTATGTCCACTGGAGCCATCTTCCCTTCCAAAGACCATATCAAAAGGGTCCTTTGGTAGGTAACCAAAACATGTCTCGAATGGTGAACGCTGCGTAGATGAATGCACTGCTCGGTTGTAGGAATGTTGTACATATGGGAGATGTTCATCCCACAGCTTGGGATGTTTCCCACAATAGCCTCGTAACAAATGTACCATGGTACGGTTAACAACCTATGTCTGTCCGTCAGTCTGCAGATGAAATACCATGCTTCTTTTCAATTTGGTGTCCATCATCCTCCATAGACTGGTCCAAAACTCTCCAAGGAAGCGAGAGTCCCGATCTGACAAAATTGATGTGGGTAATCCAAAGTGGACCCAAACATGCTGAAAGAAAAGAGAAGTAGTGTGCTCTGCAGTAATCTACTTTTTACAATGCATAAGAATACACATCTTGCTAAAACGGTCAACGAAGACATACAAATAGTCGTGACTCTTCCTAGACAAAGGTAAACCTCCTACAAAGTCCATTGGTACACTTTCCCATGGACGACTCGGAATAGGGAGTGGTGTGTAAAGCCTGAGTTTTCTATTAGAGGGCTTTGAAACAGAACACATCACACAACCCTTTACATAGTGAGTTACAATGTTTTCCATCTGAGGCCAAAAACAAAATCTTTGTACATGACATAAAGTCTTTTCGACACCAAAGTGTCCAGACACAAGAGAGGTGTGGGCCTATCGAATTACATGTACTCTTTCCCCTGTGGGAATACACAATTTATCAAGGTGATACAACAATTTCCCCTGCAAGTGATAGTTGTCCACCTATGAACCATGGGTTAGTTTTGCATAAATCTCCTTAAAGTCATCATCATTAGCATATTCTTCAACATAACTCTCAAAAGATAACGAAGCATTATGCAAAATAACAGAAGCAGAAATAGGAGGGCAAGATAGCATATCGGTCACTTTATTGCTAGTGCCCTTCTTATACTTTATTACCAAATGAAACTGTTGAAGAAAGCCCATCCACCTGAAATGACGAGATTGTTGCAACTTGGTTTGTGACTGAAGGTACTACAAGGGCTAATGATCTATATGGATGATGGTATCCTTGTTGATCAGGTAGCATTTCCACTTTTTCACACTCTGCACCAAGGAATAAACCTCCTTGTCATAGGTGGGATATTTTATCACAGCATGAGAAAACTTCTCAGAATGGTAACAAATCGGCTTCTTTTGCTGCATCAGTACAGCTCCCATGACATAACCGCTGGCATCGGTTTCGATCTCGAATCGCTATTGGAGATCGAGTAAGGGTAAGACTGGCGCGGTGATGATATTTTCCTTCAATGTCTCGAAGGACTTTTGTTGTCTTCCTCCCCATTGGAAGACATGTTTCACACTTTTCAATGCGTGCAAAGGTGATGCAATAACAGAAAAAAGTAATTAAGCTCCTCCAATACTAGACTGCACCTAGAAAGATATGGGCCTCAGTTACACTAGTAGGCTTAGGCCAATTTAGAATTGCTTCAACTTTTGAGGGATCAATCTTTAATTGACCATGACCAACAATATGACCTAGATAACCCAAAGAGGTTTTCCCGAACTCACAATTTGACAATTTTACAAAGAGTTTTTCTTTTTTCAGTACATCAAGCACTTTTTTTACATGAAACACATGATCAACCCAACTCTTGCTAAATACTAGTATATCATCTAAATATACAACAAAATCATCAATAAAAGGCTGAAATATATCATTCATAGCCTGCATAAAGGTGGTTGGAGCGTTGTAAAGCCCGAATAGCATCACCATCCATTCGAACAACCCCTGCTTGGTATTGAAAGTGGTTTTCCACACGGCCTACTCTGCAATTCTGACTTGGTGATAGCCACTGTGCAAATCCAACTTTGTGAAATAAACAACACTTTTTAATTGGTCTAACAAATCATCTATGCGTGGAAGGGGATAGCGATTTTTCACTGTTATCTTGTTGAGCGTGCGGTAATCCACGCACATCCTCCAGCTGCCGTCTTTCTTTGGCACTAAAACAATCAGCAAGCCACACAGAGAGGTGCTCGGCCTGATGATGCCTTGGTCCAAAAATTCCTACACTTGTCTCTTGATTTCTTCCATTTCAATCGCCGACATCCTGTACATGCCAATATTTGGCAGAGGGGCATCATGTTGTAGATGGATTTCATGTTGGATTTCCCTCTTCGGAGGTAATCCCTTCGATTCCTGAAATAGCTTGTCATAATTAGAAATCAACTCAATCAATTCTTGTTTATGCTCCCGATCACGGCGCTAGAACGCATCAGCGAATTCTGCCTCTTTTTCCCTTACAACCATAAGCATGCATCCTTTACTGGAATTCACCAGTCTTTTCATTTGTCCAGCGCTTACAAGGTTGGCATTAATTTTATTTTGATGAGCCCTCACTATATATTCTACCCCATCCTTGGTGATTTGATATTTGTTCTCATGACGGAAAAAGACTGCCTTTCTATCATACAGGTATGGGCTCCCTAACACCATGCCACAGATATCCAATGGTATTACATCCAACTCTACTTCATCTACTAGCTTAGACGCAATCACAAATTTGACCTTGCACTGTTGGGTTACATTCAATTTCACTTTATCATGTATCCATCCCAGTGGGTAAGGTTTCGAGTGTGGTTTTGTCTCTAAGCCAAGCTTCTTTACCAGGGATTCTGCAATTAAGTTTGCTTGGGACCCAGTATCAAACAGAGTTTCAACTTTGGTATGATTTACTACAACTTTGATATGAAATAATTCAATTCTTTTTCGGTCATTCAAAAGGGACTCATCTACAAAATTGGTGCCTTCATGCGATTTAGAATTAACAGGAGGTGTAAGAGTACCTTTTGTTCCTACTGTTGTGATCAGCGCTTCATCTCCCAAATCCGATCCAAGGTCTTGCTATGCTACTACCACTGTTTTCTGCTTCCCTTTTCGTCCATACTTCTTTGGATGCTTTTCTGGGTGCTGCTTCCAACAGTGATCATCATCGTGGCCTTCCTTTTTGTAGTGATTGCAATAAGGCCACTCTCCTTCTTTGGTTGTTGCTGTTTTCTTCTCCTTCCCTTTCCATTTCGCTTTGGATTTGCCATTGGGAGGTTTGAATGGTGGCTTTCTGGACTGATCATCTCTTTCATTCTTGCCCCTGTTCTCAATATGAATTGCTTTTATGTTGGCTGAATCAATAGTGGTTGGTTCAAACAATAACAATGAATGCCTAATATAACTATGCAGTGAGCCAATATACTTAGTTATAACTTCAGGTTCATCAAGTAAAATACCCAAATTTGGTGCTTGCTTCCTAAATTCTTCTGTAAAACCCTGAACATCCTGCCCTTTGCCTTGCCTTAAATATTGCCAATTCATCAAAGCTTTATGCTTGTATCCTAAGGGATAAAACTGTTCCCTTAACGCAAAAATAAAATCAGGCCATGAGGAAAGGAGTTTACCCACATTCTTACTACTCTGCAATTTTCTCTCCCACCAAACGAGAGTTGTGCTGCTCAGCTGTAGAGAGGCCAGCTGGATCTTCGCCTCATCCTCTACGATTTGTTGAATCCTGTAGTAAACCTCAATCTACCTAATCCAATTGTTAAGCCTTTCTGTGTTACTTTCACCATTAAACATAGGAAGATCAAACTTAACATCTAATTTAAAAAAGGGTTTCTTAGATGCATCCTTTGGGTTTCTATGATTATGGTGGTGAGAGGAAGGAGAACCTTCACTCCTAGAAGGAGAAGGAGGGGGTTCTTCTCCACCATTCCCATGTGCTGAACCTTGTCCTTCTGGGTTTCTCTCCTCTACTTTTTCCAGTCTTAAAACCAACTGACCGATATTCTATGCCATTGAGTAGAAGGTCTTTCTGAAATTGCGCTCCTCTTCAATAGGAGCTTCATCTTCTACCATGTTTCTACTTCGAGGTGCACGCCTTGCTTCTGGATTGAAAGGTTCTAGTTCCCCTTCGCCTCTTTGAAGCCTGCTTCTTGTTAGCATACAAACATGCAATTCACATCTAAAAAGACCTGCTTTGATACCACTTGATCCAGGATGTTTTCGCTTATAGATGTATGAAAAGAATCACATGCAAAATTGCAGCTTAACACCGAAATTTAATGTGCACATAGAGAAAGAAGAAGAAAACACATATAAGGCACAAAAGAAGACACCAAGGCTTGATAACAGAGTTCGTCCAATTCAGACTACGTCTCCGGGCCCAGCTCAAACAATGGGGAGGCCTTTATATTAAATGGCATGAAAGAAGAGAATTTACAATCATCAATTGCATACAAGAGGCTTATACCTCCAATCTGAAAGATGGCTATGAGATGGATGCCTCAGATGGAGAAGTGGGCAGCATCAAAGCGTCTGTGGTGCTAAAAGGGGCTGAAAACATCTGAAACTTGTCCCAACAGACAAAAATGCACTATTGGCCTCCTGCCAAACAAAACAGTGTGCTGCAAAATGCCTCCCCCCAATTCTTTCCATCTATCGTGTTTTTATAATGGGTTTTTGGACAGAATCCCATTAAATCGGGGCTGTCTTGGTTCAAAATAGAGGCAGGTGGAGTAGAAGGATCGGTGGTACAACCAACCCTTAAAATGGCCTCTTTATCGTTGAGGCGATAAGACTCTAAAAATCCCAAAAAACACTGAAAATCCGACCAAAAACCATTTACCCGGACTTAAAAATTTATCAAATTGGGCTTATATTCTTATCGGGTTCGAGCTCGATATCGCAATTGGTGTATCAATGTCTCTAAGGTCCTGTAACCGGGGAAATGCCGACCACCGATCGCTGATCACCAATATCGGCGTCGGTCGATCGCATCAGCATCCCACTCATATATCGCCCTGGTGTCCCGATAACGATCCCGCCGATCGTTTTATCGCCAATCGCTCTACCTGCGCCAATATATATATATATATATATATATATATATATATATATATATATATATATATATATAACCACCTTTCTTCGAGCCGATCACCCTCTGGTCGTCGATCTGATTTAATCGGTGATCGGGGGTTCCACTGCACCTTTCTTAAGTCCGCCTCCATGAATCCTCTGATTGTGATTTTTTCTTTAAGGATTAAAACCCATTTTTAAAGGAAAATCCTCATTTTCCTTAAGAAACAGAGCAACCTTCTCTTCGTGATAACTTCACCATCCGGACTCGGATTCAAGTGTCGTTCACGCCGTTGGAATCAGGATGACGAGATCTACGCTCTAATTCTGAGTTGACTTTATTCTGAGCATTTTTATTTCTGATCTTTTCCATGCCATTGTATTTAAAGATCCACCTGGATCAGACATGCTTGAAGATTAGCAAGGGTGAGATGTTGGCCCTCAATTTTGGTCCATTTTTGCTTAAGGAAAATTACTTAACTCTTATATTATCCATCCATTTTCCATCACATCCACCTCATTTTGATGTATTTTTTTCACATTCAAGTATTTAATTTTAATTTTGCAATTTCTAGAAGTTTTTATGAAAATTGAATTTCAAGTGCAATTTTTGGACAGAATCAGAAATTCTCGTAATAGCTATATGGATGTCATATTTGCAGGACACCTGGGCTCGAGCTGGATACATGTATGGAAAGATTGGGAACTAGGACTAAACTAACTCCAATTGGTTCGGTCAAAACAAGCTAAATCAGGTCATGTCAAAGTTGGTCAAACAGGACCAGTCATCTAGAAAATCCCTAGGAAATAGGGCAGTTTTATGATTTCATGGGATTGTCCATATTTTTAGTGAGAGATTGGATGGATTCGACTTGGATATATGGATATGAGTAGATATATTTGTGAATTAGTCACCGGAGATTCCACAGTAAGAACATTTTTCTGCCAACGTTTCAAATCCCAACCGGGATCCATCATCAGGACAACTTGAAGCTTGATAGAAGAAGAGCAGATTATTAGGGTATAAATAGAGATGAGGAAAGAAGAGGGGAAGGTCGGCTCTCAATTTATTTGAGAGGTCGGCTGCCTCTTGATTTAATGGAATCATTTAATAATTTTAATTAATTATTTTAATTTAATTTTTATTTTTTTTTAATTTTTTTTAGAATAGAAATATTTATATATAAATATTTATTAGGAATAGATGGAAAGGCTATAATAATTATATTAGTAATTAGAAAACTTAATGAACAAAATTGATAATTACTTTGATAATAATTATTTATTAATGCTTATAATAACAAATTACTACTATATGATATTATTAGAATTACTTGATTGAAATAATAATAATTATAATTATTATTATAATAATTAGTTATATTAATTATTATAATAATTAATATAATACTTAATTATTAATATAATAAATAATTAATATAGTAATTAATAAAATAATTAGTAATACTTGTAAATCAAATTAATGATAATTAAAAGGTTATAGTTATTTTAATTATTATTATAAATGTAATAACTTATTATATTGATTAATATTACTAGTAATTAATTAATATAAAAAATAATATAATAATAAATTATATTAATATAAAAATTAATTTTTTAATTATTATTAATTATAAATTAATTATTATTATTAATACGAATTAATTATTAATAATTATTATTTTTAATTAATTGGATATTAATTAATTACTTATTAACTATAATTATTATTAATTAAAATTTTATTATTAATGAAAAGGTTATTATTAAAATTGATAGAAATGAATTATAATTACATTAATTATTATCAAGAGAGACTTTATATCAGTTTGTTTCATGATCTTCTATTTAAAGCCAAAACTTTGAAGGCTTATGTATGTAATTTTTGTATAATTTTACGCTGAGACATTTGAATATTTGAAGTTAATTTGAAGAACTTGTTCTACTTCCATTTTTTCTATTCATTGGTGTGGATGAGTGACTGAAGTTGCAATAGTTGATAGCATCCTCAAGTGTGCAAGGCAAGGGTGGAGGGCCCCCACTCCAAGCTAAGTACACTTCATTGTTAAACTAGCTTAATTTTCATGAACTAGTTGCTTCAGAGTTATTTACTTGTTTTAGCTCAGATTTTCTTGCTTGAATTGATGTGTAATGATTTATGTTGATGATGAATCTTAGTTTGTTTATCACTTTGATAAGAAGGTACAACAAAGTGTTCAATTTGAATCCTCCTTCTATTGAATTAATGGATCAAAACTAGAATTCATCTTTAGTGTGTTTAAGCAGTTTCATGCAATTTCAGTTTTCTAACAATAGCATAATGATGAGTGAATTATGATGAGGAATACCAAAGATCTCTTAAGTTAGGAGTCTCTGTCGGCATCTGTCCTTTCCTGTAGTTGATCTGTAGTAATTTCGATCTATGTATTACCTATTTTTCATTGTTTATTTATGCATCTTAAATTGTTGTTAATTCATGATTTTTTATTTCTATTCATCAAGCGATATCGTAGAAGGACACAAATGGATCTCTTAAGTTAAGAGCCACTTCATCTCACATACATTGCATAAATGAATTAGAAATTGTTTAAATAGATTTATATTTGTAATATGCACTTCATTAATTCCTTATATTTTATCTTCTAAGCTTGGCTACATCTGATATCCATACATTATGGACATGCCTCCAAGTTTTACAGTCCTGGATTGATATTGAATACTTGTGTTAATTTGTGTTAGTAAATTAGCCCAACAGAATGATCATCAATAAATGCTACATAGTATTGATGACCACCAAGTGATTTTTATGACATGGGTCCACAAAAATCAAAGTGGATTAGGTCCAAGATTTCCTTGAATCATGTTTCACTTCTAGGGAAAGGTTTCTTCTCTTTTTTTACCAAGGGCACACCCTTTACAAACCCCTTCATGTTCTTCCTTTAATTTGGGTATACCAGTAACCATTTGATTCAAGGATGGCAATATTTTGTAATGGACATGACCATACCTTATGTGCCACAACTCACAAGGATTGATATCTAAATGTACTAAATCTTGAGGAGGAGGATTTAGAATTTTATACAACCTCCCCTCATGAATCCCAATTGTCCTTGCATTTCTTTACTATATACATGTCCCCAAACACTTACTTTGCCATCAAAAAATGATACCTTTTCTCTTTTATCTCCTAAATAAGAAATATAAAGCAAGTTCCTTTTCAAACCTGGAACATAGAGGATGTCGTTGAGATGAATGTTCCAAGTGGATTCCATCTCTATGGAGGTATATCCAATCCCTTCGACCAAATAGCTATTCTTGTCTCCAAGTTTGACTTTGTGAGAAGAGATTTCTTTAGATAGGGTATTGAGATGTCCATGTTCACCTGTCATATGCCTTGAAACTCCATTATTAATTACCCACGTACTTTCATCTTCAAATGATCCTGTAAGTGTTGAATATATACTTTCATCCTTGAGTTCCTTAGATAGATTATAGATGAATTTGATGATGTATCCTTTGATGGATTCAAAGAGACTCCTAAGAGCCTTGATACTTTCATTCATGTACTTTTCCATTGATAATAGAGAGAAATATAGTTGCTACAAAGATGTCTTCAAACAAGAGTACCAGTAAACTATGATCTTAAAACTTCCTTCCTTCACCTTAGCTTTGATACCATGTTAAGAAACTAAGTGTTGAATAGATTAAATCTTGATTCCTCTTTGTTGATAATTACTTATGCATTTTAGTTGTCTAATTTTATTAATTTATGTTCTCTTCATTAAGCAATTATACAAAACTTCGAAGCATAAAGATCACAATGAGACAAAGAACACCAGAAATTAGGCTCCAAGCTAAGCCAAAACCCCACAAGGGGGAAAACCCAAACAATCCTTCTCTTATAGAATCATATCAAAATGAGATATCCAAGACCCAAGACCAAGACCAAGAATGCCACAAAGATCCAATTCAACCCTCCTCTAAGTCTCCTCCACCCAAGTTTAAGTCAACGAAAGTCAACTTTATTCAAACCTTATGAAATATGATCAAATCATAGAAATTTCGAACCTGTAGTGAAGGAAAAATTTTGAACCTGTAGTTTTTGCAGAGTTGCACCAGAAACTCCGCACGTGTGAGCATAAACAAGCTAGAAAAACTGAATTTCTCTCTCCTTTGACTTTGGCTTTTTTTACTTCTTGTCTTTGGCATGGAAATAGATATGATGTGTGAGTGAATGAATGAGCTTCCAAAAGTTCGAGTTGACTCATATATATAATTGTCCAGGAGGGTCGAATGGCTCCCTCTTAGGCCGATTTTTCCAAGGAGGGCCAACTTGGTCTTGTGTTGACTTTTTGACTCAAAATAAAATTCTTTTTATTTTCATTTACAAAAATTCCAAATGGGACTTGACTCAAATACATTTCTTTTGACTTTTCATAAATCCTTTTTGACTCAAATGAATCTATAAGCATGAGAACATGCTTTTGACCAAAAATAAAATAATAATAATAATGAATATAATAAATATGTCAATGATAAAAAATACATTTTTACATTGTAAGGCCTTCCCTTTGGGGAAGAAATTCCCCAATTTCCACTTTGCACTCCTTTGCATCGTCAGATCCAATGTTAGACGATTGAAAGTTATTCCACCATTCGATCCCACTACTTTAACTGTAAACATGATCTTGATTTGTGCAACCATTCACCTTGTTGATCTTTATTATAACCCATGAACATATTCCAGGTACCTTGCCAACCTTTCTCTCATTCTTGTTTTTCTTGTTGCTTTGGCCTATAGTTGATATTTTTGCTTTTACTGAAAGTTCTTTCACCAAAGGTTTCCTCAATAGCAGATTTGAACGAAAGTAGGCTTGTATTTTCTGGAAATTTGAAATAATGGAGCTCGTTGGATCTTCCTTGTTGGTGAGCAGTCGATACCACAACTTTTTTTCTTCTTTGTTGGTCAATGCAAATAATGTTCAATACTATTCTACCATATCCAAAATCTTTGTTAATATGAAATTTTACGCTGAAACTGTGAGGCTATGGATTGCATTTCTTGCTCTATGGATGGGTGAAATGTGATCCACAACTAGCGCAATCAAGCTAAATATAACTCATATTTTGTGTTCTAACTTCCAAAAGAACTAAAAAAACATAAAAAAATTTGCAAGTTTCAGAAATTGGTGCTTCTTCGGTGATCATAAGAGGCACAGGGACATAATGCTCAGAGTATGCTTCCATGACGTTGGTGGATTGTAAAGGACAATCAATCCATCCGAGAGCTGCCAGATCTCGTTCCATCTCTTCCATCGGTAGATCACTCTCTAAATCATCCTGATCGGTGCTCGAACGGTGTGGATTGAAAATATTCAGAAGCTCAAGCTTTTCCAAGATAGTTGGTTGTAAAACGTAAAGTATACATGATAAGAAAAGAAGCCAAATCTGTATATTTAGTGGAAAACAAGGAATATTCAACTAGTTTGGCAAAATAATTTTGCCAAAACTGCATAGAAAATATCGATCAAGATTCTGCAGGTGAACATGCTTTGGTGTGTTTTCCGCTCGAAAGACCACGTAATTTGAGGACCTACAGTGAATTAATAAAATAATTAGCATTTCTTGGCATCTTTCCTGCCAAAAAAACACTTCCATACAAGCAAAGGATTTTCATTTTACTTGTTGAAAAGTGTAAAGGTTGAGAGGAATTTAGATTTATTGAGCATGTCTTGCCTCTGAAAAGTTCTTCCGGGTCATAAGAGGGTTACTTGTGGCATCCACAAGCTAAATTTGTTTATTTTTCATCTCATGGATGCAAGCGTATATCTGCAAGTAGTTTTCAAGCGAAAGGGCTATATGAGCAACAACATCAATATTTGACGGGGCTATCTCTTGCCTCATTCTGGCTAATGGATTCTCCTGCTATGAAATATCTTTTGCTTCTCAGCATTACATCCCTCATTGCAGAGAAGAACAAATTTTCACATAACTTTTTGGAAATGGCATTATATCACTATCATATCAGTGTGGGCATGACATGGTCGGTCACATGGCTATGGGACGACGATTCTTTGATTTAGAGGGGTGATGATAAAAATATTTTGAAAATAAATAACTATTTTCTTCATTAAAAATTGTCAAATAAATAATTATGTATTTCTACTTATTTATCCATATAATAGGATATCAATTTATTTAATAAATGTTGAAATCAATTATTTAGAAATATATATATATTTTTTTTAGATTAAAAATTTATTTTAATTTTAGTATTGTAAGTTATCTATTTGATACATTAATTTATCTTGTACTTTTAGCATCATGAGAATATATATTTTTTAATTTTTAATATATTAGATAATTTAAAAAAATAATAATGTAAAAAATATGTCTTCTACTCTTACAACAACATATATATATTAAAGTGTTAAACAATATGAGTATTATGCTCACTTACTCTTACAACCACATATATATTAATGTGTTAAATAATGAGTATTATGCCCACTTACACAATGTTAAAAGAAAGTACACTCTACATTAATATTAATGGTAGATATCTATTTTTGAATTACGAGATTGTTTAATTGATAATATTCTGATTTATTTCTATTATTTTTGTGTAATATGACTTCTACTCTTACAACAACATATCTATTAATGTGTTAAACAATGAGTATTATGCTCACTTACTCTTACAACCACATATATTAATGTGTTAAATAATGAGTATTATGCCCACTTGCACAATGTCAAAAGAAAGTACACTCTACATTAATATTAATGGTAGATATTTATTTTTGAATTACGAGATTGTTTAATTGATAATATTCTGATTTATTTCTATTATTTTTGTGTAATATGACTTCTACTCTTACAACAACATATATATTAATGTGTTAAACAATGAGTATTATGCTCACTTACTTTTACAACCACATATATATTAATGTGTTAAATAATGGGTATTATGCCCACTTACACAATGTTAAAAGAAAGTACACTCTACATTAATATTAATGGTAGATATTTATTTTTGAATTACGAGATTGTTTAATTGATAATATTTTGATTTATTGTTATTATTTTTGTGTAATATGACTATTATTATTTTTTATTTATAATAATATAGATAATAATTCACTTGTAAAAAAATTGTTAAAGCCATTAAAAATGAAAATGAAAAGTAATGATTAAAGTATATTATTTGAAAAAAAAAAGTAATTAGAAATATATATTTTTTAATATTCTAACTTTAAAGCATGGAGTTAGGAAATCAAAAGGATTTTTGTTTTTTTTTTTTTTTTTTTTTTATCTTAAAATTCATTAATATTTGGTTGTAGAGATTATGTAAAACTTAATCTCCTCATGAAAATATGAATCGTGTCAAAATTATAAATGTGAAACTTAATCATGTTTCATAAAAATATGAATATGTCATGATTATAGATGTGAAACTTAATAATGCCTCATAAAAATATGTTTATGAATTATAAATATTATGGAGTTAGTTTTTTTTAATTTTTCAATGCAAATTTCTGGATTGTTAAAACAAGAAATTAAACTTTTTATCTGATTAAAAAAAAAATTAAATAATTTTTATTAAAATTGAAAACATTATTTTAAAATATTTATTATACATATTGATTTCTGAACTTTATAAATCACCAAAATTATAAATCTTTATTAATATTTATTGAAAAAAAAAATTTAAATAAATTTACATATATTATATTTTTTAAAATTTGATAAATCAATTAGTTTATTGACGTAACTCAATTGGCAATAGTCATGCTCTGAAGTATTATGTAAACTATGAAATCAAAGTTCAAGTATTATACAAACCATGAAATCAAGGTTCAAATCCCTATGAGTCAAACCAACAAAAAAAAAGTTAATGAATCAATTATGAAATAAATATTAATAATCACACTAATACACACATATATATATGATTTTTTTTTAAATTAACTAAGCAATTATATCAATTAAATTTGGATTTTAACTACACAACTTCTAAGTCACATATACCATCTATGTTATCTAATAATAAACTAAAAAGTGCCCTTAAAACTAACATATTTGACCTTCACATAACACATATACATTCTACAATAACACATTCAAAATGAGTATATATATATATATATAAATAGATAGATAGATACAATTTTATTTTTAATTTTTTTAACTACCCAATTATATCAATTAAATCATTTTTTCAACTACACTACTTCTATGTCACATGTGCCATCGAAAATAGTGTCCATAAACTAACATATATACATTCTACAATGAATATATGTTAACACATATTCAGAATGAGTATATAAATGAATCACAATTAAAGGTTTTTTGTCATTTTATTCAATAAAGGAAAACAAAAGCTTAGATGCATGCCCGTTGTTTTGAGAGGTGGTACATTCTACAATGAATATATGTTAACACATATTCAGAATGAGTATATAAATGAATCACAATTAAAGGTTTTTTTGTCATTTTATTCAATAAAGGAACACAAAAGCTTAGGTGCATGACTGTTGTTTTGAGAGGTGGCCCTTCTCATTCCTCGCCCAGTGGAATACTTGCATGTATCATTAATATTATTTTAATGAAGAAAAATTATAGAATGTCACTTCGAAGATAAAGCATGCTATGTGCACAAACTACGATTCCTTGCTATGTGCACAAATTACAATTTAAGAGGAATTTTTTCGGCATTGAGGTAATCGTTTGTGTGAGTGAATCCATTAATGCAAAAGTAGTTGTTTGAATGAATGTGCAAGTTTCCATACATTTATTTAGAGTAAAAAAAAAATATTTAATATTTGTAATGGAATTTATTTATCTGAAGTAGATACATATTATATATTAATTGTAGAAGTGAGCAAGCTTCAATTAAGATACACGAATAGAAGGGAACTATGTCGGTCGTATTTGCAGCTTCACCAGTATCGGAGCTTTACGAAAATGGCAGCATTCTTTCAAACCCGTTCAAAGACCCGGCAAAGGCCTGTAGGAGTTCAGAACCTTTGGTCGCCTCCCGCGTTTCGATCCCGCAGCGAAGGGGCGAGGGTTTCCGGAAATTTTCTGCGCAGGGCCGGCAAGGGGTGTCGTCTAGGACATTCCAGCAATGCTTCCGTAAGAACAGGGACGGGTTCATGTACCACGAGGGAGTGCGATTGCAGGATGTCATTGCTACGATGGAGAGGGGACCCTTTTATCTCTACAGCAAACAGGGTTTGGATTCCATTATTGGCTATGCTGTAAAAGCGAACAATAATCTCAAGATTTTACAGCATTTGAGGAGCCCGGGCTCTAGAGCAGTCCTTGTCAGTGGAAACGAGTTGAGAGTGGCTCTCAATGCGGGCTTCGATCCTAGCAGGAGCTTGGCCGCCTTGCACCAGCGTCGGCTTCCCTGTGCTGACGGAATCAAAGAGGATGCACGACATATGTTTGACAAAACGCCCCTACGAGATTCTACCCCAAACAAGGACTTGGTCTCTGTTTCAGCTCAAACGACAAGCGCTGGAAAGGGTTTCGGTAGCCAGCAGAGAACAGAATTTTCAGATCCATTCCAGATTCTGATTGTACTCATCTCCGGAAAGTCAATGCTGCATTGGGTGCGATCTTCAGACCTGGTGCAGGACATCAAGCTACTCCTGGAAAAAAAGACGGGGATTCCATCAATTTATCAGCGTCTCCTTTATGCAGGTAAACAATTGGAAGATACCTGCCCCCTGTCCTGCTATAATATTCAAAGAAATGCCTCCATTACCCTGTCCATGCGTCTGCGAGGGGGTACTGTTGGACAGTCCTCTTCAGCTGCAGCCTTTTCCTATAAAGATGCAGTCCATTCTCAGAAGCCCAAGGAAAGAGCCCCTCCTGCGCAAGCTCCCAAACCCTTCATAGTGGACAAGTCGGATGATATTCCTTCCATTGAATTAGCACATCCCTTGTTGGATGAGCATCACCAGATGTATGCAGAGCGTGGCATCATCTGCAGGTTCAACGGTCTTTGGCCCAATACAGCAGATCTGTACCAATGGATTCATGCAAATTGGACCAACAATTGCAGGGTTTTTTCTGCTCTAAAGGCTTCTTTATAACAGTGTTTGTTGACAGTGATGATTACCAAAAAGTCTTAACTAAAGGCCCTTGGTTTTGGAATTCTGCGGGTCTGTTCCTCACTCCGTGGTTCCCAGAGTTTGATCCTTCCACAGCAGTCATCACCAAACTCCCGATCTGGGTTAGACTCCCTAACCTTCCGGCGCATTTATGGAGCTATGTTGTATTTGAAGCCATCGGCAACTCCTTAGGTCGTTTCCTTGAAACAGATACCTCAAGAGGGCTTAAAGGATTTTATACCTACGCCAGAATCTGTGCAGAAATAGACATAAGCAAAGGACTTCCTGATCAGATCATTCTCAAAATAGGTGATTTCCATTGGTCTCAACCCCTGGATTTCGAGAATACAGCATTTCGATGCCGAAATTGTCATCTCACAGGGCACCTTCAAAGTTCGTGTCCTACATTGCCCTTCCAAAAAAAGAAAGCCAAAGCCAAGCCAAAATCTAAAAGCTGGAAACTTCATGATCCTCCTCCAGTGCACGTTGTTTCCAGCTCAGATGATGAGGACGTGGAGGAAGATGTGGAAGTCGTAGAAGAAATGTCAGAACAGGTTTCTCCCACAGTGCGTCTCGAGGAAGCATCAGTTCCTCCCAGCTCTCAGAAACGAACTCATGAGTCATCTCCCTCGGAGTCAGACAAGGAGCTATCGTCTCCAGTCCAACACAGTTTACAAATTGTTCTGAACCAACAAGGTCCAAATGGTTGGGTCAAAGTCGGCAAAAAGAAAGGGAAAAAAAGTCGACCAAGTGATTCCACCCTCGGTGGGTAGTTTCTTTGGCTTGGACCGGACTCCCTTCTTCTTCTGGTTCTGTTTGTTCAGCTCTGCTTTTGTCTCTTCTTCTCTTGGGAGCCGAGGTGGATATTTATCCTTTCCGGCTGCCCTTTCAGTCTTGTGGTTCTTGCCACCCTGCGTGGTGGGCAGTCGTCTCTTTCTTGCTCCCTGTAGTCCAGTTGGATCTCCTTTTGTCTTTTGGAAGTATAGGTGCCTCAGCTCTGTTTTCCCTTCGGGGCAGACTGAGGCCCTAAGCTATGTACTTTTATAATGGTTGTAGATAATAGAATTAACGCAGCTTACAAAATATATATATATATATATAGATATATATATATATATATATATATATAGATATATATATATATATATATATATAGATATATATATATATATATATATATATATATAGATATATATATATATATATATATATTAATTGTAGAAGTTATTTATTTATTTGGATAAGATAAAATATTTTTAGTTTTGTTGAGAAAAATTATGCATATTTTATTTTTCGATGCAAGTGCATAATTTTGTATTTTTTCATCAAGTTATAGTCATTATGTAGATATGACTTTCAAGTAGCCAATGTTTTTCTCTGGTCCCTTCTTTTGAAGGGAAAAAAATATAAAATTTCATTAGAGGAATTTTGAGGTCTAAAATGGGACTCTTAAGAAAAATATACAACCAAAATAAACTTTACAAGAACCAATAGGATTCAAGGTGATGATGTAAACCATGGGAGATGATTCACCATTTTTGGAGTAAAAAAGTAAAAATATTAAAAAATAATAAAATAATAAAAATACTTTTTCAACTCGTATTTTCAACTTATCTCCTTAATGTTATACTCAAATTTCAAGTGGGAATACTCGTTGGATGCAAAATTTAATTCTTCATCCAAACATTACCCATGTTTCATGCTTTCGATGGACCCTGTTACACGAAAAATGAGAAATGCATGAAAAAACATGATTACAATAATGTATTTCATGTATTTCTCATTTTTTGTGTGGCAGGGTCCATCTGGTGAAATATAAAAGGTGGTTGGTAGCAGGTAGGCACTAACATGAAAAGGTAAGTAAGGGAGATCCTAGCAATGTAGTCTAGTTGGGCATATTCTAGCAAGTATGCAACATGGGTACTCTTTGAATGAGGAATCAAATTCTTCATCCAACAAGTGTCTCCACTCGAAATTTGAGTAAACCCATAGGGAGATAAGTTGAAAATACGAGTTGATAAAGTAGTTTTTTCTTTTTTCCCTCTAAAATTTGATGATGTAATCTAATCTTATTTTATTATTTCCACTATTATTTTATAATTTCCTTAGGAGGCCAATTTTAGACCTCAAAATTCCCCTAATGGATCAATAAAAATGATTACTATGTTGATATTAAAAATGGACAAATGAAGCAACCTAATAGACATTTATAGAATGATGAATGTCAATGCATTGTATCTTATTCAAAATGCATTGGATGAAACCATCTTCCCAAAGACTTCTCTTGCGAAGTTCTCTAAAACTACTTAGGATATTGTAAGGGTGCCACCAAAGTAAAAATAGTGAAACTACAAGCCTTGAGAGGAGATTTTGAAAGTATAGTAGTGGAGGAATTGGAGTTGATAGATTAGTACATGAATTGAATAACAAACATGGAAAATTAGTTGAATATGTACAATGAATATGTGTTAGATCATAAGGTGGTCGAAAAGTTTCTCAAGACCGTTTCTGAAAAGTTTCATTTGGTAGTTGGGGTGATAAAAGAAGCAAAAGTTATGAGTCAACACTCTGTAGATGAATTGATGAGGTCTCTTCAAAATGCATTCAAGACTCAAGTTTCTCTTTCTAGAGGTAGAGGAATATCAAGAGGTGAGGCAAAAGAGGTAGGAACCAAAAAGACAATGAGGAAAAATTAGAAAAAGGAACATTGCCATATTCATTAAACTACTTCCAACTTTTTTTATTAGTTTTCTGAGCTTAATATTTTTGTTTGCATGTAGATTTGTGATACTTGTTGGGTGTGGAGCCTGATTATCTTCTATATTCAAATGTATCACCACATTGGACCCCAGTTCGATGCAGGGGGGTCCAGGGGGGTGGCTGCGACCTTTGGGGTAAAATTGCTTTGTAAAAGTATAGTAATTTCTAGTCAATCTGGGCCGTTCATTAGGCAGATGATCTGACAATAGAACTTATGCTTAGTTTAGGGTTTTTTGCCTAGAAGGCAACCCCTCTCTTTGTATGAGGGCATTGTATTGAGTCTTTGTAATATATGTGTATTCTCCGAGCGAGAAGCAGAGAGGTGAGACTATGAGAGAAAACAGAGGATATTACAGCGGATCTGTGGTAGGTTGTGTCTCTTCATTTTGCTGGATAATAGAAAGGAAGGACAGGTTGTTCAGGGTGGACGTAGCCCAAACTGGGTGAACCACGTATATCTGTGTCTCTCTTGTTTTATGCATTTTCTGTGTTTATATCTCTGCAATATTTTATGTGTTCCATTGCTCTGTAATATATAATTTTCTAACAATACTAAGTTTCTCTCAATTTACTTCCTATTAAACAACTTTCCTTAATCATCTATATATTGTAACAACCATGGTGAAAATTCCATGTAAAATTATAAATAATACCACGGTTTATGGGACACGTATTCCAAGTTGAATGTTGGGCAAGAGATCCTAGTGTGGGTGTTCATTTGATTGTTTATGGCTAAGGAAATTGGAAAAGGCAATGACAAAGGCTTTGGAAACTTGGCAAAATGACATTTTTGGCACATTTATTTATGAAAATAATGGAAATTAGGAGAAAAGAAAGGTGAAAGGTCACAGATTGCATGTGAGGAGGAAATTGAAGGAAAATAATGAAAAATGAAGAAAATAGAGGCCTCACTCGTAAAAAGGCTTATGAGGATCAATTGGTAGGCTTCTTCTTTTCAATGTTAAGCTCTTAGTCAGTGTAAGCTCTTGGCTCAAGCTTTTTGCTTTGGTTATTCTTGGGATCAAGAAAGGAAAATAAGGCAAGAGGAAGCAGAGATCAAGCAGGGAAGGGCAGGATCAAGCAGCTACAACAAGATTCATTGCAGGTATCAATTTGCATGTGTATATTCCTTGCTAGATTTGGCATGCATGGTATTGCATGTGGTTCTTTTTCTGTTGTGGCGTGGATTTTTCCAGGTGTAACCGTGTTTTCAGCCTAGCCTTGCCATTTTCGGATAGTCATGGTGTGATGGGGTTCTCATGTATTGGTTGAGCTGGATTGCCAGATGGATTCGAAGTTAAGTGGGGTGGATCTCCGAATGATAGAGAACATGGCCTAGTGGTCCCCAAACCGGACAGTGGATCATGGCAAAGCAACTAGCCTAGTCACCCCTGAGCCCAATTGTGGGTTGTGGTAAAGGCAGGATAGTGTTGCCTCAATGGGCCCAGGAATCCTTGTTGGTGAATGGCAAGATATACGGTAAATCCAAGAGGTGAATTGATCTCCATTTGGACTACTAATCTTGGTTTGGGATATGTGGTAAAACCTGGGGTGTGGGTCTCGGTTTAATACCTATTGATCTGGGTTTGGATTGCTCTAAATCTTGAGAGACTAGGAGATAAGAAAATTCCTCATGGTATAGGTGGAGAAATTCGGTGGTATCCATACTTGTTTGGCCTAGTGATCAGGTGGACATCCCAGTAAACCCTGTTATGATGTGTTCATTATGTTGGCTTAGTGATCTAGAATGGATTACAGTAAAGCTTGGTTTCTATTGATGAGGGTGAAGCAGTTTAGTCTTAGTATGCCCTGGTTGGTTCTTTTGGTTTGAGTCCCACATTCATGCTTGGAATATGGCACAGGGGTGAATGGTTGAAGACAAATTTGGTTCAGCCATTCTATGGTTAGGTGGAATGTGGAAGTCCCATCCCAGGTTTGGTTTTTGCATCATTAATGAAAGGATATTTCTCCTAGTATTTCTATCAAAATTTTGATGGATTATATGTGGTCTATATGGATGTACTTTCATGAGTATTTATGTTGTTATTATGTTGGTTATATATGTGTTTTATGACAGCAGCTATGTATGACTCTCAGCATGTTTTTGCTTGTAAATGGATGGATAATGTATCTATGGCGTAATAGATGGCAATGCAACAAATGACATGAGGGAACAATGGTTCTTAGTGATTCTCATATAAGTACAAGATACCTATGTTTAATTATGTTGGTTACACCTGTAGATTACATGCTTGTGACATGTTTGACGAAATGCCTGTCATGGCTAGTAGGGATCTGATTAAGTTCTTGTTTAACCTATTACTTTTGCATCGTTGTTTCCCTGTTCTTTTACTGTTCCTAAGTTATCATTCCATTCTGGGAAGTGACCTGGGCTCTGAGCCTGAAAAAGTGGTTCAAACCTCGAGGTCGATGGCATAACACTGGAAAATTGGGTCTCTAGACGCTGGCAGGCAAGCCTGTGAGAGCGACTTTGGGTTTATGTACGTTGTCATGCCTATAGCATGAGAGAGACTGAGGCTTAAGATGTCTAGAACATTAGTGGGACCCAGGGATAAGATGTATGAGTGTTGACTTGTCTCATGAGGGGTCTATTGTGTTGAAAAGTGTGCAACAAGAAATGCTAAATTTAGATGTGCTAAAAATAGACTTGCTAAAAATAGCATGTCTAAAAATAGCAGTTCGGCTAGTGAGGTCATTGGCCAGATTGGGTGAGAGGTAAAACTGCTAAAAATAGAAAGTTCTAAAAATAGCATTTCTGGGTCCCTTCCTATTTATAGCAGTCCCTAGCCTATCTATGGGAAGTAAAATTAATTTTGGTCTTAACAGTAGTTGGAAATATTAATTAATTAATTCAGTTGAGTTAATTAGTTAAGGAAATTCGAATTTGAAGTCTTTGTGAGCATGCACATGATTTGTCCCACTGATTGAGGAATTTATCCTTAATTTCCTCCACTGATTGAGGGAATAAGTATGAGTTTTATAATGAGAGAATCAGTTGACTTAGTTCTAACTAGTCAAGTCCAGTTATATTATTTTAACAAGTTGTTAAAATAATAAAATATAGTTTGTTAATGCTTGCATGCATGTGACAACTATTATTTTAGATAACTAAGGATTCACTCATGGATAACTGTTGCATGTAAATTCTGTCAGAGACCTAGTTGAGATCAGATGAGGGACGATGTACTATCAGATGCTTGGATATTTCTAGTAAGTATTCCTTGCATGGAGAAGGATCTATCTCTAAGAGAAATACGTATTTTAGGAGATTGGAGGACTTGTGGCCTATATATTGAGGCCTAGGTAGTCTATGATCTTCATCTTCTGATTACAGAGAGAGCAGGATAGCTATTGAGCTTATTCTTTTTGTATGTGGTTGAGGATTTCCACTTGATTGATAATACATGGTTGGGGTTTTATGTTGGTGCTTTCCCTTGGATATATCTTGTGTTATATGTGATTATTTCTCTTGATTAGTTATGCATGTTTCTACTTGATGTTGCTCATGAATTCGATTATGCTTTCGCTTAATGTTTTGTAGAAGTAGAACAAGTATTATGCTTTAGGACATTGCATATATCGGTTTGTTCTACAGGTGAAATTTCTACATGTTGCTAATGTGGATAGGTTGGTTGATGTGTTCCATCGATCCCACTTCCTTAAGGTCACATAGGAGATCGAATCCAATCATAGTAGGCTCTCATCACATGTTTACCCCAGTTGTTACACTAAAAAATGTCACCATGACTATTTACAGTTAGTATGGCTCTATCAACAGTCATGCTATCCTCTTAGGCAAGTCTTATGCCTCTGTTCTCCATGTCAAACTCCAAAAAGAGAGAAAGTCTTTATAAATGTATTTATCTCTGGGTACGCAGGTTCTCTCAACCTTACTCGCGGGTACGCACCCAATGTTCACAAAAGTTGCGTCTTTGGACGCTCTGTATGTAAAGGGGCAGGTGCGTCCCCCTGTAAAGGTCAAAATGCGCAAGTTTCATCTTTAAAAAGTTACTTGTGGTCATTTCTAGAGCATTCTAGAAGGTTGTTCGACGTGTATTGAGCGCCTCCAGATGGTTCATGCACCCCTACCAAAGAGGAACTTATCCCATCAATAAGGGAGCTATCCCATCCAAAGAGGGGATTATCCCATTGATGGTGGACCTGATTAACTTCCTCTTGAGCACTATAAATACAGGCATTGGGCCAGAAGGAGGGGAGGTTGGAAGCTGAGCATTTCTAAGGGTAGATGCTGCAGGAATTAGGACTCCCATTTAGAAGCTTGTGAGGAGAGATTGCCATCTTTGCTTGTTCTATTTGGAAGTGGGTGAGCTTTGTCAAAGTAAAGGAGAACTCTTGATGGACCCTGGGAGGCACTTGCACAAAACCAAGGCTCAGGTTGTATTTGTTCCTTTTGTTTCCTATTAATGCAAATGAGTCCATTCTTCTCAATAACTTGTTATTTATGAGTTGTTTCATGTACTCCTTGGTCTATGTGTTAAATATGTTTTATTCTATGAGATTATCAAGTGCTATTTAATCGTTTGATTGTTAGTGGATGCAGGTTTCAAAGTGAAGGAGGAGCTCATCCGGATCAGCGGAGCTGGACTGCTACAACAGCGTTGGACTACAGGTAGGATCTAAACACTTGATTTCTTATATAGTAAATGCATATTTAGAGAAGGATTGCTCTTGTTTGTCTTGTTTGTCACTAGAGAGTCTTAGGCTCCTAGGGAGGTTGGTTGTGTTCGCACTATCGACTCTTTCCGCCTGACAAATTGGCGACCATACTGGGGACTCCATTGATGTGAAAGTCTTTTCCTTTGTATGCAACTTTGATCTGAGAAAAGTCATTTATTTTCTGGTTTTTGGCTCTGTGACTTTGTATTTGGGTGGGTTAGCTTAGGGTTAGATTGAATTTAGTTTTTCTTGAATTTTCCAGTAGGACGCACCCTCTGAGTATTGCATAGTGCGTCCCTGGATGCACTGTCGCTGTGTGCACAGAGCGGGCCCGCACCTGTCTTAACGGGTTGCCTGCGTCCCCTGCTAAAATTTAAGAAAATTCCTTTTTTTACATTTTTTCTCTTAGATTTTGCTTTTTATTTGTTTTTACTGCCCAGATCCACTGGTTACCTGCCATAAATCTTCACCTAAGCTTGTTTCATTGGCATTCCTGCTTTAAGCTTTCATCAATTGGGTGTTTTGAGTCTCTTTTTAAAGAAATTCTTGATTTGATTTCCTTTGGTCATTACTTGGAGGTTTGTCTCAGTGTTTTCACAATTTTGCATCTTTTTGCTTAAATAGTGTATGAGTGTTAATCGCCTTTGAGTGTTTTTATTTTTTTATCTTTGGAACTCTCACCCAATTTTCTCGACTTGCACTTGATTGATTCTTAGATTACATTAGAACCATCTTGTGTTTGAGGATTCTCTTGCATCGATCACATTTGCATAATTAGAATTCTCATTTTCATAATATTATTGAAAAATGTGCATAGATTACATTTGCATACTTTTCAAGTGAATTGTGCATAGATTACAATTGCATAGTTTACATTCTGAAAAATCAATCGTAGATTTAGATCAACTTTCTTTGATTTGAATTTACACGAAAACAAAAAAAAAATGGTTTGGAATTGATTTGCATTAGTTTTTCTTGATGAAATTAGTGCATTAGAGAATTTGTTATATTTTCTCTTAGTGATCAATTTTTTGCATTGTTGGAAGTGAATGGAAACTCTCTCCTTACTTTAAATAGGATTCATCGAATTGAAAAGATCACATTATCATATTCGATTGCATTCAGTTGAGTCGGGTCATAACACCATTGGTTTCATATCCATTTACCCCTTTGAGTAATAACAACCTTAATAACACAGCGCTTAATTAAAATTCATTTAGTAATTTTTACATTTCTAGGGCTCTAAAACACCAACATAGCTTAGGCTAGTGTCTTGGAGTAGGAGAGTAATTAACTCTCCAAGACAGCAAAACCAAACAAGTAGCTCATCTTGTGGTAGGATAAATCCAACTGTTTCATTTGTACTCTGGGAAAGCTCCTCTTAAAGGAGAAGCATGAGCTCGTGTCCGAACCAGTGAGGGGATCAATCCTCCCTTGTTGGGAACGACGCCAGACACGCACGTATTACAAACGGTAAACCTCAGATTAACCATTTTCGAGGAGCCAGGGGTCACTTGTTAGTAAACCTTGGATTATTGTCAAGGAACCGGCAAGGGGATTGAGCTTGATACTCCGCCATTGCGTGCTGTTGGAGTGTAGACTGTTCCCCCAGGTGCATTTGTTGCGGTTGGTAACCTTAGTGACCATTATCTTTAGGGTTCTACCCAAGGTGACGGTGGAGGGAAGATCCCACTGTACCTGGAGCAGACGTCGGCTAGACTCACTTGGATTTTCTGGGGGGTTCACTTCACTCGAGACGGTTAAAGTGGAGGAACTTGGTCCAGTCTATTCATTAAGCAGGTTGCCGGGGTAACTGTTCCGCCCACCACTTCTGTACTGAATTCGGCGATGTTGGGTTTCATCTCCAACTAGTGTTTTTGGTCTGGAAGGCTACTGTTTGTGTGTGGTTTGACTCCTAGATTTGATAGCGCGTGTTAATTTGTTTGTTTTTACTTTTAGAGACCATAGGTGTGAATTGTGAATTGTTATTTTTAGTTTTAAATTGTTAATAAAATTCACTTGAAGTTGAATATCATGGCAAATGTTCCGGAATTTATCAACCTAGGAACCCCTCCTAATGAGAATCCTAGTACTTTTCCTTACTTTGGAAATGTTGGTCCTCCTTATATGGCTACTTTGTCATTACCTGGATTTACAATAGGTTTACCGATATGGTTATTTTCAACTTCGTTGGCCCAAAATACTCCAATTGTTCCATCTCAATCGAATGCTTCACCTCAACAGAGTTCACCATCTCAACATCACCAACCTTCTGTTGACCCTTTACCTTCTTCGCCTAATTTTTCTTCCTCCATTTCTTCCTCTTCGCCTGGTAAAAGCCTTGATGCTAGTAACCAGGAGGCTAAGAAGAAGAAGAAAGGGAAGAAGAAGAAGAAGAAGAAGAAGCAAGATAAGAAAGAAGTCAACCAACCAACCATGGTTGTAAGTGTTAGTTGTGTTGAGGAAACCTCCAACATGCATTGTAAACCCAAATACCCTTGCAAGCTTTGTAAGGGTGACCACTTCCTTGTCAATTGTCCTGGTATTCCAAAGGTCTTGGAAGTATGGTCAGAAAAATCTCATCAACTTTCCATTGATCCATCAACCAGTGATAGTCAGGTTCCTGGGAAAAAGGGTAAAGTTAAGTTTCCTTGTAAGTTATGCAAAGGGAGTCATCAAACTCACATTTGCCCTCACATGGATGAAGCCTCAACATTGTTGGAAAAACTGACTATTCCACAACAAGAATTTCCAACTGGTTACCGTAAACTTTCTCCCAACCTACTGTCAACTGACGGAGTGATTGATCTAAATTCAAGTACAGTCGATCACACTCTTCCATTGGAGAGTGAAACTCATGTCACTCAGGTTGATGATCCGTTAGTTGATCAAGTGGTCGATTCAATTTCACATTCGGTCGATCCCACTTTCCCTTTAGAGAGTGAACTTCATACTGCTCAGGTTCTTCTTGTTACATCAGATTCTTCTATGCCGGGGGGCATTTCACCTGTTTCTACAGAACCCCCTCCAAGCACTAAGGTATTTTCCTTTGATTGGAATAGACTGACAGAACCTCGTCTTCCTTCCTCCATCCCTTTCCAAATCATTGTCAAGGATGGTGGTAGGGACATACATCGTACTCAGGTAGATGAAGGTGCTTCTGTTAGTATTTTATCCTCAACTGTTTGGAAAGCTTTGGGTTCCCCTCAGCTTGCGCCTATTACGTAGAATCTGAAAGCTTTTAACAGAACCATTAGTGAACCTTTAGGGATCCTTCCTAAGTTTTCTATTACCTTGGAAGGTAAAACTGTCTGTATTGATCTTATGGTAGTTCGAGGTCCCTTGGATTTCAATTTACTCCTTGGGTGAGACTATGTTTATGCAATGAAAGTTGTCGTATCGACACTCTTTTGTGTGATGTCTTTCCCTCACAATGGACATATTGTGACTGTAGACCAGCTTTCGTTCCCTAGTCTTGTTTCAACTACCAATAATATGACACCCCTAAATGTTCCTGATTCTAAAGTGGTATCTACCCTGCCACGGGTTAATTATGTGGCAACTGGTCCCATGTTTTCAGTTACCAATGTAAGTGAGCCTCTCATTGATTGCTCATCTTCCTTTTATTTAGATCCGGTAATTGACATGGAAAACTCTATGGGATTACTTGAACACGATGTTCTTATCCCTTTTGAGTCCCTTGACATGTGTTCCTTCCAGAGAAGTATTCTTCCTTCTGATGAAGACCTCTTGGAAGCCATGATCAAGGTGTGTCCATTGACATGTCTTTCTTCCAGTTGGAAGCCATGATCAGTGTGTGTGTGAGGAAAGTTCCTTTTACTGTGTCAACCTCATTAAAAAATGAATCAGTGTGTGTGAGGAAAGTTCCTTTTACTGAGTCAACCTCGTTAAAAAATGAATCAGTGTGTACGAGGAAAGTTCCTTTTACTGTGTCAACCTCGTTAAAAAATGAATCAGTTGGTCAGAGGATAGTTCTTTTTACTGAGTCAACCTCATTAAAAAATGAATCAGGGATGAGGATAGTTTTTTCCTGTATCAGCCTCGTTAAAAAATGAAACAGGCTAGCATGAGGATAGTTCTTTTACTAAGTCAACCTCATTAAAAAATGAATCAGCTAGATTTTAGGATATGTAGGTAGATTGTAGAAAGTATGAGCATAGTTCCTTGTCTTGTGTCAAGCTCGTTAAAAAATGAATCAAGGATTTTATGAGCATAGTTCCTTGTCTTGTGTCAAGCTCGTTCAAAAATGAATCAAGGTTTTTAGAGTAGAGTTTTTTTAGGTAGATTGTAGAGACTAGTTACGAGCATAGTTCCTTATCTTGCGTCAAGCTCGTTTAAAAAATGAAACAAGGGCTTTGAGGATAGTTCTTTTCCTGTGTCAACCTCATTAAAAAATGAAACAACTCCCTCAAGTCTTTCCAAGATCTTGAAAGTAAAGCTTCATTCCATCCACCTCATTGAATGTAATGAAGCTTGGGGGGCATGTACCTCATTTTGCGTCATTATGCTGGGGGCATGCGAGCTTATAACAAGCATAGTTTTTCGTTTCAAGCTTGCTTAAACATGAAACTGAATCCGAGCATAGTTCTTTTCCTGTTTCAAGCTCGTTAAAAAATGAAACAAATCCTCCTCTAATTAAGTCGAGAGATTGTCTAGATCTCATAAATGTTAAGTTGTATATTTAGGTTAGTTATTTCAGTGTTTTTCATAATTTTCTTACAGTTTTAGGTCGAGTCTTTCAAACGATCTCGTTCATGAGCCTTCATTCCATCCAGCTTGTACTTAGTTGAATGAAATGAAGCTGGGGGGCATGCGCTCTAGAAATTATGCTTAGGGGGCATCAAGCACAGTTTTCTCTCTGTTTCAAGCTTGTGAAAAAATGAAACTACTTTGAAGCATAGTTTTTCTCTGTTTCAAGCTTTTGTAGAAATGAAACCTATTTCGAGTCAATTTCAGTTATTTTCAAGACTCGTTAAACTCATGAAAATACCGAGATTATTTTGCTATCTTTCATTCTCGTAAAACAAATGAAAATGCCGAGTTCTTTCCGTCTTTTCCTGCTCGTAAATTAAATTGAAAAGTCGGCCATATGAGTACATTTTTATCATTTTTTCGAACTCATTAAAACTTACGAAAAAATGAAAACCATGAGTACATTTTATCATTTTTTCGAACTCGTTAAAACTTACGAAAAAGTGAAACCTCAGAGTCCTCTTTTAAGCTCTTTTCTGACTCCTAAAACATGAAAAGGTTGCCGAGCGTTTCTTTTACACTCGTTAAAATGGAATTAAAAGACGGTCCCCTTATAGCTCTTTTCTGACCGTAAAAACAGGAAAAGATTGTCGGGTTTTTGTCGTTTCAAACTCGATACGGAAATAAAACGACGTGTCCTTGATCGCTTTTTACTTTTCAGGTCAGAGACACTAATCATGAAAGTACTCCTTGGTCGCAAGATCAAGCGGTTCTCTCAGGTATTATTTTATACTTTTTCGGGCTTGGGAGACACAAATTTACGAAAGAGTTCAACCTGGAGTCTCCTTAAGTTTTTCAGACTCTCTAAAATTGAAAAACGTTGAGTTTCTCCTTTACTGGGCTCGTTAAAACTTCACAGTAAAGGACCTGTTCAATTACAAACAGGAACGAACCACTCCTTCCTAGGGTTCGAATCAAAACTAGGTTGGACTCATCCGAAGGATGAGCTTATAATCAAGCATATGTTATCCTCCTCAAGCTTGTTAAAAATAAAGAGGTACTTGCCAGAAATGGTGGGGGAAAAGAGAGAAGAATGAGGCTATTTGTTATCTTTTGTCTCAGAAGAAACTTTATTACCACTCTTGGACACGACACTTTTCATTCACCTGGGTTGGGAAATCCTTTACCTCACAGTTGATCAAACCACTTTGAAAGTCTTCAGCCGGGTTCCGGGGATTAACTTTGGGTCATTTATCACCAAGCCATCTGTTGTGTCGTTATGTGTTCAAGAGGTCTGCAAGCAAAACTTTCATCTGCAAAATACTTGTCATCCATTTGACCATCCCTGAGTCAGTCCTTACAGCAACATTTCTTCAACTTGAACAAATGATTTCGTGTTGTGGGCTTGCCTGCAACGGGTCGCTTTCTATCGACATCAACACATTATCTAGAGAGATGACTTAGAAATCGTCAGTACCTTGAAGTCTGCATGCATCAATGGCAGGTTTCTCGCCTTTAACGTCAGTTTACATCATTGGCTTTCGATCAAAGGATTCCGTGAAATGTTTGACATCAACTCATTCATTCACATCTCATGGATTGTACTGGGTACTTTGAGAACCATTGACATTACTGGTGGTCTCTCTCACACTTGTAAACAGTTTACATCATCGACTGGTAATCAAGTGGTTTCTACCATGTTCGACATCAACTCATTTATTCGCATGGCTAGAATCATACCAATTCGGGAAGCAGAAATGAAGACCCTGGATCTAGTTTCCACCATCCAGGCTGCGAGGAGTTTTGTATTCATTATCTAAGTAGACTAATCATAAACAGATGGTTGCGCCCATACTGTGTCTACAAAAGTCTATGATTATGATGTACTACAAGATCATTCCTGTATCAGAGTAGTTAGTCTGTTAGTTAAAGTTTTGATCTGAGTATGGGAATGCCTACCTCAGTGATGATATAATCTTATACATGTATTTTGTGTTGAAAATTGCAGGTTCTGACCAGGCTCTCCACGAGATAATCCTTGAAATGATAAAGCGCTTCACCCTTCCTAGATAATACAAAACCATAATCTATTACAGGCTTCGCACTTTAGGGGGCAATCTGTTACACTAAAAAATGTCACCATGACTATTTATAGTTAGTATGGCTCTATCAACAGTCATGCTATCCTCTTAGGCAAGTCTTATGCCTCTGCTCTCCATGTCAAACTCCAAAAAGAAAGAAAGTCTTTATAAATGTATTTATCTCTGGGTACGCAGGTTCTCTCAACCTTACCCGCGGGTACGCACCCAATGTTCACAAAAGCTGCGTCTTTGGACGCTCTGTATGTAAAGGGGCAGGTGCGTCCCCCTGTAAAGGTCAAAATGCGCAAGTTTCATCTTTAAAAAGTTACTTGTGGTCATTTCTAGAGCATTCTAGAAGGTTGTTCGACGTGTATTGAGCGCCTCCAGATGGTTCATGCACCCCTACCAAAGAGGAACTTATCCCATCAATAAGGGAGCTATCCCATCCAAAGAGGGGATTATCCCATTGATGGTGGACCTGATTAAATTCCTCTTGAGCACTATAAATACAGGCATTGGGCCAGAAGGAGGGGAGGTTGGAAGCTGAACATTTCTAAGGGTAGATTCTGCAGGAACTAGGACTCCCATTTAGAAGCTTGTGAGGAGAGATTGCCATCTTTGCTTGTTCTATTTGGAAGTGGGTGAGCTTTTTCAAAGTAAAGGAGAACTCTTGATGGACCCTGGGAGGGACTTGCACAACACCAAGGCTCAGGTTGTATTTGTTCCTTTTGTTTCCTATTAATGCAAATGAGTCCATTCTTCTCAATAACTTGTTATTTATGAGTTGTTTCATGTACTCCTTGGTCTATGTGTTAAATATGTTTTATTCTATGAGATTATCAAGTGCTATTTAATCGTTTGATTGTTAATGGATGCATGTTTCAAAGTGAAGGAGGAGCTCATCCGGATCAGCGGAGCTGGACTGCTACAACAGCGTTGGACTACAGGTAGGATCTAAACACTTGATTTCTTATATAGTAAATGCATATTTAGAGAATGATTGCTCTTGTTTGTATTGTTTGTCACTAGAGAGTCTTAGGCTCCTAGGGAGGTTGGTTGTGTCCGCACTATCGACTCTTTCCGCCTGACACTAGTTGGCTGGTTACTTGGGTATATGTGTTAGGGGGGTGTTACAGAGTGGTATCAGAGCATGGTTCACCCCTTGGACTGGATGGGCAGTGTGTGTTGGTCATGCATGCATGTCAGTTGCATGTGTGTCTCTTACACTTACATTCCATGTGCTTGTTGCATTGCATAATGTTGATCATGGTTGTAGTAAGGTTGTCATGAGGAACTTGATGTTGATTTTTTGGAATGCATCATCATGAGTATATGATTGGTTACATATTGTTATATGTCGCTTACATGTTGTTGTATGTCGCTTGATTACATCCTTGTATGTTAGGTTTCATTCTTGTATGTTTGATTACATGTATCAGTCTTGTAGGTTGGTTACAAGTATTGATCGCTTATGCTCGACTACATGCGTTCATGTGTATGTGTAGTTGATTATGCATTGCTTATGCATGTTGATGGTTGCATGTGGAAATGCGTACAGTGGAGTAATGGTTGTTTTCATGCATGAGGTCATGGTTTGTGAAGTTGATATGGTCATGCATTGGTGATTGGACCTGTTGTGCCCTACAACAACCCCCCATTTCATAACATTTTTATCACAAACAATTTACATATGAAATGGGTCCCTTTTAAAATTTTTAATTGGCATTAATAAACTTGTTCGGATAAGGTATGATAATCAAATGAATTTGTGCATAAAAGCCTTGTTGAACAAATAATAAGCAATTTTTGGTTAAGTCTGAAAAAGCAATTGCAAGGTCGTTTGCCACCTTGGTTCTTCCCGATGCGATATCACTATCGGCCATCGGCGATAGCCAATGCACACACAGAAAAAGCACATGCCTTTTCCCCGATGCGACACGATATCGGTGATCAACTATCGGCGCTACTTCTTATGAAAAATGTTTTAAAGCTTCGACCCGATGCGATATCGCTATCGGCAGTCGGCAGAATCCTACGCATTTTCATAAGACGTTCAGATCTTTTCCCGATGCGATGTAATATCGCTATCGGTAGTCGGTAAATCAATTGATATACATTTAGGGATTATGTTCGCGCGCTAATATGATACAATGTCGCAATCGGCATTCGCTAAGATCTTTCCCAAATGATAATGTCACTCACACTCCCGATGCGATGCGATGACGCTTAATGATGACCTGAGTCCCTAAAAGGTGATTATTTCAAAGCATTAAAGTTATATTTAAATCCGATTTGACAAAAGCACAGATTTCAAAATGCCGTTAAGTAAAGGGATAAGGTAATGCATGCGTATTTAAAGCTTTGCCCCTTCGAATTAACGAGCAATTACGATTAGACCTTTGAAAAAATCTATTGCACGCTTTAAGGGGTCATTCGGTTTAATAACTTAAGTAATGGTCATTTATGGAGCTGCAGGCTGTAAAATCACCATCATTGCATCTGCGGTGCCTTCTCAAATCATTAGATCCGCAGCCACTTTTAGAAATAATCTCACCACGCTTCAAATAATATATCTATCCCGTTATGGATCGTCATTGTTATTTCTTTGTTACGATTTCTCTTGCATTTGTGTAGAATTCAACTGTCGAGAGAAGTCTGAATATGATGGGAAAGAAGTTCAAGAAGGTGGCAGGTTCTACTGCGACACCTGTCTCAGGCCAAGCTGCTATAGTTTCAAAGAAAGGCTTAATCTCAGATACTACATGCACTGGTCTTCCTGGCACTACATGGCAAGGAACATACAATTTGCTAGAAGCAGAACAACCAGAAACGACAGTAACGGAGGCAAGTGTGGATGAACTAAGAAAGTCTGAGGCAACTCTTAAAGATCTGGCTGACTCCTTTCTGCACAGAATAGCAGCCAGAGAACAAGTCTTGCCTTATACTGATGTGGTACGTTGGGCAATTGAAGAAATTACTCTCACTGATAGAACCTTCCATACTAAGGATGGAAGGATTTTCGGTTCCTTCAAGCCTGACGACTTGAGACGGATGTATCATTTGCCCAAACCCGAGCAAGTCTATAACAGAGCCTTTGTGGAGAAGTTCGCCAAAGAGAATGAATCACCATCCGAGCCTCTCCGAGATTGGAGGCAAAATCCAGCAAAACACAAGCAGGATATGTCGGGTAAGTACTCCAATGCTTCTTTGGCTTCACCTTATTGCTATGCTGGAATTATGATGTGTAGATTGTGGGGATTTCATGACTCTGCAAATATCCATGTTGATATGGTTCCCTTAATGGAAGCGGCCGTCAATAGTATAATCATGGATTGGGCCACTATTCTGTCTGATAAGTTGGTCATAGCTATTCGTGAGTTTAGGGCCAAAACCAGAGTCACCGAGAGAAAAATCCCACCCTTCTATTACTCTGCCTACATTATGGATACCCTTTGTTTTAATTCTGAGTTTCCTGTCCTTGGTTGGAGATGGACAACCCATGACCCAACACCTATTCATTTGTATCATCGGAAATTGTGGAAACCCTCCCACAAAGACCATTTGTATCAAATTTGCAATGGTTTTATGGTTCCCGTTCACTATTCTATTTTTGACAGACCTATCCCTAGAATTTCTTATGAAGCTTCTTTTGACCTACCAGCCGTAGCCCATTGGTTCGGCGAAGAACATTTTTCCTATATCAGAGTTTTTGGAAGCAAGGCTAGGCCACATGTTCTCCCCTTGTACATCCCAGATAAATTGTTAGCCCGAGAAATCTCCTATCAGATCATGTCTGAGGGTGTCACACAAACTCTCAAAGAGGAGAAGAAGAGAGGATGGCCATCTTTTCCTTTAAGAATTGGAGTTTATACGCTGCTAAATTATAAGCATGCAGAAAAGGAAGCAGCAAAACTCCAAATGGTATCTCTAGCTTCTATTCCAAATAGACTCTATGACCCAAAAAAGACTGCTTTCATTGCCTTGGAACAGGCTAAGCTGACAAAGGTTGTTCATCAAGAAGACCAGTTTGACGACCTATTCATGAGTGCCGATTCAATAAGCCAAGTCAAACAACTTGCTGCAATGAGATATGAAGATGTGGAATTAATTGAATTTAATAAACTTAGAAAGCAAAGGTTGCAAACTTTGCCTCTAGATTTATTATCCACAACCCCAACATCATCCTCAAGCGAGCCTGATCAGCTGGAAATAAATTCACCTCCCGTTACAATTAGAGAACAGGAGGAAAGGCAAAACAAGCTGCAGGCAGAAAGGCATAGAAGAGAACAGATAGAAAGGCAGCAAAAAGCACAAATTGAACAAGAGCAAAGAAAGCAAAGGGAGTTAGAAGAACAGAGGAAAAGAGAAGAAGAAGAAAAAGCAAAGAAAGAACTGGAAGATAGGCAGAAAAGGGAATTGGAGGAACAACAACGAAGAGCACAAGAGGAGCAACAGTGGGAGGCATTCGAGGAACAGCAGAGGATTGAACAAGAGAAAGAACAGAGTAAGCAAATCTCTGTTGATCCTGAATTGATTAAAGAATGGAACCAATTCGATTCCATTATAAGTGGTAAGGAAGCCTCCAAAGACTCAGACGCCTCAAAGACTCCCGATACTACTTCTTCTCCGGTTCTAGAAGGAACCAGCGGCCCACCCATGGTACAGAATGTTGAGGTAATTACTCAAGACCCATCTGATCAAATTGATCTTCAGGTAGAGGAAATTCCTCCCCTAGACATTTTCTACAACCCTAAGCATAGAGCCATTGTAAGGCGCTCGAGGAAAAGGCGAAGGCTTGATCAACCTTCTGTTTCAACTGAGCAAATAGTCACGGGCAATGTCGTCTGGAAGGGAGAATTAGATCCCTCTGAAGATTTGACAAAGCTGTCGCAATTTGCGGGAGCTTATTCAGCGGCAACCATTGACAAAGCATCCGAAGTGAGTCTTCTTTTGAAGACTAAAGAGCATGAGGTATACACATTGCAAGCAGAAGTGATAGAGGCAAGGAATAAGGCAGCGCAGGTAGAAGAACAATTGCTGGCCCAACAACAAGAGAATCATTTGTTAACCCAGCAAATTGAAAAACTGAGGATAGACCAAAGTGGCATTCAGAAAGCACAAGAATTGTCAGAGGCATTATCCCAGTTGAAGGCATCGAATGAGCTGTTGATGAAATCTAAAGAGGAGCAAATAATTCAGCTGTCAGCACAGCTTGAAGGTATCAAAGGTGCCAAGAGTATTGATGATTTCAGAACAGAGGCAACTCGAATAAACAGCGCATTGATATCTTAGACCAGACTCTTGTGCCAACATCTGGTTGAAGTTGAGATACTTTGTGAAACATCTACAGCAGTATGTGAACAAATCGAGAAAGCCAGGAGTTACTTGGATCAGGCTGAAGACGATATAACAGAGTATATTGAATGGCAAGACACTCCAGAAGGGCAAGCGGCAAATTTGTCCCGAATCTATGTAACATACAAGGACATACTTTTCATGGAATGGAACACACAGGTAATGAAGGCGGAAAGGGCAGCATCCAGATGCAAAATGATTGCCAGAAACATGATCAATCTAGTCAATGATACATTGTACCTGGCAAACATGATTTCACAATGCACACCTGGAAACATAACAACCGCAAACATGCTGGAGCACAGGAATTATCCTGAGCTGGAGACACAAGGGCGGTTAATTGCTGGAGTGAATACCTTGACCGCCGACGCATACTGGCTTTTCCTGATTAAACCACATTCTCAAAGGTCGGCTCTTAACTGCCTAACAGATGCTCTCCGATACCTGATTGCCGATATCCAAGATGCCACATACGATGCACAGCTGACTTCACGCCTCAATACTCCACCAAAAGTAGAGCCAATGCTGGCGATATGTCAGCGAAGGAGTAAAGGCAAAGAGACCTCTGACTGAAGCATCGCCGTCGACTGCCGAATCACCAAAATGCAAAATGATATTTGTTAATGCCGATTTGTTAGTTTTCAGTTTTAGATATTTAGATATTTAGATTAGCATAGTATTTATAGACCCTTTCATTGTTTTGGAAAGGGTCGTAAAATTTTGTAAAAGACTTAAAGGCTGAAGTTTGCACTATTGTGCTTCAGTCTATATTCTTTTTTGAAACTCGACCACTGGTTCTTAATTTTACTTGGAAGGCTGTTTTAAGTAAATTGTGCACTATTGTCGTTTGCTTGGAATGCTTTCTGGTTGGAAGGAAGGACCGCGACATAGCGATTAATATATTGGATTGATCAAACAGCTTGCATGGTACTATTATCTGTATCTGTTCTCTTTTCTATTATATGAATTGTTGTGTTATTATTTTGCTATTATTGATTACATGTATGCGATATAACAGCAAGTCTGCATTTCATATCACTATTGAATGTTTTGTGATTTGTTATCTCTTTTACTCATGCGTGTAACAATGATATAAATGACTGAGTGCAGTAATTCGCTATTATCGCTCTGCATAACTATTTATGCAGAGCAATCTCAAATGATTTAAACATTTATGCTTACTGTTAGTGACATCTATATGCCTACCATTAAGCATAGATTATCAAACGCTGCATTCTCTGAATCGATAAATCCCGGGATTAGCTTATAGTTATTATATTTCTTTTATAGTTTAGTTATTTGTTTATTATCACTTCATATCGTAAATCATTCATCCATCCCGTTTACTTATAATCTTTGGGAAACTGGTCCCATTATCCCCAGTCGGAGCCACTATTCCAAACGGAAAAGGAGCTGCACTAAGTTCCGGACCGGGTGGTTTCCCCGATGTTGTTGCAACGAATTTCGGGGCATCAACATTTTTGGCGCTAGAAGGAGGGCCATCGACTGTGAATGGCAAGTAGGTCCAAGTCTGCAAACCATTCTAAGAGTAATTCCCCCTCCAAACCCTCTTCCCCTTCTCAATCACATGCTGGTTCTCCAGCACACGATCGAGAAAAAGAAGAATCAACCACCACTGCTCACACCCATCATATTTCAGAACATTTAAGTCTTGAATCCCCTGAAGTTCAGTCTCTTATCCATAAACTTCAGAGCTTCTCGATTTCGCCTCAGAAATCTGAAGTATCACAAAGCAGTGTGACTTCGCAGTTAAACTTATCCCATCCACTCACCAGACTTCAAAGTGAAAAACTCGGTATTGAACCTACTGAGTTTCCTTTACCAAAAAGGAAAAAGGCTAAGAAGATTAGTGAAGTATCTGATAGTGAAGATCTTTCTTCCATATCCTCCATCTCCACTCCTCCTCTGCGAAGTCAACCATCCACTCCTTCGTTACACACTGTTGTTTGTCAGGGAATAAGTACTACAGCATCTCAAACTACTCACTCTTCAACAACTTCTTCTCCTCAGTCATCTGGAATCTCAACAGTAGTAACAACTATTATCGCCAGCATAATGGCAGATCCATGGACCACGCCAGGCGCAGTCAATATGCCTGGACCATTACATGATCTACCTGATGCTCCCGAAAAATGGTTGCCTAAATTCAATCCAGATAACGGAACACAAGCTGAAGAACATATTAACAATTTCATGTTAGCAGTTAATTTAAAAGGAGTGACAGAACAAGATGTTGTTGTAAGGCTTTTCCCTTATACTCTGCAAGGATCGGCAGGATCCTGGTACTTCTCTTTACCTTCTGGTTCTATTACCAGCTGGACCACATGCCAAGAGCAGTTCCTTACCAAATATGGAGATGACAGGTCTCTGGCGACTTTAATAAATGACCTCTCCAATTTGAGAATAGAACATAGGGAACCAATAAAGGAGTTTAATGCTCGATTCAACAAACTCCTAAATAAAATCCCCACCGCTTCGAAGCCAAGTGAACAAATCAGGAGCGAATGGTATATTACTGCCCTCCCTTCCAACATAGCCATTTTTGTTGACAGGGCTGGCAAACCTACCTTAGCTGAGAATATGAAGGAAGCACTTGCCGTTGAAAAGCATATTAATGCTTTAGAGAAGAAAGCAACCTTAGAGGATAGAAAATCCAAAAAAGTTTCATTTAAAGAAGATTCTAAGAAAAAGACCCCAAAAGACCCATACGACATGGAAGGTTTACAAAAGGTCCTCAAAACATTGTCTAATGAAATGGTTGAGATTAAAAAACAGGTGGCTGAAACTTCAAACAAAAGACCATTTAGAACTTTCAAGAAAACTGAAACAAAGCCACCCAATGTTATATCTAATGCAGACTCTGAACAGGAAGAAGAAGAAGAGGAATCAACCTCACAAACGGATGAAGAAGAAGAAGTAGTTGAATGCCATGGCATGTGGGATTTTATACTCCCAAACTCTGACACTGAGAATCAAGAAGAAGCATTTCCTGTTACTACAAGGAGTAAAATCGCTTCTGAACCTACTCAAACAACTACAAAAAAGAGGAGTGCAGGTGCTGCCACACCAAAAGAAAAAGTTCTTCCAAAAAAGTCTCCGGTAGCAGCCCCTCAAAACAAGTCTCCAATTTCTAATTCTCCTTCGACATCTAAGACATTAGTGGTATCTGACTCCATGGAGTATAATATTGTTGATGATATGAAAAAGACTAAGGCAAACATAACTATGTTTGAACTAAGTAAGTTAAAACACCAGCAGAAATTACTCCTAAGAGAATTTAACGCTGTCCCCTCTTCTCCTCTTCCCAGTTCAAAAGCTGCTAATGATTCAGGACAACCCCCTCCAGATATGGTCGAAGCTACCGATTCGGTTCTGATCGGAGACAGATCCAATTCTCATACCCCACCTTTCTTGCTCACCTATGAAATCTATAATCGAAATCTGCATAACTGTTTAATTGATTCAGGGGCTTCATCTAATATTATGCCAGCTTCAGTTTGTTCTAAACTGAACATAGAACCCCAGAAGTCCGCCATTCACATTGTACAGTTAGACAGAACCAAAGTACAGGTTATAGGAGAAATTAATTCCGTGACTATCAGGTTGTCTGCTGATCCCAGGATAGTACAGAGAATAGATATTTTGATAGCTGACATACCTGAATTCTACGGCTTAATTTTGAGCAGGGATTGGTCTGAGAAACTGCATGGATACATTTCCACGGATTGGTCACATATGTGGCTCCCCTACAAGGGTAAGCCAAATCAAATAAGGATCGACCGTGAGAAACACATGACTCATACAGTAACCGATTTCGAACAAGAAAACCAGCCTGTGGCCTTCAACAACAACATTTTGGGAAATTATTCCTCAGAATCATTCTTTGGCAACTTTGTTGCCCAATCTTCCCCTTTTTCAGTTAACCATTGTACATCTCAAGTAGAAAATTTTTCACAATCCAATTTATCCAAATGCTTCAATGCAAATCAAAAGGATGTAAATATTTTTGTTAATTCTCCTTTATTTTGGTCTTTGTATTTTGATGGCTCTAAGTCCAGCGAGGGCTCAGGAGCAGGTTGCATTTTGGTTAGTCCGCAAGGCGAAAAGACAATGCTTTCCTGTAGATTAGAATTTGAATGCACCAATAACACGGCCGAATACGAAGCACTAGTGCAAGGATTATATAAGGCAATTGACCTTAAAGTCCAATATATAAAAGTATTCGGCGATGGTGAGATCATTGTTAAACAGGTAAGGAATACAATTCATTGCCTTTCAAGCCACCTTAAGCATTATCAAACGCTAGTGCAAGATCTTACTTCGCATTTCTCAGCATTCAACATTTCTTCAATTCCAAGATCGCAAAATTCAGCAGCCAATTTACTAGCCAACGTAGCTTCCAAACTCCTCCCTTCCGAAGACTATAGTCTTGATATTTTCTATAGAATTAATTTTTAGACCTTCAGTTCCCGATAACATCACTAACTGGAGGGTTTTCAACCATGACGAAGACATCTTGCAATTCTTAACCTCTGAAAAATCCTATGACAATCAAATCATTGAAGAGGATGAGCATGATTCTCAAATGAAAGAAACATCTCAAGATAACGCGATTCCTAAGCCTGTAGTAAAGCTTGAAGATCTTTATGACATTAAAGATAGGTTCAAACCTGTAATTAATGCAAAACTCCAAAGCTCTACTCTTAGGTTTGAATTGATTAATTTGGGAACAGCTCAAACTCCTCAAAATATAAACTTAGGATTAGGACTTTCTATAGAAGAAAAGGAAGCATTCATCAAACTCTTAAGAAAAAACAAACAAGTTTTTGCTTGGAAGTATGACGACCTCAAGACATATGATACATCTATCATACAACACACTATTCCTATGCTTCCCAATCAAAAACCGATCCAGCAGAAGTTAAGAAAAATACATCCAAATTTGGAGAGCCAGATAAAGTCGGAACTTAATAAGCTCTTAAAAGCTAAGATTATCTTCCCTGTCCGACACTCAAACTGGGTCTCCAATATGGTACCAGTTAGGAAGAAAAACGGCGACATCCGAATCTGTATTGATTTCAGAAACTTGAATAAGGCAAGCTTGAAAGATAATTTCCCTCTGCCTACCATGGAGCAAATCCTCCAATCGGTAGCAGGATCTGAATTGATGTCTTTTCTTGATGGTTTCTCAGGATATAATCAAGTGTTGGTTCATCCTGATGACCAATTAAAAACTACATTCAGAACAAAATGGGGGACTTACGCATATCAAAAGATGCCTTTTGGACTCATAAATGCAGGAGCAACATTTCAAAGAGCTATGGATACAGCCTTTAGAGGGTTAATTAACCGGACAGTAGTCGTCTACCTCGATGATATTACTGTGTATTCTAAAAAGAGATATAATCACTTGCATGATTTAAATCAGATTTTTCAACGATGCAAAACATATGGTATCTCTCTTAACCCGAAAAAGTCTTTCTTCGCTCTTAACCAAGGTAAGCTCTTAGGGTTTATTGTATCTAAAGATGGCATTTATGTAGATCCTGATCGAATTAAGGAGATTTCTGAGATTCCTTTTCCACATAACAAAAAATCGATGCAGTCGTTTTTAGGACAAATTAATTTCGTTAAACGATTTGTTCCAGATTTTTCACAGATTGTACTACCACTGCAAACGATGATTAAAAAGAGTTCAACCTTCAGATGGGGATTAGAAGAAAAGCAAGCTTTTAATGACATTAAGCAATCCATAATCAATGTCCCAGCTCTGAATACTCCAGATCTTTCTAATCATTTTACATTATATACTATTGCATCTGACTTATCTTACGCAGCAGTACTCACCCAGTTGAATGATGACAATTTGGAAGCGCCCATCTCGTTCTTTAGTTCAAACTTTCAAGGCGCCGAATTGAATTATTCCGAAATTGAGAAACAAGCTTTTGCTGTCTTTAAAGCAGTCAAACATTATCGACCCTTTCTTCTAAAAACCCATACTAAAGTAATAGTTCCTTTCTCAGCAGTTAGGCAACTATTAATCCAAAAGGAATTGGGAGAAAAGAGGGCAAATTGGGTCGCAGCTCTCCAAGAATATGATCTAGAAATAAAGCCAGCAAAGTTTGTTAAAGGTCAAGGTTTTTGCAGGATATTAGCAGGAGCATCAAACATTCCGGAATCAAGTGATACAGAGCAAACCCAAGAAGTTAATCAGCTAAGTATACCCGATTCCGAATCTCAATATTCAGATCTGATCTTTTATTTAAAGAATGGTTATGCACCTACCAATTTGTCCTACAAGAACAAAAGAGCCATTAGATTGAAAGCTAAGAGTTTTTCCCTTATTGATGATGTGCTCTTCAGAAGAAACTATGATTCTGTCCTATTAAGATGCCTTGAGAAACCTGAGGCTCAAAAGGTTTTGCAGGAGCTACACGACGGACCAGCAGGAGGACATTTTGGAGCTGATACAACAGCTCATAAAGTTATTCATGCTGGATACTATTGGCCTACTTTGTTTAAGGACGCTCACGAATATGTAAGGAAATGCATCAAATGCCAAACTGCCAGTGGAAGACAACAAAAACTAGCTTTCCCTTTGCAACCAATCAACATTGAACAACCTTTTGAACAATGGGGATTGGACATCATTGGAGAAATAAATCCTTCTTCTTCCAAGCAACACAAATATATCCTTACAGCAACTGATTACTTTACAAAGTGGGTAGAAGCAGTTCCGTTAAAAACAACAAACTCTGAGGCGATCATTGAATTTATAGATCAGTTCATCATTACCAGGTTTGGTGTTCCAAACGCTCTTGTCTTTGATAATGCTTCTTATTTCTCAGGCAATGCGATGATTGATTTCGCTATCAAAAGAGGGTTTAAATTAAAGTATTCTGCTAACTACTACCCTCAGGGCAATGGCCTAGCAGAATCAACTAATAAAAACCTAATCAAAATCATTAAGCGAACAATTGAAGAGAATCATAAGAATTGGCATAAATCCTTGGTATTTGCATTATGGGCTGATAGGATAACACAGAAGGCTTCCATAGGGACCTCTCCGTTTAATCTTGTCTACGGAAAAGAAGCAATCGTACCAACCAATCTTCTTCTTCCATCTCTAGCCCTAGTGCAATTTATTGACGAAACTCCTTCTTCCTCTATACAGTTTAGATATGATCAAATTCTCAAACTTGAAGAAGAAAGGGAAAAAGCCAAGGTTACACATGCAAAACATCAACAAGTCATTAAAGCAGCTTTTGATCTAGCCTCATCTAGCCCTAGACAATTCCAAGTCGGAGATCTAGTCCTGAAATGGGACAAAGCCCATGAATACAAAGGTAAACATTCCAAATTTCAAAAACTGTGGCTCGGACCATTTCAGATCTGTGAAAAAGTAGGCCATTCCACTTTCATACTGCAAAATCTATCAGGGGTGAGGGATTCTCTCCCTGTCAATGGTCTAATCTTGAAGAAATTCTTTAATTGAGGAGGTAACCCCTTCTCTTTGTAGTTTGATAGTTTTTATATAGTTTGTAGGATTTGTAGAAATAAGGATGTGGGACATTTCCCATTGACCTTTCAAGGTAATTAAAAGCTGTCTCGCCATGACAATATTAGTATTTACTTTTGGATAATAGCGTCTTAAACCAAGAAAGATCATTTCTGGGAAATTAGATATCTTTTTATTCTGAACATCACAGTCTAACCTTTGTAAACTTCACTCTGAACGAAGTTCTATGAGTCATCTTGGGTGTTCGAAATTAGTCTCCAAAGGTTATCCATATGAAAATAGGAGCTAATTCATCTTCAGCATCTTTAACTCTTAAACCTGTCATCCATTTACTCTTAAGAAGATAGTTGTTCATCCCATTCACCAAAAGTTTATGATTACTCAGAGTGTAATTCTAAAATATAAAAGATTAAAGATAAGAGGTCTTATTACAAGCCTGCTTACCATGTTCATAGGAAAATAATTTAACTGACATTACCAAAACTGCATATCAAACAGGGTAATGGCTTGAAATTTCAAGACAAGGGGTCTCATCACGAGCCAGCTTGTTCAGTTTAATTACTACCCGTGAATGGCATTGTCATTTATCTGGCCACCAAACCAGGACAATGGCTTTTATCTTAAGCAAAGAAGAAAGTGAAATTCAAAAAATACGAAAATATCTTTTGAATTCATTCTGTTTAGTCACACTCTTAGGTGAATGGAACAATGGACAACAACATGGTTAAAAGGTAACCCTGCCGAGACTATGAACGTTTGCTGGCAGCAGAGGCTCTACCTGTGACAGAGGAGTTTATTTTAAAAAGCTGATATGGAAAAGTTTTCTATTTTACCTTTATGAACCAATAAGGACTTCTTTTAAAACTCAAAGTGCATTTATAAAAAGAGGAAGTCAAATGAAGAAACCTGTTTTATTCAGAATCAATAGACATCTAGTTATATTAGAAATTTCCTTTCCTTTATAAAGATTCTATTTGAAAAGGCGTAAGTATATTTATTAGTCCAGAGATAACTGGTTCTGCCAGCGAATCGCCAATTGTTGTGCCCTACAACAACCCCCCATTTCATAACATTTTTATCACAAACAATTTACATATGAAATGGGTCCCTTTTAAAAATTTTAATTGGCATTAATAAACTTGTTCGGATAAGGTATGATAATCAAATGAATTTGTGCATAAAAGCCTTGTTGAACAAATAATAAGCAATTTTTGGTTAAGTCCGAAAAAGCAATCGCAAGGTCGTTTGCCACCTTGGTTCTTCCCGATGCGATATCGCTATCGGCCATCGGCGATAGCCAATGCACACACAGAAAAAGCACATGCCTTTTCCCCGATGCGACACGATATCGGTGATCAACTATCGGCGCTACTTCTTATGAAAAATGTTTTAAAGCTTCGACCCGATGCGATATCGCTATCGGTAGTCAGCAGAATCCTACGCATTTTCATAAGACGTTCAGATCTTTTCCCGATGCGATGTAATATCGCTATCGGTAGTCGGTAAATCAATTGATATACATTTAGGGATTATGTTCGCGCGCTAATATGATACAATGTCGCAATCGGCATTCGCTAAGATCTTTCCCAAATGATAATGTCACTCACACTCCCGATGCGATGCGATGACGCTTAATGATGACCTGAGTCCCTAAAAGGTGATTATTTCAAAGCATTAAAGTTATATTTAAATCCAATTTGACAAAAGCACAGATTTCAAAATGCCGTTAAGTAAAGGGATAAGGTAATGCATGCGTATTTAAAGCTTTGCCCCTTCGAATTAACGAGCAATTACGATTAGACCTTTGAAAAAATCTATTGCACGCTTTAAGGGGTCATTCGGTTTAATAACTTAAGTAATGGTCATTTATGGAGCTGCAGGCTGTAAAATCACCATCATTGCATCTGCGGTGCCTTCTCAAATCATTAGATCCGCAGCCACTTTTAGAAATAATCTCACCACGCTTCAAATAATATATCTATCCCATTATGGATCGTCATTGTTATTTCTTTGTTACGATTTCTCTTGCATTTGTGTAGAATTCAACTGTCGAGAGAAGTCTGAATATGATGGGAAAGAAGTTCAAGAAGGTGGCAGGTTCTACTGCGACACATGTCTCAGGCCAAGCTGCTATAGTTTCAAAGAAAGGCTTAATCTCAGATACTACATGCACTGGTCTTCCTGGCACTACATGGCAAGGAACATACAATTTGCTAGAAGCAGAACAACCAGAAACGACAGTAACGGAGGCAAGTGTGGATGAACTAAGAAAGTCTGAGGCAACTCTTAAAGATCTGGCTGACTCCTTTCTGCACAGAATAGCAGCCAGAGAACAAGTCTTGCCTTATACTGATGTGGTACGTTGGGCAATTGAAGAAATTACTCTCACTGATAGAACCTTCCATACTAAGGATGGAAGGATTTTCGGTTCCTTCAAGCCTGACGACTTGAGACGGATGTATCATTTGCCCAAACCCGAGCAAGTCTATAACAGAGCCTTTGTGGAGAAGTTCGCCAAAGAGAATGAATCACCATCCGAACCTCTCCGAGATTGGAGGCAAAATCCAGCAAAACACAAGCAGGATATGTCGGGTAAGTACTCCAATGCTTCTTTGGCTTCACCTTATTGCTATGCTGGAATTATGATGTGTAGATTGTGGGGATTTCATGACTCTGCAAATATCCATGTTGATATGGTTCCCTTAATGGAAGCGGCCGTTAATAGTATAATCATGGATTGGGCCACTATTCTGTCTGATAAGTTGGTCATAGCTATTCGTGAGTTTAGGGCCAAAAACAGAGTCACCGAGAGAAAAATCCCACCCTTCTCTTACTCTGCCTACATTATGGATACCCTTTGTTTTAATTCTGAGTTTCATGTCCTTGGTTGGAGATGGACAACCCATGACCCAACACCTATTCATTTGTATCATCGGAAATTGTGGAAACCCTCCCACAAAGACCATTTGTATCAAATTTGCAATGGTTTTATGGTTCCCGTTCACTATTCTATTTTTGACAGACCTATCCCTAGAATTTCTTATGAAGCTTCTTTTGACCTACCAGCCGTAGCCCATTGGTTCGGCGAAGAACATTTTTCCTATATCAGAGTTTTTGGAAGCAAGGCTAGGCCACATGTTCTCCCCTTGTACATCCCAGATAAATTGTTAGCCCGAGAAATCTCCTATCAGATCATGTCTGAGGGTGTCACACAAACTCTCAAAGAGGAGAAGAAGAGAGGATGGCCATCTTTTCCTTTAAGAATTGGAGTTTATACGCTGCTAAATTATAAGCATGCAGAAAAGGAAGCAACAAAACTCCAAATGGTATCTCTAGCTTCTATTCCAAATAGACTCTATGACCCAAAAAAGACTGCTTTCATTGCCTTGGAACAGGCTAAGCTGACAAAGGTTGTTCATCAAGAAGACCAGTTTGACGACCTGTTCATGAGTGCCGATTCAATAAGCCAAGTCAAACAACTTGCTGCAATGAGATATGAAGATGTGGAATTAACTGAATTTAATAAACTTAGAAAGCAAAGGTTGCAAACTTTGCCTCTAGATTTATTATCCACAACCCCAACATCATCCTCAAGCGAGCCTGATCAGCTGGAAATAAATTCACCTCCCGTTACAATTAGAGAACAGGAGGAAAGGCAAAACAAGCTGCAGGCAGAAAGGCATAGAAGAGAACAGATAGAAAGGCAGCAAAAAGCACAAATTGAACAAGAGCAAAGAAAGCAAAGGGAGTTAGAAGAACAGAGGAAAAGAGAAGAAGAAGAAAAAGCAAAGAAAGAACTGGAAGATAGGCAGAAAAGGGAATTGGAGGAACAGCAACGAAGAGCACAAGAGGAGCAACAGCGGGAGGCATTCGAGGAACAGCAGAGGATTGAACAAGAGAAAGAACAGAGTAAGCAAATCTCTGTTGATCCTGAATTGATTAAAGAATGGAACCAATTCGATTCCATTATAAGTGGTAAGGAAGCCTCCAAAGACTCAGACGCCTCAAAGACTCCCGATACTACTTCTTCTCCGGTTCTAGAAGGAACCAGCGGCCCACCCATGGTACAGAATGTTGAGGTAATTACTCAAGACCCATCTGATCAAATTGATCTTCAGGTAGAGGAAATTCCTCCCCTAGACATTTTCTACAGCCCTAAGCATAGAGTCATTGTAAGGCGCTCGAGGAAAAGGCGAAGGCTTGATCAACCTTCTGTTTCAACTGAGCAAACAGTCACGGGCAATGTCGTCTGGAAGGGAGAATTAGATCCCTCTGAAGATTTGACAAAGCTGTCGCAATTTGCGGGAGCTTATTCAGCGGCAACCATTGACAAAGCATTCGAAGTGAGTCTTCTTTTGAAGACTAAAGAGCATGAGGTATACACATTGCAAGCAGAAGTGATAGAGGCAAGGAATAAGGCAGCGCAAGTAGAAGAACAATTGCTGGCCCAACAACAAGAGAATCATTTGTTAACCCAGCAAATTGAAAAACTGAGGATAGACCAAAGTGGCATTCAGAAAGCACAAGAATTGTCAGAGGCATTATCCCAGTTGAAGGCATCGAATGAGCTGTTGATGAAATCTAAAGAGGAGCAAATAATTCAGCTGTCAGCACAGCTTGAAGGTATCAAAGGTGCCAAGAGTATTGATGATTTCAGAACAGAGGCAACTCGAATAAACAGCGCATTGATATCTCAGACCAGACTCTTGTGCCAACAACTGGTTGAAGCTGAGATACTTTGTGAAACATCTACAGCAGTATGTGAACAAATCGAGAAAGCCAGGAGTAACTTGGATCAGGCTGAAGACGATATAACAGAGTATATTGAATGGCAAGACACTCCAGAAGGGCAAGCGGCAAATTTGTCCCGAATCTGTGTAACATACAAGGACATACTTTTCATGGAATGGAACACACAGGTAATGAAGGCGGAAAGGGCAGCATCCAGATGCAAAATGATTGCCAGAAACATGATCAATCTAGTCAATGATACATTGTACCTGGCAAACATGATTTCACAATGCACACCTGGAAACATAACAACCGCAAACATGCTGGAGCACAGGAATTATCCTGAGCTGGAGACACAAGGGCGGTTAATCGCTGGAGTGAATACCTTGACCGCCGACGCATACTGGCTTTTCCTGATTAAACCACATTCTCAAAGGTCGGCTTTTAACTGCCTAACAGATGCTCTCCGATACCTGATTGCCGATATCCAAGATGCCACATACGATGCACAGTTGACTTCACGCCTCAATACTCCACCAGAAGTAGAGCCAATGCTGGCGATATGTCAGCGAAGGAGTAAAGGTAAAGAGACCTCTGACTGAAGCATCGCCGCCGACTGCCGAATCACCAAAATGCAAAATGATATTTGTTAATGCCGATTTGTTAGTTTTCAGTTTTAGATATTTAGATATTTAGATTAGCATAGTATTTATAGACCCTTTCATTGTTTTGGAAAGGGTCGTAAAATTTTGTAAAAGACTTAAAGGCTGAAGTTTGCACTATTGTGCTTCAGTCTATATTCTTTTTTGAAACTCGACCACTGGTTCTTAATTTTACTTGGAAGGCTGTTTTAAGTAAATTGTGCACTATTAACGAATTTAGACTTCTGTGATCCATAACATTGTTTAGATATCTTCGGCAAAATCACATAAACAATCTTTTGTCGACGCGTTTCGAACCAACCAGTGTGGTTCATCGTCAGGACAAGTTGAAGCACCAATCTGGATTATGCTTGATTAAATAGAGTGTGCAGAGACTCCAACAGCTATAATGCTAACGGCTAAATTTTGACCCAATGATCCTGGTCAACCACAAAATTCGATAATTAATATTTTTAAAAATAGCTTAATTAGATATATTAATATCTCAAATCTTAAGGGAATCCAAATATTATTATTTAAATTATAATGGTCATTATATCTCATAACATATAATAAATAATCTATATTTAATATTATTTAAATTAATAAATCATTATTATTTTATAATTTAATTCTTTAAAATGTTTCTTATTAAATATAAAGGTTCATTAAAATAAAAATAATATATGTTTATTAAAAAATCTTAATAATTTATAATTTCAAACATCATTATTCCTAGAATTAAGATATATTAGGTAAAGCCCACTAGAATAACTAATATAGTTGGTACATCATAATTTAAAATAATGTTTCAATACTTTTTAATAGGAAAATTAAAGGTAAATAAGCCCTTAGGTAAATATATTATTACCTATAGGGTTGATAAAGCCCAAGATTTTTTACTAATAGTATAGCTAATTTTATCTTTTAAACCTAATGGTCAAATATCTATTAATAAACATTATCTAATCAGTATTCAATTATTTCAAAAAATATTAAAGTTCATTATGTTATTAATATATTATTATTTTAATTATAATGTTCGTTATATCTCATAATAAATAATAAATAATCTCTATTCGATATTATTCCAATACTATTTAGATACAAGGAATGATAATAAATTACTATTATTTTATAATTTAGTTACACTAGGAACTTGTGTAATAATCATTCAATGGTCCAATGGTAAGCTAGATCCCTCACTATTTAGTTCTTTAAAATATATCCTATTCCTTATTAAATATAAAGGTTCATTAAATTAATAAGTTATGTAAAATAATATATGTTTATAACAAATCTATATCTACTTAATAATTTATAATTTCAAACAAAACATTATTATTCTTAGAATTAAGATATACTAGGTAAAGTCCGATATTGATGGTCCAATATTTATTTATGTCATTAGGAAATATATTATTCTTTATAAGGTCTAAAAAGGGGTTTTTTTAGACAATAGTTAAAGGGAAGACACAATTCTAAGGCTATACTAGAAATAATAATAAATGTATAAATAATGAAATTATGGGAGAAATCAAATCAATGAAAACGGGTTAAGGATAATACATTAATTCACCCGAAACTAATTTCTAACTAATAAAAGACTAGAACGCTCCATAATAATGGACAAATTAGCCAAAAGAAAAATTGAAGGAAGGGGGAGACAGAAACCCTAAGACAAAGAAAAAAGGCTAGGAAGATAAGGCTGGGACCCAACAACTACTAATCTTCCAGCCATCATCCCTATTAAGATTGTTCGGCCTTTTCTCGATCTCCAGGGCCTCTCTAAATTTGCGATGGTGAAAATGCGCAACTTTGGCAATGACTTGAGCCTCCTCTATACATACATGATGCATAGTTTTCCCTGCATGCTCAGCCAGGGCAGAGGACTTGGTCCTACCATGTCTTAAGTCAGCCGAATGCTCGCTAATCCGCTGATTGATAGAGCGACCAGTCTCACCAATATAAGGGGTCCCACAGGAACAGGGAATGACATAGACCCCCTTCATGTCCTTAGGGTCAATCGGGTCTTTTACAGACCTGAGGGAGCCACGGATAGTCTTGAGAGGTCTAAAAGTTGTGGTAACACCATACTTCTTCAGAATCCTCGCAATCCTGTCCGTGGTTCCTTGGATGTAAGGGATGTTCACACCCATGATACGATCATTAGGAACCTTACGGATAGAAGGCTCCTTCTTGGCCCTGAGGAAGGCTTTTTGACCGAGGTGCCTATTGTGGTTGACCAGGATCATTGGGTCAAAATTTAGCCGTTAGCATTATAGCTGTTGGAGTCTCTGCACACTCTATTTAATCAAGCATAATCCAAATTGGTGCTTCAACTTGTCCTGACGATGAACCACACTGGTTGGTTCGAAACGCGTCGACAAAAGATTGTTTATGTGATTTTGCCGAAGATATCTAAACAAATTGTGCACTATTGTCGTTTGCTTGGAATGCTTTCTGGTTGGAAGGAAGGACCGCGACATAGCGATTAATATATTGGATTGATCAAACAGCTTGCATGGTACTATTATCTGTATCTGTTCTCTTTTCTATTATATGAATTGCTGTGTTATTATTTTGCTATTATTGATTACATGTATGCGATATAACAGCAAGTCTGCATTTCATATCACTATTGAATGTTTTGTGATTTGTTATCTCTTTTACTCATGCGTGTAACAATGATATAAATGACTGAGTGCAGTAATTCGCTATTATCGCTCTGCATAACTATTTATGCAGAGCAATCTCAAATGATTTAAACATTTATGCTTACTGTTAGTGACATCTATATGCCTACCATTAAGCATAGATTATCAAACGCTGCATTCTCTGAATCGATAAATCCCGGGATTAGCTTATAGTTATTATATTTCTTTTATAGTTTAGTTATTTGTTTATTATCACTTCATATCGTAAATCATTCATCCATCCCGTTTACTTATAATCTTTGGGAAACTGGTCCCATTATCCCCAGTCGGAGCCACTATTCCAAACGGAAAAGGAGCTGCACTAAGTTCCGGACCGGGTGGTTTCCCCGATGTTGTTGCAACGAATTTCGGGGCATCAACAGGACCCTAGCTAGAAGGATGTGTGTATGGTTTTGTTTTCATGTGTTATATGTCTATATGCAATCATTTTGCATGTATAGTCTTGGTTATAGTTATGCATGAATAGTAGGTCAAACATGCCTTGTGAAGTCATGGTATTCAATTTAGGTCATCATGGTGCTATTGGTATGTTATGATGCTAATGTGTTGAATGAGGTAAAGCAGGAGATGCAAATCATCAAAGTGAAGTTGCAGCATTGGACCTCGAGGCAAGAGCATGTCGTCATACAGGTTTGTATGTTGGGCATGCAAGTATGTAGGTTAAGGATTGTTATATGCATTAGGGTTATATACATTAGGTTTATGTACATGTCTTTTGATGTTATGGTTACATACATGATAGATGATAGTTGATTAGCATAGTCATATGCACATGAGTCGGATAGTCAAGAATGATGGTAACATGTGGTTGTATGCATTGCTATTGTTGTTTTATGTTAGATAACTTGATGATTAGATTATATATTGTTGATGAGAATGATATATAATTTATTGTTGTTATATGCTATTAACTTGATGATTAGGGTTATTTCACTAAGATCTTGATGTTGTAAATTGGATTGGTCATATCCATGATGGTTATGTTCATTACATTGAAGATCTTGATGTTATATGCATTGTGTTAACCTGGTTTGACATATGCAGATGGTTATGGTTGCGATATTCATGTATGAGCCAAAATATTTGTGATGTGGTGTCTTACTAATCTAGATTGATCGTACATATCTGATTGTTATGCATGAATGACAAATGCTTATGAGTTTATGATGTGAACATGTTAGATAGTGACTATTATGGATATCATGATCTTATTTATGTTTGAGTTGATACGTTGTGAAGTTATATCATGTTAACTTGATTGATCATGCAGACAAGATAGTCTCCCCTGAAATACACTAAGGTATGAGTTTTTTTATGCAGTATATTGGGTGCTTCATTGTTGATTATGTCGTCTAGTTGATTTATCTCACATGGTGCATTCATATCTTGCTTGAATGTTTGATTAATTGCATGACATGGGTATGAGTCTATATGGTTGCGTGAAGAAATGATCTTGTTTTAAGATGATTTTACTAATACATATGTGTTGAGACAGTTGATATGTACTTGCGTGTAAGTAGGTGATAGTTGTAGCATTATGTCTAATGACTATGAGTTGACTATGGATTATGACATGATTGTTAGTCCTGCTAAATGTTGATTTCAAATTGATAGATATGATTGTCTTGATATTTGGAACATGTGGTTGACATGTGTGAGCAGTTGCAGGAAGCATGTTGGTATTATCCTGACAAGGTAATAGTTGATGTGTTTATATCACTAACAGTCGAGTGATGTGACAATGCATAGTAACACTCAATTGCAACAAGGAAAAGGTCAAAGAAAGGAATTGGGCAAGAATTCCTTTGGCTATGTTTGGAAACCCTAATTCCAAACGAATGAGTGCTTTGCCTACAGGAAGTCTTCTTAACCTTAATCTTGTCGAACATTATGTGGATACATGCTATATTCATGAACATGTACTTGACAGGTATATTAGCTAGTCTTTAGTTACAAGTGGATCTGTCAAAGGATTGGAGTCCCTTGAGAGATGGTGTGGATGTGTTCAGTTGCAAGCAACATGCTTGACACAACAAGATGAGGTAAATGGTGTATTGTTATGTTTATTTATGCACTAACAATTATGTGTTAATGATAGCATGATGCAGGGAGTTGCATGGCAAGAGAGGTTGCCATGAAATCTCGAAGAAGGCTCAGGTCGAGCTTTCCTTGGGAACCATGGGGATTGAGTCATGGTGTCTGTTGTTAGTCTTGTGCTTTTGGTCTTTTGTGATTGTTGCACTTGATTTGTGATTTTGCACGTGTCTAGTGCATAACTATGCCACTTTATTGTGGTGTCCAGTTGTTGTTGGTTGTCATGGTTTTCTTATTGGTTGTTTCTTGGTATTGCCTTTTAAGTTTTGAGTCTTGGGAATGGTTTGGGAAAGAGGAAAGTTAATGGAGCTCGGGGAGAGTTGTGTGGTACCTAACAGGTAATGTAAGACTTAGATGAAGCTTGTGCATAAGTAGGTGCACTAGAAGGTAAGACTATGAAAATTGGTTGGACTGGTTGTTCCATGGACGGTGGCAGTACAGACATGTGAAAGGTAACTAGAAAAGGTAAAGTAAATGGATCTAAGGTGTCAGATGCCTTGGCTATGTTTGGAACGATTTTTCTCAATGTTGTGCATGTTGTGCATGAATAAAGGAAGTTCTCTTAACCTAGACCTTATGTTATCTGGTAATTATGTTATATATGTATCATGTATGTATGCATGTCGTTATCTGGCAGAATGATGATTGTCTTATGCTAATGATTATATATGTATGTATCTATGTATCTATGTCACTGTCTGACAGGGTCATTAGGAATCATCCTTGTGGAGGAATGATTTCTTATGCAGGCGAATGGCTTGAAGAAGTTCCTGGCTATGACGAATCAAGTGGGAAGAGTAGTCATGACAAATATATAAGGTCAGTATCATATGGTTATGAGTTGAAATTATGTGATTATATTATGTCTATGTTATGGACATGGTATATTGAGGGATACAACAGTGAGATGAAAGCAGTATGGTCTGCGACATGTTGGGACAAGCATGGATAAGACACTGGAAGCAAGGTTTCTTGGTAAAGACAGTGTGGTTTTTGATGTGTGGTACTATTGTTGTCCATAAGTTGCATATGCGACATTATGTGCATGTAGTGTTGTGCGAATATTGCGTATGGTGTTGTGCGCATGATTGGATATGCAGTGTTGTGTATAGATGACGCTATGTACATGATGGATATGCAGTGTTATGTACAGGTGGTGTTGTGTGCATGTTGTACATGTGGCGCTATGTACATATGATGTTGTATGCATGATCGTACAAGTGGTGTTGTGTGCATGTGGTGTTGTGTACATGTTGTACAAGTGGTGTTGTGTACATGTCGTGCATGTGGTGCCGTGTACATGTGGTGTCACGTACTTGACGTGCATGTGGTACTATGTACATGAGGCGTAGTGTACACATTGTGCAGGTGGTGTCTTGTACGTGTGATGTTGTGCACACATTGTGCATTGGGTGGTGCTTTGTACATGTGGTACTGGTGTACATGTGGGATTGAGTGCATGGTGTACATGTGGGATTGAGTGCATGGCGTACATGTTGTGTTGCGGACATGTGGTACTATGTATGTGCATTGTGTAGTCATGGTATTATGACATATGCATTCATTGTGTTGCACTCTATATACATATTTGTGTTGTGTTGTACATCGGGTGTAGGTGTATGTGTTGTATGTCAGGTGTAGGTGCATGTATTGCATGGTGTTGTATGTAGTGTTTGATTGTATGTGTATGTGCACATGGTTTAAGAGAAGGCACTGGGTGTTTGTCTAGTGTGGAAACTGATCTAGAGTGCATATGGAATAAAGACAAAGGTAGAAGCTAAGGATTGATGAAAGGATAAGTATCAACATTTTATTTAGTTTTATTATGCATATGATTTATGAGTATGGTATATGATGATTATATGTGATCTATGATTCTGGTTTATGATGGTTACATATGATTTCTGATGTTGATCTATGATGGTTGTGTTCTGGTCTAACTTGATGTGATATATTTATACATGATGTTTTGATCAAATAGTTAGTTTGACTTGTTGTGACAAGAAGCGAACAAGATTGCAAGTGTACCTTATTGACGAACTACTGATGAGGTAAGATTTTATGTTATTTCAATTTATTTGAATCTAATGGAAATTATGTGCTTGGAATAGGAATGCATGAACATGCCAGGTTGGGTGGTTGAAATCGACTGCAAGAACTGGAAGCAGCAGCGAAATAAATTGGAACATGCAACAGTATGCTGGTAGAGTACTTAAGGAGTAGGGACATTGTGGGACACTATTACCTAATAGTGTCCATTGATTTCCATGAGTATGCTATGACTGGTATGATGGTTTTGAGGTAGGTATATGCCTTGGTTTTGTATCTTCCGATGCAAGGAAGACATTCTAAGGGATGGATCACCCAGGATATTGGATGCCGACGAAATTGGAAGGTGACTTACTACACGGAAGGGGTTGACCGGATTTCCCGAGGGACTGTGTAGCAAACAAGGGAATGTCACGGAGATATTAGTTTTGGTCATTAGCATTACCAGATGGAATCAGATACACATTGGGAGTGCGCCCTAGGACAATGAGTCGGTAATTGTTCGTTGAAAGGACAAGTGGCACAGGATTGTAGCGTTGGAAATTGGATGCAACTTTGATTATGGTAGTGGATTATGGACTTCCTGGGAAGGAGGTGAATCTTGGTATTACTTTGACGGTGGAGGTGTGAGCCTCTGTATTCCCTTGTTGTGGAAGCATGCATCATATCCTTTATTTGCTGGTTTATCAAATGTGCATATGTGTATATATGGTTATTGTAAATATCGTAATGAGTTGTGTTATAAAGATCCAATATGCGGTATGGTTGTTATCTGGTCATGTTGTCATGATGTTTTGCTTTTAAGAAGGTCATTCATTGTAAATACTGCAATGAGATGTGTTATAGAGTTCCATGGGCAACATGTTTTGTTTTCAACAGCCTTGTTGATTATAGGTTTCATTGAACATCGAAGATGATGTCCCCCAAGGAGGAGGGTTCTGTAACAGCCCTGGTGAAAATTCCATGTAAAAATATATATATAAGACCACGATTGATGGGACATGTATTCCAAGTTGAATGTTGGGCAAGACATCCTAGTGTGGGTGTTCATTTGATTGTTTATGGCTAAGGAAATTGACAAAGGCAATGGAGAAGGATTTGGAAAGGCGGAATGGAATTTTTGGCACATTTATCTATGAAAATACTGGGAATTAGGAGAAAAGGAAGGTGAAAGGTAACATATTGCATGTGAGGAGGAAATTGAAGGAAAATAATGGAAGATGAAGAAAATAGAGGCCTCACTCATAAAAAGGCTTTTGAGGATCAATTGGCATGCTTCTTCTTTCTAGTGTTAAGCTCTTATTCAATGTAAGCTCTTGGCTCAAGCTTTTGCTTTGGTTATGCATGGGATCAAGAAAGGCAAAGAAGGAAAGAGGAAGCAAAGATCAAGCAGAGAAAGGAAGGATCAAGCAACTACTACAAGATTCATTACAGGGATCGATTTGCATGTGTATTTTTCTTGCTAGATTTGACATGCATGGTATTGCATGTGGTTCTTTTGCTGTTATGGCATGGGTTTTGCCAGGTTTAACAATGTTTTCAACCTAGCCTTGCCATTTCTGGATAGCCATGGTGTGATGGGGTTCTCATGTCTTGGTTGAGCTGGATTACTGGATGAATTCAAAGCTAAGTGGGGTGGATCTCTGAATGATAGAGCACATGGCCTAATGGTCCTTGAACCAGACTATGGATCACGGTAAAGACACTGGCCTAGTGACCCCTGAACCAGACTGTGGGTTGCGGTAAAGCCAGGATTGTGTTGCCTCGGTTGGCCTAGGAATCCTTGTCAATGAATGGAAGGATATACGATAAAGCCAAGAGGTGTATTTCTCTTTGTTGGGCCTAGTAATCTCAGGTTTGAGATATGCGGTAAATCCCAAAGAGTGGATCTTGGTTTAGGGCCTAGTGACCCGGGTTTAGATTGCAGTAAAGCCTAAGAGACTAGGAGACAAGAAAATTCCTCATGGTATAGGTGGAGAAATACAGAGGCATCCATTCTTGTTTGGCCTAGTGATCAAGTGGAGATCATGGTAAATCCTATTAGGATGTGTTCATTGTGTTGGCTTAGTGATCCAGGATGGATTACTTAAAGCCTGGTTTCTATTGATGAGGGTGAGGTGGTTTAGCCTCGGTATGCCCTGGCTGGTTCTTTTGGTTTGAGTCCCACATTCATGCTTAGAATATGGCATAGGGGTGAATGGTTGAAGAGAGATTTGGCTCATCCATTCTATGGTTTGGTGGAACGTGGAAGTCCCATCCCGGGTTTGGTTTTTGCATCATTAATGAAAGGTTATTTCTCCTTGTATTTCTATGAGCATTTTGATGGATTATATGTGGTCTATATGGCTATACTTTCACGAGTATTTCTGTTGTTATTATGTTGGTTATATGTGTGTTTTATGACAAACAAATATGTATGACTCTCAACATGTTTTTGCTTGTAAATGGATGGATAATGTATCTATGGCCTAATAGATGGTAATGCAGTAAATGGCATGAGGGAACAATGGTTCTTAACGATTCTCAGATAAGTACAAGATCCCTATGTTTAATTTTGTTGGTTACACCTATAGATTACATGCTTGCGACATGTTTGATGAAATGTCTATCATGGCTAGTAGGGATCTGATTAAGGTCTTGTTTAACTTATTTCTTTTGCATCATTGTTTCCATTTTCTTTTACTACTCTTAAGTTATCATTCCATTCTGGGCAGTGACCTGGGCTCTGAGCTTGAAAAAGTGGCTCAAATCTAGGGATTGTTGGCATAACACTGGAAAATTGGGTCTCTAGACGCTGGCAAGCAAGCTTGTGAGAGCGAATTTGGGTTTTTGGATGTTGTCATGCCTATAACATGAAAGCGACTAAGGCTTAAGATGTCTAGAACATCAGTGGGACCCAGGGACAGGATGTTCGAGTGCTTGACATGTCTCATGAGTGGTTTGTTGGTGATGTGGATAGGTTGGTTGATGTGTTTTGTTGATTCCACTTCCTTAAGGTCACATAGGAGGTTGAATCCAATCATAGTAGCCTCTTGTCGCATGTTTACCTCGGTTGACTAGTTACTTGGGTAGATGTGTGAGGAGGGTGTTACATATACATCTGAAAAGGTGATAAGTGGCAAGGTTGTTTTGTCCCACCCTATGTTTGGTAATGTTATCTTATAAAATTAGCTCTCATATATGCCAAAGGAATGATGAAGACTGCACATGAATCAACAAAAACATAGAATTTGAGAGGAAACTTTGTTTATTTGTTGGAGCCTATCCAAAAATTGCAAATACGCAATTTATTGTTTTAGAAGAAGCTTATTGCATTGAAATCCTAAAATATATTATCAAACCATTGGTTGCTAAGTGAAATTTGGGCAAGTATTAAACGAACAAAGCATATCACTATGAACTCAATTTCTCAGAATTCGTTCTTCCCACTTTTGGTCATTAACATGCATTTCCAGGGGGAAATTATTCACTACTCAGAATTCTTGAATTAATTTAGAAATACAGAAAACATGAGTTCTACAATTGTCCCTAAAATAACAAAACAAAGCCACTAATTCTCTAAATCAAGCCTATACTTAATTTAGACTCTAGGCATACCAAGTGCACTTACAATTTTGCAAATCGATTCCACTTTACACACTTTCCATGTGGCCCATAGTGCATACTCTGACATAACTATGAAAGGAAGAGGTTGTGTATGTTTATTCTTCGACTCCTGCACTTCCAGAACTACACTTTTTTCTCTGCACATTTGAAGCAGAATCCACAAGAGTTGGATTTCACTGAATCTCATAAATGGCTTCTTGCATTCCTAGGAGGCACTCACAACATGGCTTACATTACTATAAGTAGCCACTTACACTCACCCCACGAGTAGATGATGGGAGCTTTCAGCCTTTGGCAGAGAGGAGATGCAGAGAAAACAACATTGAACAAGCACTCTATTAGTGTTACAAGCCCATTTCACATAATTGGATAGACTACTTTACCACTAAGTTGCATCATTGGATTGGATAGGAATGCGAGTCAATATTTTTTCTACTCTAGGAAGTGATGACCTGGATCAAAATTCCCTACAAGATTGCATTTTGAATAAATTTCAATTATTTGTAGTTATTTTCTATTGGTCTACATCCATACCAAATGGAAGTATTGATCCTGATAAAATTCCCTAGGTAAAGTCTCTACAAGGCATGGATTCGATTGAACATCTTTCTTCTCTAGTGCACTACCCGAGGTGATTCAAGTCCTTCCTCATTTCATTCCTTCACCTCAAGAAATTTGTGGAAATAATACAGGAGCTTCCAACAGTGGATTGCATGTTTATGAAGAACATCAGAAGTAGTGGATGCTTGTTATAGGCATTGAAGATCCTGAGGTTGACAAGAGTCTATATGTTCCAGAGTTCATGTGAATCACACATTTCCAATGACTTACTCAAACGTGTACCATTCACATTAGTAATGCTTTCGTGCAATTGGATCAAAATCATGTTTAAAATCAAAGGGTTATGAATGTTACATAGATGACAGTACTCCCCGTCAACATAAAAGAATTTACAAAATTGTCGGAAAAGGGAGAACTATTTGTCAGAAAGAAACAAATTTGTCGTAAAAAATGGTAGTGTTGTCATAAATTCAAAATTAATGAAAGGTGATCATTGAATAAGATGTTATCCAACAATAAAATAAAATAAATAAAACTAACCCTATGTTAAAATAAAAATTATAAGTTATTTTGCAATTCAAGTTGTTTCTTTACAATTTTTAGAGATGTTGTTCTTAGAGAAAACATTGGAAATATTGAACATCATCAATTGCATTGCACTAGAGTTTCCCATCAAAGTTGCAGATTTTACACCAAAAATTATGAATATTTGAGACTTCATGTTTGGCTCATTTTCATCTAATACGTGATGATGTCTAAAATTTGTGAGGTTCTGATACAAATTTAGATTTGGAAAGATAACCATCATATTGTTCATGAATTAAGATTATTTTATTTAGCTTATTTGATGTCATCTACTACCTGTATTTTTCCAAAATCTATCAAATATTTGCTATTGGAACCTGAAAGATCATCTTTGAAGATTAAGAGACAATTTATGTTGGAAAGTTTATAAAATATGTCAAATTGGCATAATGTAAGTGATTTCTCTTTATCTTATAACTTTGAGTTGCATTTAGTTTACTAATTTTTATCTTCAATGAATTTTTATATGTCACGATTCTTCTCGAATTTAGGCCTTACGGGGTCTCTTTTGCAACATCTGACGCAATTGCTAGTATTACATTATAAAGACCAACACTAGTTACATTTTTCAGCATGACTATGACTACTTGTAAGGGTATACTAAGAGTTTTATTAAATAAATTTGATATATAAATAGTCCCTAATAGCTAACAAATGACAAAACTGTGTTTTCATACATGTGATGGTACACTGGTTGCAAACTAACAAAATCACAAAAGCAAAATTAAGATAGAATTATACATGGTGCTTATAAATAGTGTATATAGGAATTATCAACAATGAAAATGTACATGTATATGGAAAAAGTAAATTTATATCTTTATTATATATAAATATAATGATAAATTTTCATATTAAAAAAATATTATATTAGAATATTATTTCGGTTCACCTTGTAAGTAAACAAATTACATAATCAATGCACCCAAAACTACAACTTATTCCCAAATTACTCTTAATTTAACTTTAAATTAAATTTTTAATATATATATATATATATATATATATATATATAACTTGATTTTATTAAAATTGAGTAATGGTGTTTTATTAAAAAATAAACTACAACTTTTTTTTTTTTCCGAAGGTGGCAAAACCTATCAAACTCAGGTGTCAAACCAACAGTGAGGACAGCCATCTCTGGCTGCTATCCGCGAATGTCGGTTTGACTCATCACCGTTATCAAGGAAAACCACGCCACCTGTAATAACCCGCTGGTGGTCCGTAAGGGAGCAGGCTTTCACTCCTGCCAGATGCCTCTGGGTCTTGGGCCGTTAACCTGTTTCCTTACGTCCGAGGAAGACGAGCTCTTAGCCAAGCAGAAGCAGTTAAAATAAACTACAACTTATTCCCAAATTACTCTTAATTTAACTTTAAATTAAAATTTTAATATATATATATATATATAAAACTTGATTTTATTAAAATTGAGTAATGGTGTTTTATTAAAAAATAGTATAACGGTAAGATTTAGAAATCTAGAAATATATTTTTGATAAAATTTAATAATATAAATTTGGATAGCATTGTAAATTTTGATTGTTTAAAATGTGTTTTTACTTAAATAAATGGATTTAGTGTTATAAAAGGGTGTATTCTAATATATTTTAAACAACAAAAATATATATATATATATATATATATATATATATATATATATATTGTTTTGCTCATGAAAAGTTTATTTCATATCTATAAATGAGACAATGCAGCATAAAAATTTATAATACATTCTAATTCTATAAATACACAATTAAAATTTACAATTTCAAGAAATTTCTTCTATATTTAAAAAAAAATGACTTGAAAAATTGGGTAGTCTAATTCTTCTTTGTTTTAGAGATTTTCAAAGAATATTTTTAGATAAAAATTACCCTAAATCCATCAAATATTTGTTGGAATCATAATTTTAATTTGTGAACTTGCACAATATCATTGTAATTTTTCAAGATGTTGAATTCGTTTTAAACATTCAAAAACAGATTTTAAACAAAAACAGATTTTAAACAACATAAAAATATGGTTTGACTAAAAATTATTATATTGCATTTAAGTCAAAAATTCTAAAATAAAAATTATTATATTGCATTCGTCAAAAATTACTATATTGCATTCAGGTCAAAAATTCTAAATATAGAATAATTAAATAATGCTTTGAAAATAATATTAAAAACACATAGGTTTGAAATAATTAGATGAGACTAAATATTTTTTAACATTATTTAACTATTTTATATTTTAAAATTTTTAGCCAAAATTTAAAAAACCAATATTTGATTAAATAATATAATTTTTTTTATATGGCATATTTCAATATATATATTAAAATGCATATTTCAATATATATAAATTTAACAAAATAAAAATAAATAAATAATTACACTAACACTTTAATTTAGAAAATTTAAAATCCAAACTTGCCATTTCAACCATTTTAAACAAATTCCACCCAAACTATATATCCAAAAAAGAAAAAACTGCCCAACGTAAAAGCGCTAGACTACGACATATCTTCGCTCCATGGAATTCAAACCTGGTGCTGAGATACAATCCTCTTCTCACCATAATACCACTCAGTGCAATAACCTTGTGCCCAAACTCCGAGGCTTTGACAAAGTCCAAGCGCGAAACGCATGTGAAGAAGGTCGTCATCAAAATGACATGAACCGTCTCCTTGAAAACTTCATGCCGGATTTCTATTGACAAGGCCAAATCCCATCTCCACGTCAAGGAGGTCCTCATCTGATAAATTCGATACACTGTGAGATACGGGGCGACCTGCAAGCGGCCGTTCTGATCAAGAGTGTGAAACAAGATCGATCCGGCACAAAATCAGTGATGAGGGAAAAATAGCTAATATCTCTGTTCACAGTATCAATGTTTCTGTCGGACATGGGTAGCAGACCAAGCTTTATTATTCATGACTGGATCGCCATACACCCCATTTGGAGAATAGTGCTGGGAGCTGGTTGTGAAGGGTGATTTCTCCCTTCGAAAGAAAATCCTTCCCCTGCTACTCTTTTCTTTGACTTTTCTTGAATTTTGTTTTGAATCCCAATTCCCCATCTCATTCTCTCACACAACTTCCAAGAAAACCACACCAATGCCAAACTATTTCTCTAACCACCTAGATTTCCTTACATGGGGACCTCTGAATTATCTCATCTCCCTTGATGTCGTTATCGTATTTGCAGAAATACCCAATGCAAAATCATTAGTAGCTGTCTAGATCCCTCGGGAATTCTTCATTCTTCCTCTGCTGCTGCCCTTATTTTGGTGACTTGAGAGAAAATGTGCGGTATATTTGCCTACATTAATTATTGTGTGCCCAGAGAGAGGAAATACATCCTTGAACTTCTCTTTAATGGCCTGAGAAGGCTTGAATACAGAGGCTACGACTCCGCAGGAATTTCAATTGATTCTCGCCGAATAAATGAATCCAAGGATGGTGGATGCCAGTCCGGATTTTGCTCCCCTCTGGTGTTTTGCCAGGAGGGCAAGATCGATCAGCTGGTCAAGTTGGTGTATGAAGGTCAGTTTGAAAGCATAGAGTAGAAAGTGCATTGATTTGAATGGTTTTTGACAATATATTTTTTGTGAGAGACTTGATTTCTTTTAAATAGAGAAAATGCATCAATTTCAAAGTATTCAAGTAAAATATGTTGTGTGGAATTGGATTTTATCGTTAGCCATCCAGTAAGGTCAGGATCAACCTGGTGAAGTCTTGATTAGCCTTTATCTAACAGATATAAGCCTTTTCAGAGGTGCATCAATTTCAGAGTCGGGATTAACTGGGCTTTGTCAGGCATTTGGAAGTTTCAGAAAATCTATCAAATTTCGGGTTATTTCATAAAAAGTATGATGTGGGCCAGATATAATTTGTTTGTTTTCTTATGCAGAGGCGGATGCAGCAGACTTGAATTTGGAGGAGCTATTCACAAACCATGTTGGGATAGCTCATACACGTTGGGCGACCCATGGACCTCCTTCTTCTAGAAACAGCCATCCTCAGTCTTCTGGAAAGGAAAATGAATTTTTGGTGGTTCATAATGGCATCATTACCAATTACATGGTATGCACTATTTTTTAATGAAAATTGTGGAACTTAGATATAGCAAACATATTTAAGATTTTGGTGTAGGTGGCCTGCATCACGGTGATTGAGTGTCTAGTTTGTTTATGCGGGTTATGCTAGATGGATTCCATGGGAATTGCATTAATAAACTGATCCAGGTGGATATTGGTGGCCACCTGCCAGGTCCACCTGGACCCCCACCATTGTCTTTCTCAGCATTTTCAGTTTCCTTAATTGTAGCACAGTTTACTATTTTTAGCAGTTTTTCGGGTCCTGAACTTCCGGAGCCGTTTTGAGGCCCTAAACGACGTTTTTTTGGAATTCTGGGGCGACCGAGCCTTGTGTTGCCTCCCAAAGTGGTAGTACTCGGATAGATCTTTCTAACGAGCTATCGTACGCATCAAACGGAGATCGTATGCCAAAGTTACGACCCCGGGAAATTGATGTACCAATTTACCCAAACGGGGCCCACAATTTGGCGTTTCATCTTCTAGGGTTAGGTTTCGGTATGTGAAGGGTTTTCCATTGTTTCTCAACAATAAATAGGCCTTCGAGCCTCATTGTAATACAATTCGGAACAGTTCAGAGGCATGTAGCCGCACATCTCTTCTCAGAGATAGCTACCATCGCCCTAGCTGGTTTATTTCCATTTCTGGTTGTATTCAGTATTTTCCATTAATGAAATGAATCATTATTTCCGCTGCATATATGTGTTTATGGTTATTGCATCTCTGTATTTATGGTTATCTCTGTAATCTATTGCGTTCCTGTTTAAATCCGGATCAGTGGTATCAGAGCGGTCTGCTTTTTCTCTGTTTTTCTTTGCATGTCCCCAACGAGGTCGGGATATAAGGAGTTAGGGCTTGAACTGGTCGAACCTTTGCAAGACCAGCCTCGCAAATCTCGACGGCCTCCCATGGCGGATGAGAAGAAAGACGAGGGGGCAGGAGATCCTATCAAAATCTTGCTCGAAGAAGCGCTCGAGCGGCAAAGGAACGCGATGATGGATAGCTTTGCGCAGATCCTTCAGCGGCTACCCAGAGGCGACGCATCGACTTCCAACAGCGACTCTGGAAACGCCACGCCGTTTAAGGTACAAGTTAATTTTGAAATCCCCATATTCGAGGGTCAGATAGACGCAGATGCCGTAGATAAATGGTTAAATCTGCTAGAGGGTTATTTTTCTGTTCATGAATTTTCGAGCCGGGAAAAGATTGTTTTCGCTCTTCTCAAAGCAGCCCCCACGTCAAGGACTGGTGGGAAACCTACTGCGAGCAGAAGGATGAAAGTACAGGCTCACTATTTTCAGCCGCACCCACTTGGAATGAATTCCGGGATGCCATCAAGGAGCAGTACTACCCTGTCGGAAGCTATGAGGACAAATACATCAAATGGACCACACTGCGACAGGGACGAGACCAAGATGTGCCAGAGTTCACAAACATTTTTCATACCCTTCGCACACAGTTGGGTATCAAAGATTCTGAGCTGCATCTGGTACTCAAATACCGCGGCTGCCTGCACAGATACATCCAGGAAGAGATGGTGTTCTTGAACATCTCCTCACTCGGCACAGCATACCGATACGCTGTCAAAATCGAGCAAAAGTTCAAACAGAAGAAGCGAGACTTTGGATCTGCAAATTCGAAGCCCAAAGGACAAAGCCAAGGCGGGGTGACCCAAGACAACCCGTCGAAGCCGCAAGAAAAGAACAACACCACGAAGCCGAAGAAGGACACAGGAAAGTGGTGTGAGTTCCACAAGAGTCCCACTCATAACACAAGTGAGTGTCGGACCAAGCAGTCGCTCGTGGCGGAGTTGAAGGCTTCCGAATCAGATGCATGTTCCGACCCTGAGCCAGAACTCGACAAAGGGAATGGCAAAGGGAAGCAGATCATTTATGCGGATCCCAGCGCCATTGTTGCCACCGCCAAGATCCAGAAAGATGAGCCCGAAAATCCAGAGGAAGGCGAGCGTCTTTTCCACTCACAGATGTGGGTGAAGGGTTCACCACTGCGATTCATTGTCGACAGTGGTAGCCAAAAGAACCTGGTTTCAGCAGAGGTCGTGAAGCAGTTGGGCCTACCGACTACACCGCACCCGCAGCCGTACAGTATAGGGTGGCTTCACGAAGGACGAGATCTGAAAGTTCGCCAGCAGTGCCGCCTTCCCTACAGCATCAAGCCCTTCACTGACGAGGTATTATGTGATGTTACACCTCTGGATGTTTGTGATGTATTATTAGGCCAACCATACTTGTGGAGGCGACATGCTGTGTATGAGTCCAGGCCTCGTGCTGTCATTATTTCTTTGAATAATTTATTATACAGGATACCGGAGGTAGCCCCACCTACCGCCACATCTTTGATTACTACCAAGAAAGGCAGCAAGCTCATATCACAGACCAGGAAATTCATCTGTCTGGTTCACTCCCAAAGTAAGGGGAAGATCGTTGCTACATCCATGACTCCTACAAAGGGTTCCTCCACGCAGCAGCAACAGCAAAAGGATACGGTCATGACAAAACACAGGAACAACTTCTCCTCACCCACATGGGTACCACACAAGTTTCAGGTGGGCAACAAAGTCTGGTTGCATCGACAGAAAGAACGCCTTACCAGAACCCATCAGAAGCTCAGATCACTCGGACATGGTCTTTACAACAGTACCAAGGCTATGGGGAACAATGCTTTGGAGCACATCATTCCTCCATTCCTTCACTGGCACCAAATGTTCAATGTGGACCATCGTCAACCATGCTTCCCACCATCACTGGACACATCAGAGATTGCAGGACAAGTTCAGCAGATGGAGGAACTCAACGCAATGGGGACCATTGCTTCCTAAGGGGGGAGGAATGATCCAGGTGGATATTGGTGGCCACCTGCCAGGTCCACCTGGACCCCCACCATTGTCTTTCTCAGCATTTTCAGTTTCCTTAATTGTAGCACAGTTTACTATTTTTAGCAGTTTTTCGGGTCCTGAACTTCCGGAGCCGTTTTGAGGCCCTAAACGACGTTTTTTTGGAATTCTGGGGCGACCGAGCCCTATGTTGCCTCCCAAAGTGGTAGTACTCGGATAGATCTTGCCTCCCAAAGTGGTAGTACTCGGATAGATCTTTCTAACGAGCTATCGTACGCTTCAAACGGAGATCGTATGCCAAAGTTACGACCCCGGGAAATTGATGTACCAATTTACCCAAACGGGGCCCACAATTTGGCGTTTCATCTTCTAGGGTTAGGTTTCGGTATGTGAAGGGTTTTCCATTGTTTCTCAACAATAAATAGGCCTTCGAGCCTCATTGTAATACAGTTCGGAACAGTTCAGAGGCATGTAGCCACACATCTCTTCTCAGAGATAGCTACCATCGCCCTAGCTGGTTTATTTCCATTTCTGGTTGTATTCAGTATTTTCCATTAATGAAATGAATCATTATTTCCGCTGCATATATGTGTTTATGGTTATTGCATCTCTGTATTTATGGTTATCTCTGTAATCTATTGCGTTCCTGTTTAAATCCGGATCATAAACACCACTCTGTCAAGTGAACCCCCCTTGCAGATTGATTAATTTCCTGTAATATTATTTGGGGTAGAAGTAAATTATGGCTAGGCATTTTCATGTCTCTCTTTCAGAAATGGTTGCTTTGGGTATATTCCAATAATATGGTATACCCATCTTTTAGATATCCTATAGGATGGCTAACAGAATGTATTCCCGGAAGTCTCCATGGAGGCAAATGGAATCTCATGAATCATATCGCATGTCCTCCTTATCCCATGATGTAATTGTTTTACTATTTAGAATTTATCCATTGCAAATTCCAAAAGTACACTAAATTATGAGGAAATCAGCAGAACTTTTAGGACCTTTTATGTTTCCTATTATTGATTTTATATTTCCTATTGCTGCTTTCTTTTGACATCTACAGTGGAAACTGTAAGCTGTACTTACTACATATGCAAGAGTCCTTCAAAGGTTTCAGTAAAATAGAAAGTAGAGTCCATAGAAAGGCCTTGGAAGGGTTTTGTTTTAGTTCTGCACTGCATGGGACAGAGAAAACTGATTAAGCGATCTGAAAGTCTCCCTAAACTAAGGGGATTTAAATGATATTCTTTCTAGACTGAGTCATGTGGCCTTTCTTCTTAAATCGACTGTTTGCATCATTACTACACTGTGATCTATCTCACTGAAAGATCTAAGTCTGTTTGTTTCAGCTTCCTAATACACAAGTCATTTAGTGTTTATATTATTTCTTATAATTGGCAATCTTACATAGTACTTAAGTAAAAGAAGCGGTCCTTGTTTGTTTTACATAAACATGTAATTGTAGCCTCTGTTTACAGAGAATGTCAACAAAGTTTGGTTAATGTTGGAGATGATGTCATAGACAGATATTAAGTGTGACTACACTGCTTAGTGTTAAATCAACTGTATTACCCTGAACTTGGTTTTCATCTTCAAAACTCCACTAATGCTGATTTTGCTGCGGTTGTCAGGTTCTGAAGGAGACTCTACTTCGACATGGTTTTGAGTTTGAGTCCGATACTGATACTGAAGTTATTCCAAAGTTGGCAAAGTTCGTTTTTGACAGGCTGTCAGAGCAAAGGATAAATGACGGAGAAGGTGAATATTCTTGATCATAAACATATCCTTACAATGCATCTCATTGATGAAGAGAACGATTGTCTTTTAACCTGATTATTGATATATTATTTCTGCTTCATGACAGGGGTATTATCGGCATATCGCTTCTCTTTCTTTATGTCAACATCTTTCTATATGACTTTTGTGTGCGTTAATTGGATTCTGAGTATCTGAATTTTCAGCAGGTAGAGAGAATATTTCCTTTAGCCAAGTTGTTATGGAGGTTATGAGGCAGCTTGAAGGAGCATATGCTCTTATATTCAAGAGTCCACACTACCCTGATGAGTTGGTTGCATGTAAACGTGGCAGTCCATTGCTGCTTGGCATTAAGGTCAGTGCTTCGCACCATAGACATATGCTTGTTCAACATAGAAAAACAAGCAATAGTTTCAATGCAGAGCTAATTGTATAGAAAACAAACATTGCTGTTTACCGATCGGTATGATCACAACCTTCTTATTTTATATATATATATATATACAGGAATTGGCAGAAGATGGGGAAGGTGGAGCTGCTTTTCTCGATGGAAAAGTCAGACTGAAAAATGAGAATGGAGAGCCCAAAGAATTGTTCTTTGCGAGTGATGCCAATGCATTAATTGAACATACAAGAGAAGTGTTAGTCCTTGAGGATAATGAAGTTGCTCATGTTAAGGTATGTCATCTGTTTTGTACAAGTACATTCTTGTGATTCCTTTCTCTTTGAAATCTTATCGAAGGCTAATGGCACTGCTTTTCAAGACCACAAGTTTAGATTACTGGAAGATGGAACTTGATATTCTTCCATCAAATGAAGATGACATGTCTCCTGTTTTTTTTGTTTTTACCAAACATCAATTTTACACTTAGAGACCTATACCCAAGAAAAATGTGTTTGCATTTGTCAAATGATGCAATGAGTCGATGTATTACCACACCTGATTCACACACACCTGCGATTGTTTTATATGCTTTTGATAGGATGGGAGCGTGTCTGTATTCAAGTTTGATTTTGACAAATCAAAGAACACTGGGGGTTCGCCACGTCATGCTGCTGTTCAACGTGCTTTATCTGTCTTGGAGATGGAAGTTGAACAAATAAAAAAGGGAAATTATGAGCATTTCATGCAAAAAGAGATTCATGAACAGCCTGAATCCTTAACAACAACAATGAGAGGAAGGCTTATTAGAGGAGGGGACAACAAGTTAAAGGGTGTTCTTTTAGGTGGCCTTAAGGACCATTTGTGGACAATTAGGCGGTGCAGGAGAATTATTTTCATTGGTTGTGGTACAAGCTATAATGCTGCCTTGGCAGCTAGATCAATTGTTGAGGAGCTTTCAGGTACGCTTAAATGTAATTATGATATTGGGCAATTCAGAGTGAATGTTTTGGAGCTATAAGGGAGATTTCATTGCAAGATTTACATGTTAATGGTTTGTGCATTGCTTTCTGCATGAAGGTGTCCCTGTGACAATGGAGCTTGCAAGTGATTTACTAGATAGACAAGGACCGATTTACAGAGAAGACACAGCTGTATTTGTCAGTCAGTCAGGAGAAACAGCAGATACTCTGCTGGCATTAGAATATGCTTTGAGAAAAGGAGCATTGTGTGTTGGAATTACAAATACTGTGGGTAGTGCCATAGCAAGGAAAACACACTGCGGTGTTCATATCAATGCTGGGTGTGAGATTGGTGTTGCTAGTACCAAGGTAATATGCTTTCTCTTCGTCAATTTTTCTCTTGATTCTTCTTTCCATTTTTAATTCCATTATCAAGTTTTTCATCATACTGGGGGGATTTTATGTTTATGATTGCAGGCATATACAAGTCAGATTGCAGTTATGGCTATGTTGGCCCTAGCTGTTGGAGAGGATTCAATTTCTGGTCAATCACGTAGAGAGGCAATTTTAGATGGCCTTTTTGACTTGCCAAGTAAGTCTGCTATAAAAATTACAAATGATGGGATAAGTACTAGACACATGTACTTCACTGCCATTGTCATTTGTCCATTAAACTGTGACTGTATCACTGAAATACCTTTTATTTGGTTGTGGATTTTGTTGGTAGACAAAGTCAGAGAGGTATTGAAGCTGGATGGTGAAATGAAGGAGCTTGCGATGCTATTGATGGGTGAGCAGTCACTGCTAATGTTTGGCCGTGGATATAACTATGCCACAGCATTGGAGGGTGCCTTGAAAGTCAAAGAAGTGGCGCTTATGCACAGTGAAGGAATTCTTGCTGGTGAAATGAAGCATGGCCCTCTAGCACTTGTTGATGAGACACTTCCGATAATTGTGATTGCGACACATGATAATTGTTTCAGGTAATGGCCAAACACCGTATATGGTCTTCTGAATAATTAGATGTCATAAATTGGCTCATCATAATGTAAACGTTGGTTTATAGTAAATCCTGATGAAATTTGTCATATTTAAACAGCAAGCAACAATCAGTAATTCAACAACTTCAAGCACGTCGAGGGCGCTTGATAGTGATATGCTCGAAGGGAGAGGCATCCTTGGTATGCTCAAATGGTGGTTGTCGTGTTATTGAAGTTCCTCAAGTACAGGATTGTCTTCAACCTATCATTAACATTGTACCATTGCAGGTATGTTCATCTGCTTATAGCTAGAGTTGATAATTTTACTTGCAGATGCAGGCCTTCTAGATAAACTATACTGTTGAAATGAGTTGTATTTCTCTGTTTGTTTTCAGTATAGCTGGAATAAATAGCTATATAATATGGTTATTTGATGCTAACTTTTTGTATGTTGGCAGCTCCTAGCATATCATCTCACTGTTCTTCGCGGTTATGATGTCGATCAACCTCGAAACCTTGCAAAGAGTGTCACGACTGAGTAAAGAGCTGGGAACAGCTGTTATGGTTCAAGGTCAATTGCATTTAATGAAGAATGAAAGAGAATTTATTTCCTTTTCTCTTCCTTGGGGTTGAATTGCTGTATGTAACATTTTAATATCTGTATAAATGATACAATAACCAGACTCATACATGCTGGACTGTCGCTCCTGTTTATTTTTTTCTTTGCCATTCAGGTCAGCGCTCTCATATCTGTTTTTCCAGCTTCGCTTGGAAATTTTGTAATTGATGGGAGGGAGAGATCACAGCCATACTGTGGTTCAGTTTTTTGTAATTCAACATTAAAACATCTATATTTTTGTAGCATCGGAGACACCTTAGGAACATGTTCATTGGCAACTACATGTTTAATGTAACTTTGGATTGAAAAATATAATTCTTTTTCCGGCTTATAAGATATGTTTGATTATGAAAGTTTTATTAGCCGCATTGTCCTATTTTTAGGCCAATAGGCATTTTTTATGGAAAGAACTTAGCAGACGATGGTCTGGTTTATCTGGACCATTTATTTAATTTTGGTTAAGCCACCCAAATCACTGCCCATCTAAGTAACCTGGCACGTTGATTCGGGATTCGTCGGATACGGGGATTCGAGTGTCGGATTTGGACACGTTGACCCCCCGGAACAAGACACATTCAGATACATTATCTATATATATATATATATATATTAAAATTTAGATATTTCTTACACAAATTCTCATTCATGATACAAATTCATTGATTTCAAACATAGATCTTCATCTAGATGTAAGTTTTACTGTTTACAAAGTAAGTTAGTAACATTATAGCATGCATAGTACATACAAAATTCAAATACAATTGTAATTTGTGACATGTCACATAAATGATAAATGATAAATTCTAAATTCATAAATGATAAATCATAATACATATTCAATTCATCAATGATCCAATAGGAGAAAGACAAGATAGTAAGATAAAGACACTGACAACTGTAGTTTTCTTATTAAGTCATCAAAATCAAAATGTGTTACATAGGTAGTGCAATGCCAATGGTAAATAGAAATAGAAAATACAAAACAACTACAAGTATACAAGTCTCAAGGCAGTAGGTAGTTCATGACTCATGAGTCATCAATCCTCATAGTCATCATCAAAATCAGCATCACTGTCTTCATCATCATGGTCACCATTGCTCTCCTCTACTGCATCCTCCTCCCCTGTATCCAAAGTCGCCTCTGCATCTGCTGGTGTGGAGGATGACCCCTCTACAGTATCACCATCATCAAATCTAACAGGCTCTAGCACTGGATCATTGAGATCCATGTTGGCCAATCCTAACTCAACACTGCTGTCCAAACCCATATCATCAGGAAAGACATCCCACATCTTTGTCTTTCCCTTCAACCACTCTTCCCTCTACTTGTAAATAAGACGAAGGTTGGTGTGCACATACACCATTGTCTCTGCCCTGGACTGCTCAAGCTTGCTCTTCTTAACACTATACAAATTCCCATATGTGCTCCAATTCCTCTTGCAACAAGAGGATGAAGTCACTTGAGAGAGGAGCCTCATGGCTATCTGTTGTAGAGGAGGGCTTGTTGCCCCATGATTTTCCCACCAAGAATAGGGCTTCTTAGCCCCCCGTCTCTAATCAGATCATATCCTGCAAATCGACTAGTGCTAGTGGAAAACTCTGCAAAGGCATCCTCCACCTCATCAAACAATGCTCTATCCTGAAAAACCTGCCTGAATGCATCTTTCCTCCCCTGTGAGATTTCACCATCCATGTGAGGAGGGAATCTGCGGGAAGGTCCACCATTCAGCCACTCATGGTTGTAGTATTTTGGGTTCAATGAGTGAGCCAAAGAATGTAAAGGTGTGCAATTCTTGTCCCATATGCCGACAAGAATATCCTGTATAGTACCACAGAAAGCCTCTGGGGATGTCTCATACTTGGGGCACTCACTCTGTAAAATAAGGCTCCTCACATACTCAATCATGGAATCCCATCCCTCATAAACCTCTCCTAGGACGGGTTGGTTTATATCTGCAAATCAAAGCAAAGAAATGACAGGGTCCATTATCTAAATAAGTAGATCTACCCTCTCCCACCAAGCATCATCTAGCAATGTGTCTTTCACTCTTTTAGAGACTTGATTTGTCTTTCTCCAAAAAGACCAAAACTATGAAATAACCATGGCCCCAAGAGCGGTTTTGACCTCCCTCAACCTCTTCAACATGATAAATGAAGAGGCAAATCGTGTATCCACAATCTTTAACAATGATAGATTGTTGTACTCCTTGTAGATAGTGAGGGCATTTGTATGATTTTGTACAAAGTTACGGATATGTCGTGCATCCCCAATAATGTTACCAATCCAAAGCACATCAGAAGCAATGGATTTCAGTGCTATGTTCAATGAATGGACAATGCAAGGTGTCCAAAACACTTGTGGATATTCAGCTTCCACAATCATGCCAGCAACCTTGTAAACAGGTGCATTATCTGTAATGATTTGCACACAAGAATCAACACCTACATCTTCAATAACTTTAATAAACAACTCACCCATATATTGTGCATCCTTGTATTCTCCAAGTGTATCCACTGCTTTCAAGAAAACTAGACCATTCAAGGAAGACACCATGAAGTTGATGAGTGGGTGTTGTGCTGGATCTGTCCATCCATCAGAAACAATGCTAACCCCAGATGTTGGCCATGATGCTTTAATAGGCTCAAGCATTTTTTGCACCTCTTTTTTTTCCTTCGTCAACAATGTGGTTCTAAGCTTCTCTGAACTAGGAGGCACATACCTTGATGGAGCCCCTTGAGTTAGAGCTTGGCACATCTCAATAAATAGAGGTGAGCGTGCAACATTAAAGGATATGAAGTTTTGATAGAAAAAAAAAGGCAATGGTGAGATCAAGCTCTTCCCGTTTCTCCTTTTGAAAAATCTTGTCCATTGGACCAAGTGAAATTGCCTTTCTTTTTGCTGCTTGTCCCCCACTAGAACTCTCAAATGGGAATTTGTTGCTGCCTTTCCTCAAAAATGGAAGGGGGTCATCATTCTTGGTTTTTTTTATTTTGCAGCCACATTTGCCATACCAACATTGAACTCTCTTTCCATTTCTTTCCTCTTTTGTAAATGAACTTTTGTACAAGCTCCAACTCCACAACCTGGTAAAGCCAACAAATGGCCTTTCACATGGTAATATGTGCTTGTGAAAGTACTGTGGCAAAAGTTGCATCTCCAATTCTGTTAAAATTGGCAACTAGGGCCAAACTCCATGTGGGTCATCTTATTAATGGAAGCTGATATTTTCCTTGGATCCCTCTCATCGAGAGGTGTAGGATTGATCTAAATGTCATCCGATTCCGATAAGTATTCATGGAGATATGAATTTATTTGTGTTATGGGACAATTCGTCAAGGTCGGCCAACTACCAAATAAACCCCACTTGTGCTCAACGTTTTAGTATAAATAGAGGTGGCCTTCATGTCATTTCAACACACTTGGGTTCTCTTCCTCTCTACTTGTCTTTGGGTTTTAGTAGGAGGAGAGGTCCTAAGGGATAACGCTGCCCTAATCTAGAGGGTAGAAGCTGGAACTGTCGGGAACTGCCGAAACTGCCAGGAATAGCTGGAATTGCTGGAACTACTGGGAATAGCTTGAATTGCCAGGAATAGCCAGAACTGCCAGGAATAGTCGGAACTGTCGGAATTGCTGGAACTGCTGGAATTGCTGGAAACTGTCGGAACTGCCGGGAATAGCTGGAACTGTCGGGAACAGCTGGAACTGTCGGGAACAGCTAGAACTTCCGGAACAGCTGAGAAAGCTGAAGCAGAGGGCAGAAGCCGGAACTGCCAGGAAAAGCCGGAACTGCCGGGACAACATGAATTGTCAAACCGTCGAGAACAGTCGGAATTGCCAAAACTGCCGCAACTGCTGGGAACTGTCGGAACAGGTGGGAAAGCTAACGTAGAGGGCAGAAGCCAGAAATGCCAGGAACAGCTGGAACTGCCGAACTGCCAGGAACAGCCGGAATTGCCGGAACTGCCAGAACTGCCGGGAACAACCGGAACTGCAAGATGCAGCCAACACATAGGTCAGTATGGCAACATGGTGCAACAATGGCACATAATGTAGTACAGTGATGGGTACAGTCATGATTAATGAAGCATTATGAGATGCAACATAGTGATGATGGATGCAGCATGGTGCAGCACGGTGAGGTGTAGCATGATGACGAAATGCAACACAACGATAGGTGAAGGAGTCACCTTGGAGAATCAATTAAAGCAGCATGTTTTCAACTGATCTCATGTATCATCTTCTTAGAGATGATCTATGCTCTTATCTAGATAAGTCAAAGTGTTGACTTCTGCTGTAAACATACTATCTCTCTCTCTCTCTCTGCTAAACTATTGAAGAACATATAAGAAGAATTGATCAAGGGTTTCCCCACATTGGGGTTTGTCCCTGGCTAGCGCCACATCTTGTGTCCTTTTGTCTTTTGCGATTTATGTTTATGTTCTATCTGCAGTTTGCTTTAACGCTGATGTGATTGCTAATCTGGAAAAGCTATTGAGCTAACCGTGAAAATTGAAATAAATTGCTCTAAGCATAGAACATACTTAAAATTAACAAATTCACATTGCCTCCTCCCTTCACCTTGCTGCTTGGCCCTTGCTCCCTTGTGACATATTTGCACAAGGGACATTTCTCATTGTTACATTGAGGAGGAAGTCTTCCCTCAACATTACTTGCAATAGAGGGAATACTTGTAGCAAACTTTGATGAAATTGGGGGAGGAAGGGCATCTCCAATGGGGACATTCTTCCCCTTTCTTTGCCCCTTCCTTGCTGCCCTTGATTGAGCCATGAATACTGTAAAAAAAAAAAACCAAAAATACACAAATTTGTAAAAGAAATGCATATGCAAACTGCTGTAATACAAATGCAAAAAAATAGAGAGGAAATGCACCTACCTGTTGCTTGAATCTCCTTGAAAATGCTCCCACACCCTTTGCTCCTTGCTCCAAACTCCTCACAGCAAACCCACAACAAACTTACCGCAAAAGAGAGAAGTGAAAATGATAAAAAAGAACAACAATTTCACTTTTTTATGGTCGCGTGGGTCACTTTTTCCGGCTTCATGTCTAGAAATGGGGACACGATGTGTTCGATTGGGACATGATCTGGATTCGATCGTGTCCTAGTCAGACACATTGTGTCCCAATTTCTGGACACAAATTGGTATGAATCGTGTCCAATTCGTCGGATTCAGGACACGTCGGCCTATTTCAACAAATCCGGTTTCAGAGTTGCCCATCTGTCTATTGTTATTCATGTGCTTGCCAGCTACTCCTTTATGTCAGTTACGTGCGTACCATCTGCTCAAGAAATATTTTTCTGGTTATTATTTATTTATTTGCCACCTTATCACCAATGTGTACACCTGCAAATTGGGCTAGTTGTCATGAAGAATTTCAGCTTCAACTTCACCTTCACATTTTTTATGCATCAATTTCCTCAAGGAAGCCAAACACATTCACAACGAAAGTCTAATTTTATTTGCTTTACAATATATTGTAGTGTACCAAGGGGGATATATGGTCCCTCGGGTAGTCAAGGGGAATAATAGTAGTGGAGGCCATTCAATTTAAGGTGGACCAGATCCACTATATTATGAAATAAGGCCCACCATGTTAGCTAGTATTGAATAAATATAATGGGACCTCTTAAAGAAGGTTCAATGGGTAGTTAGAAGTTTGCTGTGGTTACAGGTATCTTGATAATTATAAATAGGGATGAAAACTCCTTATGAGATATGTGTGGAAGAATATTGTGATTGAGCTTAGCTCATTAGGAGGTTGCCCCCTCAATGAGGCAATTTAATAGAAGTGGATTCTTTTCATAAAATGATCAGTTGTAAGGTGTTGCCCTAGCTAAAGGGTTTTCATATTAATAAAGTGTGGAGAATTCTTATGATATTCTTGGGTATTTTGTGTTTGATTTTATATCTAGATCTTGGGTACTAAACTAGTGGTATCAAAGTCCTTTCCTCGGCCAAAATGGGGCAATTTTTTTTTGTAATATTTTTTCCAAGAAAAAACAAGGGCCGTGACATTTAAATAAATTTCCATAGCTTTCTGGGCTGAATTTGTGGAAACAACTTGCAAATTGAAATTCCTCATTGAAAATCACCCAATTAATAAAAAAAAAATCATCTCACTTGGTGTTTGGGAAGTCAATATATTGTTGATTTAAAATCATTTCAAGGTTTGTTCACGATGGGCACATGAATTGCAGAGCTCATAATGTTTGATAAGGGCCTCCAATTGCCATTAAACCAGCACCATTGTATAGAGGATTTTCAGCGATTTGATTTGATATATTATATGTTGTACTTAATAAATATTGAGCACACTACAACAACTGCAAGTTTCACTCTTTAATCCTCATGGATGTTAATGTGCTAAGGGCATTAAAAAACTTTTTTAGCGAATCAAAGCTCTATGAGAAATGATAGCTAAATGTCAGGAAACTTGTCTTCTCAGGCCCACATACATAAACATCAAGGAAGAATATAATCAAGAACGATATGCTTGGTATGATCCTTGGATGCTTGTACTAATTGGTATTTGGATAGTTGTCATTTTTGGGATGATAAGTAATTTCATCTTTTGTTTGATGACTCTACTTCACCTTATGTAAAGAACATCATGCAGGGACAACAACAGTTGGTGATTGCTATGGATTTTCAACTTGATTATTCCTTAGTTGTAGTGTTTTATGGGGACAATTTCATATTTGGATCCACATGACCAAGGAAGGCATTTGGAGAACCATTTTCAGCTGGCTATTGAGTTCAAGTGCCTTCAAAGCGGAGTCAACATCAACACATGACCTAAGACCCAATTTTAAAGTGGATCTTATTGAACTACTTCAACATGGTCATTAGCAGGTGTACATGGGACCGTGGTTCTTTAGCCTACTTCAACATTATGGTTGACACTCATTCATGGGACCCTAGTATATGGGGTTATACTCCCTCACAACAAGTGTTGAAGACAACACTTTTCCAAGGGGTGGAATATAATGTACCTAGGGAGGTACCCAAGGGGAATAATAGTATAATAATAATAACATAGACTATTTAATGTAAGGCGGGCTAGATCCAGTATACTATTAAATAAAGCACACTATGGTGGTTAGTAGTGAATAAATGTAATAGGGCCTCATTAAAGAAGGTCCACTAGGTAGTTAGAGGTTTGTTATGATTAAAGTTCTCTTGATATTTATAAGGATGGAAAACTCCTTATAAGATGTGTGCCAAAATATTTTAATTGAGCTTAGCTCATTAGGAGGTTGCCGCTTCAAATAAGCAAGTGGACAGGAATGGATTCCTTCCATAAAAGGATCAACTATAAGGTGTTGCCTACCTTGAAGGTCATTCAATGTAAGGTGGACTCGATCCACTGTATTATCAAATAAAGCCCACTATGGTGGTTAGTAGTGAATAAATGTAATAGGGCCTCATTAAAGAAGGTCCACTAGGGAGTTAGAAGTTTTTTATGATTAGAGTTCTCTTGATAATTATAAATAAGGATGGAAAACTCCTTATGAGATATGTGTGGAAGAATATTGTAATTAAGCTTAGCTCATTAGGAGGTTACCCCTCAAAGAAGCAAGTGGTTAGGAATGAATTCCTTCTATAAAAGGATCAACTATAAGGTGCTTCCCTACCTTAAGGGTTTTCGTATTAATGAAGTGTGCTGAATCCTTATCATAGTCTTAGGTATATTGTGTGTGACTTTATATTCAAATCTTGAGTACTTAACAAGAAATGTGTTATACCTATGGGGATAATATGGGTTACCTATGGAGGTACCCAAGAGAATAATAATCAATATGTATTGTAATAATGTAAACACAATATAATGTACTTAGAAGATAGAAGGAGCTACTAAAAGTTCCACCTACTAGAATATTCCTTCTTCCAAACGTTAAGTATTGAAGATCTGGATATAAATCACACACAAAATACCCAAATATTTGATAAGAATTCTTCGCACTTTATATATGTGAAAACCCTTAAGATAGGGTTACGTTGACACTTTTATGGAAGGAATTCACTCTTATTCACTTGCCTTTTCAAGGGGGGAAACTTTCTAATGAGCTAACCTCAATTGCAATATTTTTCCACACATATCTCAGAAGAAGTTCTCCATCATTATTTATAATTATCAAGAGAACTCTAATCATAACAAACTCCTAACTACCTAGTGGACCTTCGTTAATGAGGCCCTTTTACATTTATTCACTACTATCTACCATAGCGGGTCTTATTTGATAATATAGTGGAAATGGTCCACCTTACATATGGGCTCCACTACTATTATTCTACTATCATTCCCCTTGGATATATCCCTATGTACCCAATATTACCCCCTAGGTACACTACATTCCACCCCCTTAAAAATTGTTGCCCTCAATGCTTGTTGTAAAAAAGTATAATATACCAGGGTCCCATGGATGATGTGGACCATAATGCTAAATTAGGATAAAGAACCAAGGTCCCTTATACATGTGTTAGCCACCATGTTGAAGTAGTCCAATCAGCTCCACTCTAAACCTAGGTCCATGTCCAAGTGTTGATGTTGACTCTCCTTTGAAGATAATTGAACTCAATATTCAACTGAAAATGGTGCTCCAAATCCATCCACATTTGAGAAATTTTCCACATAACACACTGCAAGTGGGGAATAAGCAAGCTATTGTGTCCCTCCATGTTCTCTACATAAGGCGGAGCTATGTCACAAGGTTTGTCGAACTTCATACTTTAGGTTCAAAATTTGGCGAACCTAAAAAAAATTTGAGGTTCGGTGAACTTGATAGCCATTGATAGTTGACCAAGTTTGTAGCTCAAAACCCACAACTTCATGTCACGACTCAACTCAAACTTGTAATATATCCTTATAGTTTCCAAGTCCATAATATAATTTTTTATGTTTATTGATGTTGATTGCTTAGTGTTTATGTCGATAGACATGTCTATTTTGGAATAGGGCTCTCTGAATTTTAATTTAATTATAAGTAATTATTAAGTGGATGGCAGGGATTTAACCTCTATAGAATATTCTAAAATATTCTTAGTAGTATACAAAAATCAAAGGCCGAGATTTATTTCTAAAGTATTGTGCCTTTTTTCTCTTTTAATTAAATTCATTAATTAAAAAAATCATATGAACAAGTGTCACATGAAACGAGTTATGGATTTTTGGGCATGTGGTATTGGCCAATGGTATTGTAACAAACACTATTTACAGATTAACAATGTCCATGATAAAGTGGGGGTGAATCTCCATGTTTAAGAATCACATGTTTTTTTAAAATGTATATATGTTTTAACTTATATATTAATTCTTTTTATCATTAATAATAATAATAATAATAATTTTAAACAAAGTTATAATCTAGTTAATTCTTATAATTTTTTTAATTTTAACAATTTGAAATGTATGATGAAGTGTTTTGATGCCTATGTATGACTACACTAGTTATGTTATATTTAATTTTAAAGTTTATATATATATATATATATATATATAATGGTGAACCTCATCAAAAAATTCAATCTTGAAGTGAAACTAATCATTTGTCAAACCCGAACCATGTGACTTAGAGGTGGAGTATAGTCATCAAATAGAAGATGAAAGTAGTTGTCATCCCAAAAAAACTATCCAGATGCCAATTAATATAGGCATCCCCGAGATCATACTAGGAATATTGTTCTTGATTATATTCTTCCTTGATGTTAATGTATGTGGATCTAAGAAGATAGGTCTCCTGACATTTAGCTATCGTTTCTCATAGTCATTTGATTCCCTGAGACCAATCTTGGAGAAAAAATTTTAACGATCTTAGCACATCCACGTCCATGAGGGTTAGAGGGCGAAACTTGTAATGGCTACAACATACTCAATATTGATTGAAAGTAGAACACATAATATATCAAATCAATTAGTTGAAAATCCTCTATCCAATGGAGTTGGTTTGATGGAAATTGGAGGCTCCTATCAAAAGTTATGAGCTTTGTATTCCATGATGCCATCATGAAAAAATAGTTGATTTGAAAGCAACAATAACTTGAACTCTAATTGAGATGATTTTGTTTTTGAAAATGGTGAGTTTCAATGAGGAATTTAGATCTACAAATTAAGCCCAAAAAGCTACAAAAATTTATTTAAATGTCACCCCCTTCATTTTTTCCTTGGAAAAATTAAGCCCAAAAAGCTGCAAAAATTTATTTAAATGTCACCCCCTTCATTTTTTCCTTGGAAAAAAGTCCACAAAAAAATGTTGCCCCACTCTAGCTGAGGAAAAGGCTATGACACCAAGATCCGAAAATATAACATGAAATAAATCCTTAACGTATAAACCAAATCATTCGCAAAAGATTGAACACAAGAGAATAGTAGACAAAATCCTTGAGGTAGGGTAGCCTCATATATTATTTCTTGTCGAAGGAATGCACTCCTCAAGCAATGCTTGGTACAATTACAATATTCTTCACCCTATCTCATTACATTAGTTACACTACTTTATATAGTTCTATTTATCTCCTAAGGACTTTATAGAGAAGGAACATTCTAGTAGATGAAACTTTTTATCTTCTAAAAACATTACATTGTGTTCACATTATTACAAACATATCTATTATTATTCTCTTGGATACCTCACTACGTACCCCATATTACCCTCAAAGGTATACTGCATATATTATATGATATTTTATTTGTGAAAATCTCAACAAAAGGGGTAACATGACTACAAGTTTAGATGGTTTGAGTGCTCTCAAATTTAATGGAAGAGGAGAAGAAAGCTATGGATATTTGTTGGGACACCATCAATATGGGACCAAAATCATGATATGATGATGGCAGAGGTTGGGTTTGTGTTGTAGAGGCATGTCATGAAGTAAAGTCCTAACAATGCAACATGGTTTAACATATATAGTTTTGTTCTCAGTGCAAGACCTAGATGATTTTTCCAGTACATTTGCACGCATCTTGCATAATTTTAATTTGCTCAGGTAAGTCCTTTGCATGTAAATCCTTTTGAATTCTTGGGGCACTAAAATGGGAAAACGAGAGTATGAAAATAAGTTGTAATCATTTCAAGGATAGCAATGTGGTTTGGTTCTATCCATGTGAATTGAACTATTGATCGCTGATTTTGTAAGGCTATGGATACAACCCTGCAATGTGGTTGGGTTGCAACCTCGCTGCCAAATCCAGGGCTACATATGTATTCCATTCTTGGTTTCAAACTTACACACAACTTTGCTCCTTTTTGCCTTAGTGGCCCATCTACTCTATGATTCTTGGTTATTTGTTGAAGCTAATAGATTTTAAGTTTTAATAAATGTCTATGTATTTGAGGAAATTTATTCTAATAAAATACGAATAAAGAAATGTTGGATGCAAGCCATGGAGGGAAAACCCTACATGTTACCTTCTTCTTAGGCTCTTACTTATTTGAGGTCATCTCACTTCCCATAATGATGCGGTCAATAAGGGTGTGAAGCTAGGAAGCCTTTCGAGCTCTATTCAATCCACACCTTGAGATTGAACCATTAAATTTTAAGGATGCCCATTATGAAAGGGGCATTTATCTTAGTAGTAGAGTAACTTTCTGGTGAGGTTATACCTTGGGTTTGATTCCTAGCTTGAATAAATTTCAACTTGGTAATGAAGTCAAGTTGGTTGGAAGTGGTTAGTAGGCCTGGCCAATGCCTCCCTTGAAGGTTACATGTTGGAGGTACAAATCCACATCTTTAAATTGAACCAAAAAGGTTGCCCATTAAGTAATGGACATCTAGCTTGTAATGTCCTAGGGTAATTTTGCCCTTAGGCTTTTATGCTTATCTAGGGTTTTCCAATAAAACATAAACGATTATACGACAATAGTGTGCATTCATTCATTCAACATAGGCATCATAGCAATATGATCCTTCAATAATCCACTGGCAACAAATAACTTCAACAGTAATAGGATTCTTCAATCACACAATAAGTTAGGGTCGAATACCCAATAAACGTTGAGTGTATCCAATAATCCACCTAATTCGCAATGTCAGTAAATAAAGCAACATTCAATTGTAATTCTAATATACAACCAATCCAAGTATGCTATATTAATTTATTGTGCTTCTAATCTTACTGCAATAGGAGTCTAAGTTGACTTAAGGACAACTGCATACTTGGAAAGTAGCTTCGCTAGGGTTCAACTGCTTTTCTTAAGGGCACTTGTAGCCCTTAAGATTACTCACTGGCCTCAAGAAGGCTTAATCATCTTGTTGTTATGGATAATGGCACAGAATGGTTGCCAAAGTTGAGCAAATGCTGTCGTAAGTTTCAGCCCCTTTGTTTATGGATAGCCGCATCCTTAGAGGGCTAATCGCATGCCTCACTTACTTTCCTGGACAATGCCATAGCTCTAGGGAGATGTTAACAAGTTTAGGATTAAGTTAGGAGTAGTTTGTTTCCTCAGACACCTTTAGAAAAGGGATATGACCTCCAAAATTGTGCCTTGTAACTCCCTCACTATCTTGGTTCACTTGTTATGTTTCTATTCCTTGATATCCGCCTTAGGGTCACCCGAAAGGGTTCTTGTTGTGAGGATTCATGGCCTTGGATATGCCTTTGTTAGCACTAATACTCGTTTTGCTTAGTCCCTAAACGCCAGCCTCTAGGGACTTCGATGTGATTACAAATGCTTAATTTGGTGTGCTTCTATAGAGGCCTTATTCACTGTACGTTCACACAATTCTCTTCCTTGTGCTTTCCAAATAAACTTGGATTGTTTTAAGAAAATATGTTGTGCTAGAACATGAAGAAAAGAGGTGTCTAGGTAGGGTGGGATCAGCTCCACCGAAACTAGAAAGGATTTGCTAGGGTGGATCACCTCCATTGAAACTAATAAAGGAGACTTAGGCTCAAGAAAACAAAGACACTTCAATTCCAAATCCATGATGATAAAATGATTCCAACTCTCCTTTATTTATAGATTTCCTCATGGGGTTCTCTTTAATGTGACAGATTGCAAGTGCAAACCCCAATTTGGGCTTTTTGGCCCAACTACCCCAAAATCTACCCAATGTTGCCCCATACATTGGATAATTGGGTTTCCCCTTTATCAATGACTGTAGCCTACGGGGTTGGATAGGCTACTTTGTCTTTCCGAGGGAAATTAATCAATAGGGGACATTATAGTCCCCCCTTTCTGACATCGCTTGTCCTCAAGCAATTGTACGTTAAGGTGTTGCACAATATGTCTTGCATTCCTTTGATCATTACCAATCCATCCATCTTTGTTCAAAACAAGTGATTTAACAATCCCTAGCTCTTCTCCAAATTCACCACACTGAATATTTGTAACTGCAAAAACCTTGATGCTTTGATTAAGGGCGCCACATCATTGTTGCACCATTGTGTTAAAATGGGTGTCTATATAGATTCAACTTGAGATTCTCCAAGTTGTGAAAGTTGTTGATTTTGGTTATGTTTACGATTTTCTTCTTCCATTACTCCATCAACTTCCATTTGTATTGATTGTGAAATTATTGTTGCCTCACATAATCCAACCTCAAGAGGAGATGTAAAATGAGTTTGAGCAATTCTTGCCCTACCTGGTGCAAACACTTCCCAAACTTTTGAAGAGGTTTCATTTAGATAGTGCCTAGCGAGGAGTCCCCTATCATATACAGAAGCATCTCCATTCTGCATAGAGTACATTACTGATGAAAATTATTTAGGTTCGTTCCACAACATAGTCCAATATCATTACCATTATGTTTCAAACACATGGTGGCAAATCTCTCTGCCACAACACCACTACATTGCTCCTCACCTAGACCATCTTATGTACAAATATGTCCGGAATTGCATTGAGCAACCCCAAGATGTAAACTGGATTGAAGGTTACTTTCCTTAGCTTTGACAAATGCAAAGCCATTTTGAACAAGCAATGCCTTTAACCCATAGTACTCAACATCCTGGGAAGAATCAAGGCAATACCTTCCATTTGACATATTCTTAGCAACATTAATTCCAGGTTTATTTCCAACAATTGGTGTTTCCCGAGCAACTATAGTAGTCCTCTTTTTCCTTTTAGGTAGAAAATTATTTGGTGATGTAAGAAATCTTTTATCATGCTTCAGTAGATTCATAGACTTTCTTTTAGATGAACTTCTGGATTTGAGAAGACATTGTTTTTTCCTTTTGAAGGAACTTTGTCTTCTTGAAACTTTAATAGCTATATGAAGCAAGTGCCCCTGTGCCAATGTTATGATTCTCAAAAGCCTCAAGTACTTCTTCCAAAGTTTCACTTTTTTACCATGCAAAAGACTATTGGAATCCTGCTTTTGCAACAAACAACTACGCTCCCCTGTCAAATTAGATAGACTACAAGGTTCAATTGTCTTTAGTGAAACTCCTAAATCTGTATAGTCTTTAGATAGTAAGGAATTTCCATTTCCGGGATCCTTGATTATAGAGACATTTCCTAAAGATGAAATATTACTATCATTATTCCCCAAACTGTGAATATTTGGAGACCCAAATCCCTACTGTAGAAAACTGATATTACTTCTCCTACTTGTTAATTCATGCAAGTTATTCACTGTGTTACACTGTAAATATTGAAATAAATACAACTACATCCTTCACTAATTAAATTATATGTGGAAACAAGAACTGAGCAAGAAGAAATAACCACACACACAATTGACACCGTTGTTTTTGGACAAATGTCCCCGGAAAAACCCAATGCGGGAAAACTGATGTAGCAGTTGAGGGTTTGTATTATTATGCAGTAGTTTCTGAATACAATATCTAGATGCCTTACTGGCTATTCGATGCAGAGAATCTTGCTGGCAGAGAAATTAGTGAGAAATACCTCACACTATCACTAGAGATTCAATACTAATCCAGGCTCTGGATGGCAAGCCCCACACTGCGTCTGCGTTGCCTCTGCGTCAACCTACACAGTTCAGCGTCACAACTACTAGGCTCTGCATCACCCTTCTTGCTGGTCAATTTGCCTTTGGAACTTCGACTCTCTGCCCTTCCGCTCTCACACCCCGACTTCTGGCTCTAAAAATCGACTCTCCAACAAATTTTGAACATCCTCTCAGGCTTTGCGCTACCTCTTCTAGATCGCTCTCTGCCCCCTCTGCAATGTATCCTTGAATCAGGAAACTCTCCAACCAGAAAACTATCCTTGCCCCTCACTGCAAGAAATCTCCTCGATGACCTCTCCGGCAACTGCTACGCTGCTCTCTTGAGAAAATCGATCTCTGATCTCTCATTTGATGTGTCTTCCAAATGCCCATCGAAGTCCTTCTTATAATCTTCTTGTTGAGTAATCAATGGCCCAGATTAAATTTTGATCAATGGTTCAGATCATATTGACTCGATCTCCGTATTTTTCTAGAAGATTCACACCCAATTTTATTAATACCCTTTAATTATTTTAATTTCCTAAGTTTAGACTTAGGCATCCATTAAAAATAATTAATTATTTTAATAAAACTGTCTCCGGGTGGAATTTCCCAAAACGATTTCTGAATTTCCCAAAACGATTTCTGGGAATTCAGGAATACATGTGTCCTAGCCTCCCTACAAATTTTGAGGCTTAGAGCACATCCGATGCTACCAGAAATCAACACAAACCTGTCACATGACTAATATTATTCTGTACATCCATGAGAACTTTATCAATCTGATGCACACTAGCAACACCCTGATTAAATTTTTTATAATCTGGCATTTCGTTGGCATATATCTTTCCCTCTAACTTTGAGTAGAACATTGCTCGCTCATCACATCTAAAACTAAAGGTCATGCCCAAGGCAACATCGATTGGTCCTTTTTCAAAGCTTGGATTGGGGTTGCAATTGAGGAACCAACAAAACGGGTGTTTTCCGCTTGATCTTGCAATGTCAGATCATTATTCAAATTGTCAAGATCTTGCAATTGTACACCAATGTTGCTCAATTTCTCACAAGCCACAGATGCATTGGAAGGAAGACTACTAGGAACATCTTTCACAACATTTTTGAAGGAATCACGAGCCCTTTTGTGTGCTAAATCAACAAATGCTAGTTTACTAACATTTGATGCAAAATGCCATTTACTTATGCCAACCTCAGCTGCCTAAAGTCATGAGCAGATACTGCCTGCTTAGCATCTGAAGTTCTAGGTTGTTCTGGTTTCTCTTGACCAAATTTCAAATTATCAAACAAGGGTTGTAATTGCTTGACTAGTTTACTCGTAAGAGAATCCAAATTTCCAAGTGCAGCATCCATGGAATGAACAATGGGACCAATATACTTGCCATTTGTAGCTACAATTTCAATTTCTCTTGGAACAACATTGTTTATATCAGTAGCCGAGCTTTCATCTTCATCACTGTTATTTCCCCCTTTGTCCACCTTTACCTTAGCACTTTGTTTCTTTGCCTTTGATTCAGCGTCCATATTATAAGGCCTGTCTTTCGTGTAGCTAGCCCAAAAATCATTCCAGTTCTTCATGATTTATTTATGTTGTGTGCTCGTACCACAATTTCTAGGCTTGCCTTCGTACTTAATGTCACAGAATTTCTGAAAGGTTAGGGCTGCCTGAGTATTTTCATCTAGTGTTGCATACTCTCGAAAGTACTCATTAAAGAGTTCATTCTGTTATGTTGCTCTTTGGATTGCCTTGGTGTTAGCCTTTGCAAAAGTATTGAGGGGGCCAAGATTATGGTTGCTTCTCCCTTCAACACAAGTCTTGTTACCAAGCTTCAAACCATTAGCAACATTGTTACCTAGATTGTTTATGACTTGGATGAATTGCGTCATTTATTGTTGTCCCTGGGCCATCTGTTGCTTCCCTTGCAATAGCAAACTGCTTAGTTTTGTCTGCCCATGGATTAACACCTACAACAGATCATTAGTATTTTGTCCTCCTTGTCCTTCCCTATCCTCCATGGTTGTGTTGTAACGTTACTTGTATCTTTTGGAAGCATACAAGGCTCATACACTCACCAGCTGGCAAGATGCACAACTCTAATACCTTTGTAATGTCCTAGGGTAAATATTTCCTTAGGGTTTTACACTTACCTAGGGTTTTCCAATAAAACATAAACGACTATATGACAACAGTGTGCATTCATTCATTCAATAGTAGGCATCATAGCAATATGATTCTTTAATAATCCACCAGTAATAAATAACTTCAATAGCATTAGGATTCTTCAATCACACAATATGTTAGGGCTAACTACCCAATAAACATTGAGTGTATCCAATAATCCACCTGATTTGCAATGTCATCAAAATAAACTAGCATTCAACTGTAATTCTGGTATACTAACCAATCCAAGTATGCTATATTAATTTACTGTGCTTCTAAGCTTATTGCAACAGGAGTTCGAGTTGACCTGAGGACAACTGCTAACCTGGAAAGTAGCTTCGCTAGGGTTCGGTTTCTTTTCCTGAGAGCACTGGAAAGTAGCCCTTAAGAGTACTCGCTGGCCTCAGGAAAGCTTAATCAACTTGTAGTTCTGGATAATGGCACAGAATGGTTGCCGAAGTTGAGCAAACGCTGTCGTAAGTTTCAGCCCCTTTGTCTATGGATAGCTGCAGCCTTAGAGGGCTAATCGCATACCTCGCTTACTATCCTGGACAATGTTGCAGCTTCAGGGAGACGTTAAGAACTTAAGGATTAAGTTAGGAGTGGGGCGTTACCCCAGACACCTTCAAAAAAGGGAACTGACCTCCAAAATTGTGCCTTGTAACCTCCAAAATTGTGCCTTGTAACTCCTTTGCTATCTTGGTTCACTTGTTATGTTTTTGTTCCTTGACATCCACCTCAGGGTGACCCAGAAGGGTTCCTATTGTGAGGATTCAAGGTCCTGGATATGCCTTGTTAGCACTATTACCCGCTGCTATGCTTAGTCCCTAACCGTCAGCCTCAGGGGACTTTGGTGTGATTACATAGGCTTAATTCGGTGTATTTCCAGAGAGGGCTTATTCACTGTACGTTTGCAGAAGTCTCTTCTTTGTGCTTGCCAAATATACTTGGACTATTTTAAGAAAATATGATGTGCCAAAACAAGAAGAAATATATGTCTAGGTAGGGTGGGATCAGCTCCACTGAAACTAGACGGGATTAGCTAGGGTGGGATCACCTCCACCGAAACTAATCAAGAAGAAGGGGTGTTAAAACCCTCAGAGCCTCAGGGTCAAGAAAACAGAGACAATTCAATTCCAAATCGATGACGATAAAATGATTCCAGCTCTCCTTTATTTATAGATTTCCTCATGGGATCCTCTCTAATGTGAGGGGCTGCAAGTGCAACCCCCAATTTGGGCTTTTTACCCCAGCTACCCCAAAATTTACCCAATGTTGCCCCAAACATTGGATAATTGAGTTTTCCCCTTTATCAATGGCTATAGCCTATGGGGTTGGATAGGCTACTTTGTCCTTCCAAGGGAAATTAATCAATAGGGGACATTACATAGCTCATTGGTAGATTAGTCCACCAGCTGGGGGCAGGTCTTGGGTTTGATTAATAGCCTGTAGAACAGGGGTGGCAGTATATTTTCAGATTGAACTATTAGAAATGCACATCATGTAAAGGGACCACTGAGGGCACGTCCTCGATTTGATTCCTATTTTCAGCAGACCTGATCGTAAGAGGCAGTGGGGAATCAGGGAGTGCAGCTTCTATTCATATAGGGAACTTGTAGGGGTGTGCCAATTTATTAATGAAGGAACCAGATTTATTGGGTGGGCTTGGGAAGGGGTTGAGATCTTCAGTGTAAGCATGTTGTTTCCTGCAATATTGGTAAAGTGCATGGCAGAGAAAATGTGAACCTGGAAGTTTATGTGATTTTTTCAAATAATACAAGGCAAGGAGTAGTTGTTTATATGGAATGAATTTATGCTTTGTGTTGATACAAAGAAAATTTTCAGATGCTGGTTTTTACATGCCAGCTGAGCAGTTCATGCCATGAGAAGCTTGTTTGCATTGATGGGTTTTGTTGCTAATCTCAGATTATATCATGCCGATGGCACTCGTACTTGTACAGCTATTACAAAAACAAATCAAGAAGAAGAATTTGTTCATTCCCGACTTAAGCTTCACCTTCATTCTTTCAAAACCAACCTTACTTCTAAAACTCAAATGAGCATATGTGCCAAACCTCATGGCAATGGTGGCACCTCTGATATCATTGAGGATTTCACAGTATTGTCTGAATAAAACTGATTGAAAGAACATATGGGTATTTTACACTGCCAAGGCATTGGAAACAAACCTGTGCAGCGATGCCTCTCTGTCAGAAGACTATTCACATGAAAGCCATGGCAGGAGGAAAATAGTCCATGCCCATATGATAGAAGCAGAATATAAGTCAGATGACTTTAAGTTCTTGGAAACCAGGCTTATGATCAGGTATTCCTTAGCATGCATGGCTATGGCAAGGAAGCTCTCCAAATTTTGAACAACTGTTGTGTTCTGATTCAAAGCTAAACTCTCACTTTCATAGGTGTTCTGTTTCTGTGCTGTATGCAGGCCTAGTGGAAGACTGTTGGAAATGCTTTCATAATTGATTGAAGACTATCAAATCACTCCTCCATTGAAATACTATAGCTACATGGTTGATCTTCTTGGTTGCGTTGGGTGTCTTGATAAAGCATAAGACTTGATCAAGAAATGGCAATAACACCTGATGTTGACGTGTGCCCATCCTTGCTTGGTGCCTGCAGAATAAATAATCACATAGAGATAGGAGAACATGTGACACGGCATTTTTTGATTGGATCATAAAACTCCTACACATTATGTACAATTGTCAACTATCTATGTGGAAACTGGCATGTGGGATGATGTAGAAAATGTGGTAAAAGAAAAGAAAGGCAGAGGGGTAAAAAAGTATGGCCGGATGCAGTTGGATTGAGGTTGATAATAAGGTGTACACATTCCTCACTGGAGACAAATCATTCTCATTATTGAGAGAAATTTATGCAAAAACATGGAAACAATCTCCGAGCTGTGGGCAAATGGAGGCAGGATATGTGCCTGATACAACTTTGTGCTGCATGATGTAGACGAGAAATAGACGGGAATTTTTTCTTTAAGCGAGAAGTTGCCCATTATGTTTGCATTAGTCAAAGCATTCTTTGTAGCACCAATCCAAATTATTAAGAAACTTTTATTGCAAGGTAATTGTCTCTGTGTCACCAAGTTCATCTAAAGATTGTTGCTCAAGAAATCATTGGCAAGGATATAACTGTTTCCATCATTTCCAGGTCAGGCAGTTGTCTTGTTCCCACTACTGCTGACACTAACTGAAGCAATCTATAAACAAGGTGTTTAACAAGAAGTTTGAAAACTTGCATTAAATTTTCTAGCATGTTCCTAGGGATATGTTTTTTCTCCAATAAAGCAGTGTTTCATCATGTATTTGTTTTGCCTAGATTGAATGGATCATAATTTGAAGTAATGCTATAACCGAAGTTTCAGATATATGATAGCTGTATATGGTAAAATTTCTCTCCCCGGCAAATTGCTTCTAGTTAGTGCTAACTGCAACCAGGGAACCCTAGGCAATTCCGGCCCTAGTTACACTGAGTTGGATAAACCTACTACTGGAAGGAATTCTTATATTTTGTGTTCATGATCACTCAAAAACAGACTGATAACTAACATTATTGTATTTCCTCTTCCACAGGCACCTAGGCTTCCTTTCTAGCAAAGGGGGTATATTCTTAGCAGTGATAGCCCCAGCTTTCTCATTGAGGGTACCAGTAACCATGGTTTCAAACGTCAGGTTTTAAATGCACAAGGCAGTGCACCGACGCGTGTGGATTCAGTACAATGAAGTCTACGAACATCAACATACAATGATACAGCAATAAACCAATTTGAACAATTGATGCATCTGAATTCAGCAACCAAGATCCACAAGAGGCTGCTCAACTGTATAATTTCTATTGCCAGTACAAAAGCACCACATGAACAAACCTATGTTGGAATACCCAGCATTCTTTTCAGAGTATATAAACTACTATTGAACAAACTCAACCTAATATCTATTAAACATGGAGAGAATTAAACTAATATTACTAAAAACATTTTAGCTTTTCTTTTTTCTTTTTTATGTCCTTGCGGGGACATAGAGCATTCGGTGCCTGTAATATAACTTGCACGTACTGGAGTGCAATTTTCTTCTTTTCTAAATTTTGGCTATAGTTTGTTACGATATGTCGGGGATGGGATGGCACCCTGTGAATTTCGAGTGACACATGTCCAGGTTAAGCCGGCAGGCTGACATTGGTTTCTTGAATGGATGTTGTCCTCATGTGAGTTGCCATCAATGCTAGGCATTGGTTGTTGTACAAAGCGCTTGGGCAATAGGATCCACAAGGCAGAGCGACATCAGAATTGTGTTAATGTAGATGACACTCCGGAGCCATGGTTGTTTGCAGATCCCCAATTCAATTTTTTGTGTACAGCTTTTTGAAAACCCAAATATCTCACCGTTCTGTGCTCTGATAAAGCATTAAATTCGAAATCCGGATATTCAATGTTGTCAAAAATCCATGGTGGAACTGCAAATAAAGTTAATGGGCGATGATTTTTTCAAATAACATCAAACACCAGACGATACCCACAAAAGAAGTGGAGTTTTAAGCTGCTCTATGAGTTACGCACAAATTCAAATTCAATATCCCAAAAACCATGGCGTCGAAGACAGCCAAAGCACTCAATCAGTTTGCAAGGGCAAGTCCGCATTGCCCTATTTTTCAGCATTCATGGTAATGTATATTTTTATGTTCAAGCATCCGTTATTACATTTTCTAGTTATTGGCAAGAAGGACTGTGTATTTTTAAACACGTACATTTTTTCTTAAAACATGTGAATTGTTCTAGGGGAAATAGAGCCTCCCATGTGGGTGGATTTAGCTCTGGAGGAAAGATCCAACCAAGAAGACTGGTAAAACCCTTTCTCAATTTCATGGCAATTTTCTTCTATATTGTATTATTGAAGAAGACTGTTTATCTGCTTTCCCTTCTAAAAATTAGACGATAATTCTGTCTAATTTGTTGAATATTTTCAATTTTGATACCCAACTGCTCAGGGAGGATAGTTGTTCCACACTATGCATTCTTTACTCTGTAAGAGCCTACCCTCTTTAACCCTTAACCTCTGCAATCTAAGCATTTTGAATTTAGAGGAAATTAGGGTTGATGTGCATTATATACTGTACGTAATTTATCTTCAGTATTGATTTGATACATCATGGTGACTCAATTATGATGATTCAATTTCCTCCCCTGTTTCATAATTGATCCTTCCTTGACCTGGTATTGCCTTCTACTCTTTTTGTCAAAGTGAAGGGCAAGATACCAAAGCCAATCCATGTTTCTCTAAGACTTTTGAATTCGGTCTCGAAATCAAGGGGCCATCCTTGTGAAAACCATGGTTGACCAAGGAGCAAGCCGACACAGGTTAAGTTGAATTTACTTGAATTGAGTAAACAGCGCATCTGCTGTAAGAGATGTAGTAATCTGTTACGGTTAGGTGGATGATCAAGACATTTTTTATGCAATTGTTTTTGTATGAAGGTAAAACCGTAAGATCACTCATTGTTTTATTTCACCCATGTTGTAGGCAATCAGGAGAAAAACCATCATCGCGCAATTGAAACAGTAATGCTGACGAGGGTTCGGCTATTCGCTTACGTAAACCTGGTGATGACTGTGAGACTGAAGCTCGCTTGCATAAATCACGTAATGATACCATGCCAAAAGCTTCTATTACAGTGTCTACAGGTAGTGGTAGAGAATTGAAAAATCCCACAGATGCACGAGTTAGCTCCTCTGGTGATGTTCCTGATGTTCCGCTATCAGTCAACAGTTTTGGATGTCAAAGTTGCAATGCCTAGAACACCTAGGCTGTTGGCCGTGTTGAAGGGATAGACCCCATTAAATGGTTATTCTTCGCAATCCTGTAAATTTAGTTGTGTGAAAAGAAGCTTTCATTCCTTTCTAATTTAGGCAAAATACAAAAACATCTATAAATAAAACAAAACCCTCCACAACATCAACACTTTATTATACTTACAGTTGTTCTAGCTGTATCGAGCTTTATGCTGAATCATAACACTGCTTATGCTAAGTACCCATGTTCTTACTACCCCAGTTTGGGCACAAGAAAAGACAGGTTTTAAATCTTCCAGATATGAGCATGCCCTTAAGTTTGGCAGGCTCTGGACGTTACAGATATCAGGCTCCCAACTACAAGAATAGATAGATGTTAGAGTGTCTCTTTTTCTTTAATAAGACTTTTATCAAATTTATGTATGGTACCCTTCATTTTTTCGCTGCAAAATTTATACTCCCCCAGTATTTAGTTATTAATATGACAGACATGAGCATATACAACTTACAGTGGATATTGATATTCAGATAAAATTTGTGGTGTTTTTCAAAAGCAAATTTGTTCTTTCTTCATGCTCTTTTTTGTTAGTATTGTTCAGAAATTTACTAGACTCAGGAAAACTATATGGAGAGATGCATCCAAGCACAAAGTTTTGCTTATTTTATAAATGATTTGATGTATAACGTTAAAGGTAATTTTATCTTTCAAACTTATATTTACTGTGGCCATATTTTCTGACATTATAAAATCATTTGCCATGGCCATATTTTTCTGACATTATAAAATCATTTGCCATGGCCATATTTCTGACTATATTTCTGACTATTTGATTAAATCATTTGCCATTGCAATTGCTGATAACTTTGTTCCATCGAAATGTTTGCCATGGCCATATTTTTCTGACATTATAAAATCATTTGCCATGGCCATATTTTCTGATATTATAAAATCATTTGCCATGGCCATATTTCTGATTATTTGATTAAATCATTTGCCATTGCAATTGCTGATAACTTTCTTCCATCGAAATGTTTGATCTTGTGGCCCTCATTGACTTTAGTATTGAAATTACAATTACTTATGTGCTCCCAAAATATTCCATTTGGATATTAAAATATCTCTAAATGTTTGTGCCATGTTAACAGAGCTAGGGTTGGTAGCTCTTTCTATGTCAAAATGAATTTTTGCACTGTAAAGTAGAGTTGAGGTTCATAATGGTCAATCAAAAAATAATTACTAGCTAAATCTATTTGATTTCTGAGAGCTTTTTGTTTATTGAAGGTATTTTTGTGGGCTTTTGGTTTCTTTTATGAAACATGCTACAACAAAATCTAGCACCCACAAATTGAGTGTGAAGAACCAAGGGGCTAGTTATGTGCAACTCAGAAAGTATACCCGCTATCACTACAATTGATCTTCCTCTCTCTTTCGGTCGGCTCTTCCAATTCAAGGGGGCTTCCCTAAGGATAGGATTAAGGTGAAAATGAAAAGTAAGCATAATAACAAAATCGCTGTAGTAATGATATGTGGTAGTGGAAATGGAAAAGGAGTATGGAAATGAAATGAAAGGGAAATGTGGGGAACAACTAAATGGGAGGATGAAGACTTAGTGCTTATCAACTATAGAGCTATTGGCCTCCGGAAACATTCAATGAATGGAAGAACTAATGTGTTATAATCAACTACTTTGAAGTAGGCAGAACTAATGTGTTATAATCAACTACTTTGAAGTAGGCTATATGGTTGAAAAATGTTAGTTTACCACTTTTAACCTCTTGGATGAAAGAGCTTGAAAAAGGTTAGTTTACCACTTTCAACCTCTTGGATGAAAGCGTTTGAAAAATGTTAGTTTACCACTTTCAACCTCTTGGATGAAAACACTTATTTGATGCATTCTTCACTTAAAGGCAAAAGGAATTAGTTTAATGCAATTTACCCCAAAGTGTTTATTGAAAATAAGCTAGTGTTGATTTGACTCTCTAATCATAAACTTAAAAAGAAGAACATTTGGCTAAAATTTGAGACACTCATCAAACTCTGACATTTATTTGTATTTCATACTAAATAAAAGGTCAATTTGCTTCAATTTCTTTGTTGAAGCATGGATCCAATTAAAATTCCATATTGTTTTGTCAATTTTTTGTAGACAATTGCATGTTGAAATTCTATAGTGATGATTATAGGTCAGGCCATTTCATGAGTTTTTATTATTCCAACATCCATAACACAACACACCGACTTAATGGCAAAGTTCCAATACTAACATTTTCCCTCAATATATATTGCACCATTGTTATGTTGATATTTAGTCTATTATATTTATATTTAGTTGGCTCACTCAATATGCAAAGAAGCTTCCAAAGTAAGTTTAAAGCGTCACAATAACTTTAAAGCTGCACAGGTATGACTGGATTGATTAGAATAACAAATATTTATATTTTATTGTTATTAATCCATGTAGAAGGTTAGGATTATAGCAAGGATTTAGCAATGAATTCATCATTGACCATTAATTCGTTAGTCTTTGATTACAATATCTCTCTGCTATCTAATATTGTATAAGTTAAATGAAATAATTTTTTTAATAATATTTTGAATTATATTTATAGAACATGTCAATAGCTATAATTTCAATGTCTTATTGTCAAACTTTGATACAAAGCAATTTTTTCATTGTTAGATAACCTAGGTTTTGAGTTTCAATTTAACTTTATTGAAGCTCTTTTCGATGTTGGATTCATAATTATATTGAAAGTGAGGGTGAATGAGTATTATAACAATTTTTACTTATTTAAGCATTTAAAGACCTCACAACATCAATCTCATAAATTGAACAAGCAACACAAGATATACTTGGAAACCCTTACAAAACTTCTTTATATGAAAGATCTTGTAGGCACCAACCTATAAAATACACCAATTCCTTTTGCTACTTTGTAGGTACCAAGTTACATGAGACATCTATTCCCTTTGTTTCTTTGCAGATACCAACCTACAACAGACATCAATCTCCTATGTTACTTTATTGGCACCAACCTACATGAGACACCAATCCCCACTGTTGCAAATATTCATAGGAACCAACCTACTTCACTGTGTTTGCTTGCTTCTTCACAATGTTGTTAGTTGTTTCTGCATTCACTAAGTATGTGAACCAAGTATGAAATTGTAGCAAACCAAACTTCAAAATTTTTATTACAAGTACATCAAAATCTCCCCTCTATCTTGGATCCTCCAAGTTTCAAAGTCTGAAACCTCTCAATAGAAAATTTATAGTAAAAATTCCAAGCCAACCTATTTGAAGTAGATTGCAGGAGCATTAAGGAAGACTAACTTTCTTAAATCATGTCCTAAAAATAGTGAAACAATGTCTGAAATTTCTACCATAGATATGTCAAGATCTCTCCACTGCCCCCTCCAAATTTCACAGTTTGAAACATCACAGAAGAAAGTTATAGTGAAAATGCCAAGCTAACATGTTTGAAGCAAATTTCATGAGCTTTTAGGAAGCCTAACATCCTTAGAGCATATCTCCGAAATTATAGTGAATTAGTGTATGAAATTTCTACCACAAGTACACAAATATCTCCTCTCTATATCCTCCAAGTTTCACGGTTGAAACATCCCAAAAGAAAAGTTATAGTGAAATGCCAAGATGACTTTTTCACTCCATAAATAATGTTTTTGCTTCCACTTTTAAACTCCAAAAATGACCAAAAAATATTCCTTATCTCCTCTTGCACACCTTAGATATATTCTTGCTTGGATACACTTCAAATGAACTCATCTATACTTTATTTATAGTGTTTCTACATTCACTTATAGAGCCAACTTGTAAAACTAGTTGGGTAAATCTGTTTCTACTTTCTAGTTGTTCCATTCTAATAAAATATCGCATCTCCTCATTCCTATGGAGTTAAAGGGAGTTGCATATATCATTAAAAAGGTCTTGAAATGAGTTTTCTAACCATATATCATATGCTCTCATTTGAGCTAAGTAATTGGAGTAAAAAAACATTCAAACATATGGTATCCAAAATGCGCATCAAAAGCCCAAAAATAATATACCCAACAATGTCCAATTTACAATATTTATCTTAGACATTTGTAGTCCCTCACTATCTTTGACATCAGTGACAATAATATTTCCAACAATCTCCCCTTTTGTCATCAATGGCAACCTTAGTCATTTCTGCAATAAAACTGTCGAACTCACCATGTCTACAATTATCCTTGTGTCAGCAACTTATTCCCCCATGACATCAATGGAAAAGGGGTACTCCCCTTGAACTTGTGGTTCTCCTTATTTGTAACTCTTCTTCTCTCTGGAATTTTTCTTGGTGTCTGCAACTCTTCCTTTTTTTGAACTTCTCTTAGTGACTGCAACTCTTCATTTCTCTACAACTTCTCTTAGTAACTGCAACTACTCCCCCTATTTGCTATCTCTCCTTATGTCTGTATATTCTCACCCTTTGACATCAATGGCAAGGGGTAGTTTTTATATCTGGTAGCAATTTCTGTCAGTTTCTTTTGAAATTGGATTCATATTTAGTGCCCAATAAAATATGCTCAAAACAAAAAATAAAATTCAGATTTGATTTTTATACACCAAACACACTGGGTTCCTAACTTAACATGCACAATAGAAACAAAAACAACATTGAAACCAAACACAAACAATATGACACAGGGTTACCCTCAAAACCCTAGTGTGGGGAAAACCATCAAACTTGGGCTTTATTTAGCTTTTGAAAATGGTGATTCCAACAAGGGAATTTTCCCACAAAATTAGATTTGTAGAATACTCAGTATTTTCCTTGTACGGCCTTGCCCAAAATAGTTCGTGCAACCCAAAGAAATCATTGTATGACCCATCTATACAACCAACAACTTAGACCTCGTTGGCCCTGCAAATTTGCGGTTGTACGGCCTAATATTTTCACCTTGTTAGTTGCTTCTGAAGTTAACTTGTGCATTGTTTCAGTTGAATGCCCAATGTCTATTGTGCTAAATCGAATGCTCCATCAACAACTTGATTTCCTTTTTCATATAGTAGTTGACCTAATCTCTAAAGAGATGGAGGGTTGAGATTCCTTCTCCACTCTTGAGATCAATGGTCAAGACTTAATCTGTCATTGACCTTTTTCACTTTATAAAAAGTTGGTCAGTAAAGTCAATAACTAAATTATTGACTTTAGCCTAAGGTTAAAACTTAAGAAATATTTAAATTTAGTTTTAGAAATGAATTTAGGTGATTGACTGTCATGAAGAGAGAGACGGAGTACGAGTAGGAGGGCGATTTTGGAGCTAGGGTTACAGTTTGGCAGAGTTCGTTCTCCATGGAGGGCCGTAAAGGAGGGAGCTCCACTCCCTCCCACAAGTAGGCAATGGCCAGCAAAGGAAAAAAAACCAATAGAAGAGAATAGAGATCCTTCAGCTGAAAGGAAAAGAAACAAAGAAAAGGAGCAGGAGGGCTCTAAATCTAAGGAGAATAACAACACTAAATAAAGCAAGGAAGCGGACAAGGAACATAGCACAAAATACAAAACTCAAAGGGGACCATGCAAAACCAAGACTACTATCACTCCTAGAGTTGTTTTGAAAGATCTTGCTCTGCAGGCGCATAGGGACCACATGCAGACTTATGCAATCATTTGCAAGTTCATGGGTTTATGGCCCACTGAAAAAGCATTACAAATATGGATTAAATACCACTGGAAACCAAAAGGAAGCATAGAACTACATCTTGGGTCAAAGGGATTCTTTACTGTAGTCTTTGCAAACATTGAAGATAAGGATAGAGTGTTTGAAGGAGGGCCTTACTTTTATGCAGCAGTAGGCCTGTATATGAGACCTTGGATCATGAATTTTGTCCCAGAACGTGAAACCTTTACCTCGGTCCCGATTTGGGTAAGACTCTACTCTCTACCTTTGGATTACTGGCAATTGGAATCCCTATCTGCCATAAGAAATAAGTTAGGGCGTTTTGTCAAAGCTTATGAGGCCACCAGAAGGGGAAAAGACACATCCTTTGCCAGAATATGTGTGGAGATGGATCTTTTTGGAGCTCTGCCGGATGAGGTAATATTGGAAATGTTTGATGAAGAATGGGTACAAACAGTGGATTATGAGCACATCCCATTCAAATGTCGTAAATGTCATGAGCATGGGCATCTATTCAGAGATTGCCCTCTCAGTAAAACTAAAAATAATAGTAAAACCAATACCATGAAAGACATTGATAGCTTTTACAAAGTGGTCCAGAAAGGAAAAGGGAACAAGAGGGGATCGAAGACACATCAAAATGAAAGGAAACAAGCCAGTCAAAACAGGTTTCAAGCACTAGAAGAGGAGGAGGGGATAATGAAAGTAGATCAGACCAAGGGAGATACTCTAGAGAACGAGGAGAATGAAGAAGAGGATGAGCAAACACAAATCATTAATAAACAGAAAGAAGAAATGATGAGTGACATAGAATTGGAGATGGATCTGGAAATGACCCAGAGTGAGATGGAAATGGAAGACCACGAACTACAGGAGATTCTTGAGAAAGAGAATCTGGATCTAGAAGGATTCCTGAAACAAGGAACTAGGGAGGGAGTGGATTCGTTACCTCCAGAGGAGTTCAATAGAGTTCAACAACTGTTCTTATGGAAAACTCAGACCACAGGGCTAGAAAAGCAAGGGAATCATGAAAGGCAGAGCAGCGAAGGTGTGAAAGCTATGAAAACCACACCGGGCTTGGCACCCAGATACCCAGGAAAGAAAAGAGGCAAGAAAAAGCAGAACAAGCTTTTGATGGAATGTGGAAATCTAATGATAGACTCAGGTAAGATGAAAGACCTATCTAGTTACTCATTTACAAATCTTTAATAATGAAGTTCACTTATTGGAATATTAGAGGCCTAGACAATAAAGGAAAACAAAGGTTACTTAGTAATAGAATGAAACAAGAAACACTGGATGTAATCTTCATCCAGGAGAATAAATGTTCCATTCAGAAAATAAAAGAGATTCAGAGTAAATGGCTCAACAAATTTGAGTTTTTGGAAGTCAAAGTAGAGAATACAGCGGGTGGCATTCTCACGCTGTGGAACCCCCAAAAAATTGACATTATAGATGCAGAGGCAGCCAAGGATTATCTATCAGTGGTCATACAGCTAGTGGGAGATAAGGAAGTCTACCTAGTTACGAATGTGTATGGTCCACAAAGAATGGATGACAAACTCAAGCTTTTAGATTCCTTGCAAGATCTCAGGGAAAGACATGCAAGTATCCCTTGGATCTTGGGGGGTGATTTCAATATGATCAAATCTTTTTCGGAGAAAAAAGGAGGCACCAGAACTCTAAATAAAGATTCTTGTGCTTTCCAATCTTTCATAGACAATATGAAGTTAGTGGATATTGTTATGAGTAATGGAACCTTTACTTGGAACAATAAAAGAGGAGGAGAGTCTCAGGTGGCTTCCAAATTAGATAGATTCATTATCTCAGAGGATCTTATGCTCAAGGACAAGGACATAGTTGCAAGAGTTCTCCCCTTTGGAGGCTTTGATAACTGGCCCGTGCAACTGGAAATGCAGGGCATTGGTACCCCCACGAATCGACCTTTTATATTTGAAAACATCTGGCTTTCCCACCCAGATTTTTCCAACAACATAGCCATCTGGTGGGTTGAAGAATTAAACATTCAGGGCACAAGTATGTTCCTACTTCAAAAAAGACTAAAACATATCAAACTCAGGCTCAAGGAGTGGAACAAGGAGTTTGGTAATATTTTTGAAGGAAAAAAAAAACTGTTGAGGGGAAAATGTAGGAACTCAACCAAACCCTTATCAGGGAGGGTTTTGATAAGGGTAGAAATGAGCAGGCAACCAAGTATCAACAAGAATGGGAGAACTTCTGCAAAAAAGAGGAGATTTTTTGGAGGCAAAAATCTAGAGTGCAATGGCTAAAAGAAGGAGAATGCAATACCAGATTTTTCCACAGATCCACTGGCGAACAGAGCTCACAACAATATTCTTCTATCAAGGATGAAGGAGGTAATCTGCTTCATTCTCATGAAGAAATAGCAGCAGTGCTGGTTCAACGCTTTCGAGGTATTGCTCAGGAATCCTATTCAGATAGGGAACAATCTATTAGGGTTATATCAAGACATATACCTAAGTTGGTTTCCAATGAGGACAATTTCAACCTTAATGAACCAGTATCGGAAGAGGAGATCAGTGAGGTCTTAAAAGAAGTGAAAAATGGTAAGGCACCAGTTCTGGATGGTTTCAATGTTGATTTCTTCAAAGCTTGCTGGAATATTGTAAAACAGGATGTTTTGAATGTAGTGGAAGACTCTAGGAGGGACAAAACCATTCTGAAGGCGCTTAATACCACCTTTATTGCCCTGATCCCTAAACAGGATTTAGCTCTAACTCCTGATAGGTTCAGACCCATTGCCCTATGCAATGTGGTCTACAAGATAATATCCAAGGTTGTGGCCAATAGACTCAAACCTCTTCTCCCCACCCTGGTGTCAGGGGAACAATCTAGATATGTGGAAGGTAGGCAAATCCTCGACAACATAATTCAAGCTCATGAGGTGGTGCACTCACTAACAAGCAAGAGGAAAGTTGGAATGATCATGCAGTTGGATATAGCCAAAGCTTATGATAAGCTGAATTAGAACTATATCAAAAAGTTCTCATGGCTTTTAGGTTTGATCACAATTGGATCAGATGGGTAATGGCCCTAGTAACTTCTCCTAGTTTTTCAATTCTTGTTAATGGTTCTCCTTCGGAGACTTTTATTCCTTCAAGAGGCCTCAGGCAGGGAGATCCACTCTCTCCCTTTCTCTTCATTCTCATGATGGAAGGGTTGGGTAGATGTATCAGGCATGCTAAAGAAGTTGGTAAAGTCAAAGGTCTCCAACTTACTGAAGCTGGTCAAGCCTTAACACATCAACAATTTGTGGATGATACCATGCTGCAGGGCATCCCCACGGTCAAAGAAGCTCTAGCTTATAAGAAAATTCTGAGAGACTTCGCCATGGCTTCAGGGATGGAAGTTAATCTCTCCAAATCTAAGATTTTTTTCTTTAACACTCGCATTGCTATTCAGAGAAATATTTCAAGAATTTTGGGCTTTCAAAGCGAGATCCTCCCTTCAAAATATTTGGGAGTCCCTCTAACAGCCAAGCCTTTTCACAAGAGCATCTGGGAGCCAGCGATTAGTAAACTGCAAGATAAGATCAGGAAATGTACTTTCAGATCTTTAAATTTGGCTGGTAGGTTGGTGCTAACCAAGGCTATCCTTCAATCAATCCCAATCTTCATGCTATCAGCTCTCCCAGCCCCCAAAGATGTTCTGCAGCAATTTAGAAACTTGCAAAGAGACTTTCTTTGGGGCAAGGGGGAAGAACGAAAGAATGGGCCTTGGTAGCTTGGGAAAAAATCTTCAAAC